>CM073771.1:15090703-15413203 GCA_037158775.1 Hetaerina titia
ACGCGTTTCAAAAAGCGAAGATATTCACCCCCCTCTTTCCTTCACCCTATCTGATAGCCACGTGATCCTGTGGTTTTTCTTTCGACGTTGGGAACGAAAGATGGAACAAGGAACTGGAATGTGGTGGTAAGGGGGGGCTCGAAGAAGGAAGCAGGGTGCTAATTCCGAAAAGAAATCTCTGAAAATATAGAAAGCGTTTAATACGTGTAGTTATCTCATCAGATAAAAAACGGAGAAATGTTGGCACCGTCCACAAAAGTTGGAATGTGATTATCGCATTTACTTAGTAGGTATTTTCACTGTCACCATCAGTTATTTTCCACATATTTCAAAATATAGCAGATTATGATGGCTGCTGATGAGAATGTTGGTTGAAAGTTAAATAAAACCATCGTTCCAAAACTGAGATGATTAGATTGAATTTTAAATCATAATCAGACGTAATAACGATGTAAGCACGAGACGAACTTTTCCATCAACATTTCCAATATATTGATTCTAGTGTATTTCTACTATTCAACTATCTAAAAATTCTACCTATCAACGGAGAGCATCTAATTTGGTGCGGGGATAATCGAATTTCCAAGTTGTAAGAGTAGTTGTTTTCAAGCAAAATACTCGTAGTAACTGATTTTGTGATTTTTATCGAGTACTTTCATTCCGTTGTACGCCCACGCATCAAATACCCATTGTCCATAGGAGGTAACCTAGAGAACTAAGATTAGTTTCTAGGTCGTCTTGAACAATCATTTCCATTTCTCGGGCATATTTGTCCAACTTCATTTCACTATTCTTTCATCACGCTGGGTTACTCCCTCCATCCACTCTCTTCCTTTCTCCTCCCATGTATATATATATATATATATATTCTTTACACCCACATTTCAAAAGCCTCCAATCTACGTCTATCCTCCTGCTTCAGTGACCACGTTTCCGCGCCGTACATAGCTACGCTCCATATCAGAGTTTTTACGTTTTTAACTCTCTTCCTTTGTCCTCCCATATATATATATATATTTTTTTTTTAGGTAATCTACCGGTTAAGGTAGGTTTTTGGATGGATTCAACTATCAAATAAATATTTTGTGACTCCCCACCTAGCAAACTAATCTATATCAGGTCCCTCTTCATCTCGGTGTACTTCTTTCCTCCCTTCATCTCCTCTAACATCCCTATCCTGTTCCTACTCTTACCTCGATATATATATATATATATATATATATATATATATATATATATATATATATATATGGGAGGACAAAGGAAGAGAGTTAAAAACGTAAAAACTCTGATATGGAGCGTAGCTATGTACGGCGCTGAAACGTGGTCATTGAAGCAGGAGGATAGACGTAGATTGGAGGCTTTTGAAATGTGGGTGTAAAGAAGAATGGAGAAGGTGAAATGGACCGAAAGAAAAACAAATGAGGAAGTACTGGAGATGGTGGGTGAGGGGAGGGGTTTGTTGAGAGAAATCCTATGGAGGCAGGAGAAATGGATGAAAGGCGTATTGAGCTGTAGTAAAATGTTGAAGAAGGTAATAGAGGGGAGAATGTTGGGAAAGTGAGGACAGAGTAGGAACAGGATTGGGATGTTGGATGGGATGAAGGGAGGAAAGAAGTACACAGAGATGAAGAGGGACCTGATGTACGTACTTAGGTTGCTGGATTGGGTTTTGTTTGGAGTTACAAAATATTATGTGATAGGTGTGTCCATCCAAAAACCTACCTTAACCGGTAGATTACCTAATAATAATAATATATATATATACATACATACACACACACACACACATATATATATATATATATATATATCTTTATATATATATATATATATATATATATATATATATATATATATATATATATATATATATATATCGATGAGGCGGAAGTACTCACGAGAGCAATATAACTTTTGGACGGCGCAATAGAACACAGAATAAAACAGATAACACGTAAAAGGACACTCACACTGTAGATGATTTGAGCTTTCGGCCTACTCCGAGGTCTTCTTCAGGTCAGACCAGTCTGACCTGAAGAAAGGTGGTTGCACCACCGAAAATTCGAGAACCAGTGAGTCCCTCTTTTATATGTTTTAGTTTCTGTGTTTGTGTCGACTAGTAAGTCAATTTACATTATTGTGCACGTTCGAGGGTTTTTCAAGAAAGTGACTTTATATATAAAAAAACCATAAACACAGTAATCAACCCGAAGGTCGGTTTAGTAGGTGATGGTAGAGCTCACCCGTGTACCAAGCCCGATGGCGTGTGAATATTCACACATCAGGGTAGGGGGGCCAGTTCCTTTCCCTGTGCCGGCTATGGTTTCCCAGGAAGACCTGGCACCCGAAAAATCAACTAGCTTGGGTGGAGCTGCAGGTGCCCAAAGTGCCTTGCCCGGGAATCGAACCGGGGACCCTCCGGTCAGTAGTCCAACGCTCTACCCACTGGACCACCGCGACCCGCGACTTTATATATATATATATATATATATATAATTATATATATATATATATATATATATATATATATATATATATATATATTACATATTTGTAAGTTTATGCATATTGTTTACATTTATACATGAAATAGTCCTATCTTCACTATGTTACCCACATATACTTAACAGCGAATGACACCCTAATGGTCGGTTGGTGACCCCTTATAACAACTGTTACCACGATTAGAAAAACGAGGAAGTGTTATCTTTACGAGATGAGGTAGTGATATTATGATATGTGCAATTATTATTAAATTAATGTATAAAGAAATCAAATATAATTGCATATTAATTTTGCTACATTGATCACTGAAACATATTGTCCTTGGATTGCTCTCAAACTCTCCTGATAAATTACAAATAATTGAGACTTTTTCGAGTGTTTATGTGACTTTTGACCGTGATTGCCCTTATGTCTATCCATCACCTCTTATTCCCGGTTCCTTCTGTTCTTCTTAATTCGCTCTTCTCTGAGCCACATTTCCAATAAATACCTGCGGAGGCTGTCATTTTTTTCTTTTGCTCCGTGCTTCACGGAAAAATAGGTGTCTGCGATTAAGCCAATAACAGCAGAGAGATGAAAAGGGAATATCCACCTTTATTCGTCCGTGGAAGAATAAAAGGGAATATGTAAGGGTCTCGCGCGATAAGCCATGCGGTTGTCGTGGCAACGGATTTCTGCCGGATTTTATCTTGGCAACAGAAGAATGGAAAAGTAGGGAGAAGGGTTTCACCATAGTACAGGTAAAAAATTCTTGTTTTTAGCTTATCGCCGGGGTTTTTTGGTAAACAAAGGGGTAAGTCTTTCGATTCTCTCCTGTGACGTTTATTATTCCGGATTTTGCACTCGAAAGCGATTATTCCTTTCGATTAAGGGAGATCGATATATCGCTTTTTCTCACATAAAATGAATAATCTCACCTTTTTCGGCAAACATGAAGTCATAGTTTTCACAAATCAAGTGTCTCTGGTTTAAAGGAAGCCATAGGCCTTTATGCCAATGGTTGGGAAGACCTTCACATGCGTATTAATGAAAAAAATATCGGCTATGATTGAACACGTTTCGTGATATTAAAATATCGATTATATTTGGTCTACATTGTATATAGCGTCGACTTCACATCGCGGGTGTCGTGAATTTTGCTCAAATTTCACCGAATATCTGTATGCGATATTTATGAACGTGAAAATAACACTGTAGACGAAAACACGTGAAAATTCGACTCTTAAACAATCCAACTTTGTTTAATATTCAAGTTACCGCATTTACCCGCCCATTAATTGTGTATTCACCGTGATTTATAAGTTTGGAATTTACGAAAAATCCTCCGGTCACACAGGAAAGATTAAATTATTTTGATGTTAAAATTTTAATATGACGAAAATTAAATTGACACATTTCAAAAAGTTAACAGCAACACGTATGTCAACGTTTATTCATCGTAGAATGCCAAAAATGTGTCGTCAGTGGGCCAAAAACGCCTTCCAGCTGTGTTGTCGCCATGTTTTGAAATGCAATTAACGAATTCAAGTACATAAGGTTAGGTTGTTATTACTGTGGCATTATCAAAATTTGTTCTACAAGCTACCATTTTCTCCCTTCATCTCTTTTTTTTTACTCTTCTCTGAACCACTTTTCCAAGAAATTGTTTATATTATTCCTCGAAAAAACTCTTATTTACGTAATTATAATATTTACCAGTTTTTAAGTGTTTATAAGATCACATGAATACACAATATCATTATTGTTTACAAATTCGAAATAATATTGCGCGTTTAGACCATAAATAGTCACCCGAACCATGTGAAACAATGAATAGAAAAAAACGCGCCATTAACGGCCTTTAGAAGTCCGTTTCGAAAGATTAGGTCTGAATGATCGATCTTGCTTGGCTAGGCGTGCCTAGGAAAGCGCTTTATTCGTCCTGGTAATAGAATATCCAGTTTAGTGATATAAATATATATATAACTTTTGGACGGCACATAAGATTGCTCTCGTGAGTACTTCCGCATCATCTATATATATATATATATTCAAGTCCCGGCCGAGGAAAATATTTTTACATTTGTGATCTGCTCACATCCGCCTTCCCCACCTCTCTCGTGTTCGTCCTTTATGTGTGTTCCTTTCCCATTTCCTTATCTCTATTTCTATGTGAATGAATATTTGTTCGCCGTATGGCGGGATTTCGTGTTTGAATGTGTGTGTGTATATATAGTATATATATAACTTAGACAGTAACACACAGCACGAGAACACATAAAAAGAACCCTCACAATAATATCTTGATAATTTCGACGGACTCAAACTCCGTCCTCTTCGGAAGGTAAGATATGACTGAGATTATCTCAATTATCAAGATATTATTGTGAGTGTTCTTTTTATGTGTTCTCGTGCTGTGTGTGTTACTAAGTTATATGTATATATATATATATATATATATATGCATTAGTTGCTCAGTCAGCCAAGGGGTTGCAAGCATTGTTGAGTGAATTGGAGGTTCAGTGCGATAAATATGGGATGAGAATCAATATTAATAAAACAAAGGTTATGCGATTTTCCAGAAAGAAAAAGGCTAAGCTAAATATTAAAATAGGCGGGGAAAGAATAGAGCAGGTAGAGCAGTTTACATATCTCGGAAGTGTTTTGGACCAATACGGTCAAAGTGGTAGGGACGTAAGGAGAAGAATTGCGCTAGGCAAGGAGGCTTTCTCAAGGAGGAGGGAGTTGATGACGGGGACGTTGAGTAGGGATGTTAAGACAAGACTCGTAAAAACTCTGATATGGAGCGTGGCTATGTACGGCGCGGAAACGTGGTCGCTGAAGCAGGAGGATAGACGTAGATTGGAGGCTTTTGAAATGTGGGTGTGGAGAAGAATGGAGAAGGTGAAATGGACCGAGAGGAAAACAAATGAGGAAGTGCTGGAAATGGTGGGTGAGGAGAGGGGTTTGTTGAGAGAAATCCTATATATATATATATATTCATTCAAACATAGAAATAGGTATAAGGAAAGGGGATAGGAAAACACATAAAAGGCGAACACAGGACATGTGGGGAAGGCGGTTTTTGAGCAGATCACGAAAGTAAAAATATTTCATATATATATATATATATATATATATATATATATATATATATATATATATATATATATATATACACACACACACATTCAAACACGAAATACCGCCATACGGCGAACAAATATTCATTCACATTGAAATAGAGATAAAGAAATGGGAAAGGAACACACATAAAGGACGAACACAAGAGAGGTGGGGAAGGCGGATGTGAGCAGATCACAAATGTAAAAATATTTTCCTCGACCGGGACTTGAATATATATATATTTATATCACTAAACTGGATATTCTATTACCAGGACGAATAAAGCGATTTCCTAGGCACGCCTAGCCAACTAAGATCGATCATTAAGACCTAATCTTTCGAAACGGACTTCTAAAGGCCGTTAATGGCGCGTTTTTTTCTATTCATTGTTTCATTCACATTTTGTTACTGTCTAAGTTTTTTATTCAACACTTCCGTGTTACTTCGAAGAAATCATATATATATATATATATATATATATATATATATATATATATATATATATATATATATATATATATACACACGATCTTATGTGCAAGAGTATGTGAATGCAAGGTAAACTTGGATAGGATATATTGTCTCCAAGTTTCAGGGAATGAGCTGTACAGGAAGTCCACATTAGTGTTTACACGTGTATAGCACCCGCTGCCTCATTGTGATTCCCCACGTCCTCCCTGGGGTACAGACTAAAATAAAACTCGCTAAAATCCAGGGAAAGTTTAGACAAAAGGGGACCCATTTTGGAGACATGGGAAAGAACCTTGAAAGGCCCAAAAAGGTCTGTGTTTTAGGGTAGGGGGTGGATCAATGGATGGAAGGGATGGGGGGAGGAGATGGGGTTGGCTTAAAAAGAGAAAAATACCAAATCGGTCATTGCGTCTCGACAGGCGAATGAAGTTAAAACCTACCGAACGTGGATTTTAGCGTGATTACGAGAGGGGATTTGTCCCTCTCTATCTCTCTCTCTATTTCTCTCCCAACCATTTTTGCATTCAAATTCAAGGAGAGCGACTGTGGATGTACAGACAACGCTCTTAAATTAGTGTACACACGACGGGAAACTCGGTGCGGCTTGTGTGAGTGGGTCTTTTTTTTGGTACCGAATGAAGCAACTTCCATTCGCGGTTCTTTTCCCTTTTATTCGTCGGGAAAAAAACTTGGGAGGCACACCACCTACGCGAGAAGGGAAGAAGGAAAAAAAGAGACGGAAAAAATACAACAGCCTCGCAGCATCGCGCGGCACTTGTTTTTTTATCGGTTTTCTTCTTTATTTGTTTATTTTTTTGCCGTTGTTACTACTCGCGTGTGGAATGTTCCGACGACGACGAGGAGGAGGATTCATTTGTTTTGTTTTTTTTTAAATTAAAATTTGTTTTTCTCTAATCTTTTTGGTTTCTTTTTCATTTCCATTTTTTTTTCGTTTCCTGAATTAAGGGGTGGGGAAAGCGGAGTTCATCGGGCGGTGCTGGAATTTCGAGAATGTCGCGCTGCGCCTACACCCCATATCCACATCCTCTCCCCCTCCTTCGCCCCTCTCATCTACGGTGGTTTTTCCGCCATTAAGGGGAACTTTTTTGTTTTCGCCGCGGACGGGTCTTTCCCCGAAAGTTTCATGTTTCCAAAACCGCGAAACGTTTTTCAATTTTTTTTTCGAACTTTTTTTTAAAAATTCCTCTCCTCCCAACCTCCTTTTTAAACGTTTTAATGAAGGATTCATTCGCTACCAAAAAAGAAACTCGAGTTTTGGCGCGAAATACTTTGCGCGTTTTAATTAACAGAGTGCTTTCCAGAGATATTAGCCGCTGGAGCATGTGGGTTGAAGTGCAGTAGGTGCCCACTTTTAGAAAACTGGAACTGGAACTAACTGGAGGCCACGTATTTTTGGCAAAACTGTCAGTCTAGTTTTTAACTTACGTCCTAGCTAAAATCCAGCGAGATGTCGCTAGTGTCCAAAGCGATTAAATTAAGATCTATTATTATTATTGTTACGTAATTCGTAATTTAGGTGAAGTTAAAATGGTGGAATCATTTTATCTTTCGAAATATCGAACTTCGATATAAATCGACGATTGAATTAATGACGAGACATCAAAATTGGAATAAATTTTCGATGGAATATGTTGTATGCTAAGATGAGTGGAGTGTTTTAATAATATCGAGCTAGTGTGGTTCCTTTATGCGATAGTGAGACTTGGTCTTTCGAGGCAAAAGGACAGGCGCAGACTCGGAGGAAGAAGGTTTTTGAGATGTGGGCATGAAAAATGGAAGAAGAATGGAAAGGAGAAAATAAGTGGGACACAGAAGAATACAAACGCTGAATTCTCAAAAGTAAGGCCGGCGAGAAGAGGAAGTTGCCAGGGAAAATCCGAACAAGGCAAAAAGAGTTGAAGGCGTGAATATTTGAATGTAGTAGTTGAAGGCTGATAAGACAGCTATGACGAGGAGAATGTGAGGTGTTAGCCAAGGTACATGGAAGAAGTGAATAGGATTCTTAGAAATTAAAAAGGCAGAAAGAAGTCACGAATGAGTGGAGAAAGGCATTGTAGCATAGGCTGTAGAAACTGTAATTGCTCGTGATATGTAGATAATAGGAAATATATAGAGGGCCCATCCAAAACCTTACAGTATTTAGCAGAATAACCTTAGTAAATCGAGTAATATCGATCGAATCAGGGACATCGATCAATGTAGAACCGATCGGAACTTAAGCAATCGACCATATCGTCGTATCGTTCATATCTTCATAACGATTATATCTATCCCATTTTAAAATATATATAATCCACAAACGTCGTAGATTCAATTTCATAATATCGATATTATTAACTAACCGTTATATCGATATTGTTCTAAATATCGTTATATTGATAATATCGAAAATACGTTCTCACTGATCATACCGTTTATTACGTACGTCATAGAGCAATTTCTACGATTAAATCAACAATACCCCTTTTTTGTAACAGGTAACGGTTAATAATTGTGTTGTTTCATTAATATTTTCGAACGCAATAGTTTCGTCTTTACGAAACGCATATTATGTAAGTTAGAAGCCTAATACTATCCCACGCACGAAATTTTCTGACATACCTGATCGCTAAACGATTTCCGACAATAGTACTTAATATTAGTTAGAAATATATCTTGAGTTGGCAATTGAGAATAAACTATAATAAAGGTAGACATTATCAATAATGGCTCGTATGCGTAGAGAAGAATAATCACATTTAGATAATATATTGAATGTAGCTTTATGTCCAACAACTGAATTATTTCACATATTTGCGAGGTCTTTTTCCTAATTCCTCTCTTAGTGGATGAAGATTTGACCTTCTCCGTGTCACTATGGTCATTTAATCTTATATTGCACAAAATCCTTAAAAAATTATGATTTATATTTCCGTTACACGCTTCCCAGTTCTTGTGACTCATGATTTTTGAGTAAACATTGCCCCTTAATCTTTTGCATAGATGTTTTTCAGTGCCTTAGCGAATTGCACGAAAGTTCGGCATAACTCATCATGGGTTATTATCAAATCAACGTTTTCAATGTCTTTCTTTCTGCAACAGCGTAGATTGGAGGAAGCATAAGAGTGGTTATTCACTTATGCACCGTACTGAATATACCCGTAGTAAACATAACCCCAATTATTTTAATTATTTTAAGCCTTTCCTATTAACTGAAAATTAGGTTAAACGTAATTTTTGATGGTACATTCATCTACATCTACATCTACATAAGTACCCTGCGAGCCACCAAAAAGGTGTGTGGCAGGGGGTGTAGCACCATGAGGGAAGGGTAAGGGTTGAGGGGGTTGGGAGTTAGGTGAGGAATGGTGGGGGGAACCTGTAGGGAAAAAATATATATATATATACACACATACATATATATACATGCATACATACACACATGTATACACATCCTCGCGAAGTCCCTAACCTGTACGTTAATACTTATTGTAATGAACTAAGTCCTGGGGAATTTCGACTACGAGCATTCTGGTCCCTTATCGTTCTTGGAAAAAATGACATTTTAAACCTGTCAGTCTTGCAGTCTATCTCTCTAGTCTTATATTCGTGATCCCTTCGACCGTAATACGTTGGGGTTCGTATTATATCCTTGATGTCATCGGAAAAGGGCCCATCTTTAAATGTTTTTAATAAGTTTAATCTATATTGGAAACGCCGCTGTGTAAGAGAATCCCAACCTAAATTGTCTAGCAAAGTGGATACGCTGCTGAGTTGGTCATAACAATGTTTGACAAATCTAGCCCCCCTCCGCTGAACTCGATCTAATTCCGAAATCAAATTTATGTTATGAGGATCCCATATACTGGCAGCATACTCTAGGTGGGGCCTGACCAAGGCAAGGAAACATCGTTCTTTCACCTTTTCGTCGCATTTACCCAGCACTCTTTTCACAAATCCCAATTTTTTATTAGCACGACCGCATATTTCTCGTATGTGTTTTCCCCAGGACAGATCGTGAGTAATTGTTACACCCAAGTATTTAAAGGAATCTACCCTCTTGATATTGGTTTGTTTCACTTTGTAACTATAAGGGAGGGAATTACTCTTTTCCCAAAAATGTATTACTACGCATTTTTTAAAATTCAATTCCAATTGCCATGTATCGCACCAATTTTGAATTGCATCTAGGTCGTTGGCTAACACGACTCTGTCTTCGTGACTTCGGATGTCCCCATAAATTACTGCATCATCGGCGAAAAGACGGAGTTTGCTATTAACTACGGTACTGAGGTCATTTATGTAAATAAGGAAAAGGAGGGGGCCTATGACACTTCCTTGTGGTACCCCCGACGTGACCTTGACAGTATCGGATGATACACCGTCCAGGACGACTGTTTGGACACGATCACTTAAAAATTGTTTAATCCAGTTAATTATACTTTCGTGTATTCCATAGGTTTCCAATTTCGCCAGTAATTTGCAATGAGGGACTTTATCGAAAGCTTTCTTAAAATCTAGGAATATTGCATCAACTGGAATATTACTTTCACCGGAGTTTAATACATCATGTACAAAAAGTGCGAGTTGAGTTTCGCAGGATCTACCCTTACGGAAGCCATGTTGGTTATTAATTAATAAATCTTGGCTATCGAGGTGCCTCATCATGGAACTAACAATGATGTGTTCAAGAATCAAATTAACTACATTACTTATATTGAATCACCCCCCGCCATACCCCTAATAGTAGCTTACGGAGTATCATGTGGATGCAAATGTAGGTAGTCGGAAACACAGCAAACAATTGTTGTAAGTTGAATTCCGAGCAATACTATTTAAACAATCGCTCACACAGTTCGTGGCAACAATTGCTCGAATGATTAAACGCAACAAATGAAACCAACGGAAAACAAAACAATAAGCAACGTTAATGAACAACTAACACTCTTCTGATGACACTTCATTTACAACCGAAGGCCATTAGATCACGTGGCAGGGTCAAATGAGGCCAACGCAGACGTATTCGCTGCGCAATATTCCCTCGTCGCTTGTGAAGATGGCGAATGAAAAGCGAGGCGATGAATCAAGTCATGTGTGCATAAAAATAATGTTTGGAGCATGACACATTGAGGTCGCAGCCGCTCTGCCAGAATTTTGATGTGAGTGACATTTTCGTCGACAGTGCAGACAAGAATATTTTTTTCCCGATTTCGCTTAAAATGGAAAAATGAAATCCCCCGGCCATTCATTTGAAATCGAAACACTAGATGGAGCAGATGTAAGTCGAGATGAATTGTTTCTCGATTCTGTATCCATTCGAAAACGTGACTAAATTGTATTTGTCATGGACGGACATTAAATTCACTTTAAATTAAATTAAAATTACTAAAGATTAAATGAGTGAACGGACGTATAATTGTCCAATTTTGGCTTTGGATAATCTGAAGAATCCGATCGCCTCTCCATAAGCTCTGAAAATCGCCCCAGAAGAGAGTCTGAGTTTAAGTTCTATCTTCCTGGAAACAAAGGTCACTGGTGATCGGAATAAGCGCGAGGAATGAAGTAAGCAGGCTAGAAATGGCGAAGAAGGCTTCCCTTAAGGAGAAGAAACTACTAACGGAAAATAACATAAACATACAGCTCGCAGGGGGGAAGCTATTCATAAAACTCATACATGGAAAAAACATGTGCCTATGTTAATAACTTTGATAAAACTTTAATATTTTTCCCGAAAATCTATTTGTTTTCCTAAATTCTTTCCCATCTACTCCTTAAGAGTATACTGCTATAGTAAAATGGGATCCTCACGAAGTTGGATTGATTGCCGGATATGATCGCGTGAAGCGTAGAGGAGCTAGATTTGTAAAACGTCGTTATGATAAACTTAGTAGCGTATTGAAATTATTAAGAGCAGCTAGGTTGGGAATCACTCAATGGAGCGAAGGTTAAATTACAGATTGAAGCTCTTGCATATGAATTGGAATGAGGTCTCTTTAGCAGTGACGTTGAAAATGTATTATTACTCCCACCGTACTTGGGTAGGAGAGGTCATGTCAATAAAATTAGAGAGATTAAGTGTAGAAAAGATAGAATTAAGATGTCACCTTTTCCTCGAACAAAACGGGATCATAATAACATTGTTCGACCGCGGTAGGGTCATGTTCGGGTAAAATTATACTGGTGTATATTCACCCCCTGCCACACACCCTGGCGGTGGCTTGCAAGGTATATATTAAAAATGAATAAATTAAACGCCTGGAGGGACTTAAATTTCCCTAAGGTAATTAAAATGTCTAGACACTACTGAATGATGAAGAGAGTAATATAATGTCAACTGGAAAAAATGAATAATTATAGGAAAAGGCTTATTTCGAATAAATAAACAGGATTTTGGATCATTAGAACTAGGTTTCGTACTGGAAATTAAAGCGAAGGAAGACAGAGCTACGATAAAGCCGGGCAACAGTCTTAGGGAAGTTTACCTAAGAAGACGAAGAAGAATACCTTAAGAAAACTACAGCGCAGTATCATCTTGGATTATTTTTAAAAGATGGCAAAGCAATAATGAAATCAGGAAAGAAATTATTCTCACGGAGTAACACTCCTTCTGCAGTGCAGTGCAGACAATAATTTATTATCAGTAAAAGGAAAACGTAGAAACGACAGTAATCAATCCGAAGATCGGTCTGATATACGGAGTGGAGGTGATTCTCTTCTAAGCCCAAGGTCGTGTGAAATTCACAATTCACTGATAGAGGGTATTATTAATTATTTTCTTTCTCTATGCTACCTAAGGTTTATCAGGAAGATCTGGTGCCCGAAAAATCGGATAGCTTGGGTGAGAGACTGAGGGTGCCCAGAGTGCCTTGCCGGGAATCGAACCTTCCAGTCAGGGGCCTTCCAGGCCCAGGGAAGCCTTCCAGTCAGTAGCCCAGCGACCTGCTCACCAGGCTACCTCTCAATCTATTAAAATAACGTGTGTCAAAGGGGAAAACGTAACTATAACGTGGAAGATTTCGCACCTTATAAGGGAAATAAGTTTACAATAAACTATTTCATATATTTTTTGATAGTGAATGAGACCAAGAGCAAGGATTTCTCTAGGAATTGGAACATTAATACCATATGAAATCAGATTAGTCCATGTACTTTCCTATGATTGAATAGTTTTTTTAAATAACCCCCTCTAAAAAGAATTATGGATTTTATAATAGGCGGGGCCAGAACCATTTCGAATGAATTGGCTCCTATTTAGAATATCGGTCGAACTAATGCACGTGGGTGATCTGAATAGCTTCCGGCCTCAGAAAATTTCAGATAAAAATGTCTTGAATTTTTTTAGGTCGCAAACTTTTTCAGACCACCCTTGTATGTCTACATGGTCACAGGAAAGACTACGGTTCAACTCAGAAGATATTTATTAAATTATGAAGTTACGGGCAAGATATAGCGAAGACTCAAGAAGTTAATTAATTATCTCCCATCTGGAGAGGCTTCGCTCCTTTGTTTTTTAGCTATCAAGACTGCGGTTATAGTGAAGGAAACACGTCTTCCGTATTCTGAACTGGCGACATGGAGACGGAGCGATGGACAGATGAGGGATAACAGAGTTAGTCCCTGCGTTTTTTCTGAGCTTTTTCTCCTGCGTCAGTCCGTCTGGGACACAGTATCGCCGCTCTACGCCCCCTCCTCCCCTTTACAGATAATGGATTAACCCGTCAAAGGAATGTCCGTTGCGATGGTTTGAGATGATGTACATGTACCACTTCGAATGGTGTACTCTGTCTTCGTGGAACCAATCTCGTGGACGAAGATGTACATTTGGAGAAATTAACTCAGATCTAAAGTTGTCATTCCATTCCTAGGTGAAATACGACGCAGGCGTAGGGGGTTGATTTAATGAAACAAATGCCATAACTAGTTGATTTTAACGTTCAATTTATTAATATTTTTGAATGAAAATTAGGAAAAACGTAATTAAAAAATGTAAAAATGGATCTATGTAAAGATGGTTGTCGCATAGACAATTCGCCATTCTTCGGTTCATTCATTTTTCATTCTTCTAGCAATATGATTCTCCTTCGAGAGTGCGGGATTAAAAATTAAATTAATCTCTATATGCCTCCCCATCCATCCTCAACCATCGTGCCTCCATGGTGACGTGCGGCAGGGGGTATTACGTCAACAATAATTGGAGTAATTGTAAATTGTGATGTATCGTGAATTACGTTGTCCTACTGTTTTGGTCACGGAATTTTCTGAGAGGAAAATTTTCCTTATATCGATCGGTTACGCAATCCATTTATCTTAAATTATCACCGCAATCCGACTGCGAAGATTAGCATGTTTTAGTCTTGTTTTAACGCTTGAAGTAAAACAAAGTCAAGCATTCGCTGAGAGTAATTGTTCCGTTCGAGTAACTATTGTTAGTGGTGAATTAATTTCCGCATTCAACAAAGCATTCACATTGCAGGGTATTACCAATCAATCGCACTTTTCTACCAGTGGAAAACCTTATCAATAGACGGCTCTTGTACTCACTCTTTCCCTCAAGAAGATGCAGCACTTTGAAACATGCTACGCATTGCGTTTATTATCGAAAAAGTACTATTGTTTGGCCATCAATACGTTTAAATCCCGCTAAATAATGCATTAAAATACGCAATTCATCTTTAAATTGCAAAAAATGATGAGGTAATTTGTAAGAAAAAGGTTTGAAATTACTCTGCCAAGACATTTAGTTTTTTGTCTAGAAATAAATCTTGTTCCCACCCAGAAAAAAATCTTGATAAGTACGAATATATTCCACGACGGGCAAAAAAAGAAAACAAATTGCAAGGGATGGCAAAACAATAGGGAAAGGAGACGCACCAAAAAAATGATTAATAGACGTAATTTAAAAAAACACCAAGAGTGAAAGAAACATTTTTTTCGTAAATTTTAATACGGTTCAGATCCACAAGGGGAAGACGTTTCGATCTACGGTGCGAGAGCTTTAGGTTCAGATTGTCTTCGTCACGAAATCGGACACCATTCCATAGAGCTTCACTCGATCAATGGGAATACCGAGGGAGGAGTTGAGTCAACGGAATTCCAAGGGTTTGAGAGACAAAAGATCCTTTTAATCCCCTTAAAGCCTTTACCCGCTCCTCTGTATATCCCGAGTACTTGACCACACTCCCTTCTTCTTCGCTTGCCCCCCCTCCTGTACCCTGTGATTTACGTACTCCTCCCACATCCCTAATTTTTCCCGTTAAAGGGAACCTTCGCTGGACTTTTCCCACAAGGACAATGCATCATCGATCCCTACTACCCTCCTCAAAAGAACACTGGTGCCCATTTATTCCCCAAGAAGGGCAAAACGCACCCCTCACACACCCCCACCACATACACACACATACACACGCACACTCGCACACAAGGCACGCAAGCACTCATGCAAGCACTTCCCATCTCGCCTTTTGCCTCCTTTTAACTCCTGGATACCCTTCCTCCTCTCCCGTCCACCCCTTTCCCTCATTTTCTTAAACCCTATATTCCCCTTTCTTTCCCTAGCACCCCCCCCTCCCGAGAGACTTTGCTCCTCTGAGGGCACAGGGATCTTCTTCCCTATTCCTCTAACTCTCTCTCCCTTCCCTACACATCTTCATCTTCCCTCCTCTTTCCTGCATCACAGCATCCCTCCTAAACGCATCCCAACACACTTCTCCCCGAGCGCAAAAAATAACATTCGGATTCTTGATAATCAACTTTTTTTTGGCTTCTTTGTGAAATTTACAACGCCCGAATACTGTCGCAAGGGTTTCCTTTTTCTAATTTGAGTAGATATCCCTGGATTCAACCCGAATGAAGGTCTTTCCGTCTTGTTTTATTGCGCAATGCGTGTTTATTCGGTAGGCCGAAGTTTTAAGATAGGTTTTTGGATGGATACAGACTGAACAACACCGCACAACTCGGGCCGAGTCAGACTTAAGTAACGTAGGGATAAAAAAAGTCTGTGATTTCACGAGTGACAATTGATTTCACCTCACAACCATGATTTCGCTGTCGCACAACATAATGAGGACAGGTCATCTTATAATACTGTGAACACACGTGTGTTGTTGTCAGTAAAAATATCTATCACCTCAACGCTCAAAATATTACTTTTAAGGCCAGAAGAAGGCGACGAAACCCAGGAATCATTTCCAATGATTACCATGTAGAGATACTTCAGTGTGGTCTTCATAATATTTTAATATGGAGTCAGAACCATTTGAAAAGTAATTAGGTGTTAGAGAAATTCAACGCCATCCATCATATAACCTAACCTAATTCGTCAGTGTAGTTTTAAAATTACAATTACGTAATTCCTGCCTATTTCACTTGTGCATGTTCGTACGCGAAATATATAATTGAATATTTTCTCACCCCCGTTATTCATTGCTGGTAAAAGGAAGGATTGAATAGTCATTTTTATGCATCCGTTCTCGTCCTCCGCCGCTGTAATTCCTTTTTTCATGACGTCTCATCTTACTCAGGCTGGCCATATCGATCCGAATCCCATTTCTAATGAATATTAATGTCACTGCAAATTTACACCGACTCTTTACAATGTGGTTGAATATAAATCGACCTCAACGAATTCTCCAGGCTCACCCACAAAGAGAAGATTTATCACAATCGCATGTGCATTCACCATGACAACGCAATCCAAACGAGTGAGGGTCACGTGGAAATAAAATGGCACCCACAATAGATCGTATTTTTCTTTGTTTACAATGAACGGATATATTTTGCAGTTTAAACTTTTGCAGTGAGGAGCAATTACAAGGCATGGGATGTCTCAAATTTATTTACAAAAGGGAAAATAAAAATTTACTCTCACGAGTTTATCCAGTCCGCGAATTTTCCACTTTGCGCCCTCAATGTGCTGCTTTGTTTTCGCGTGGCACAACTAGTTGGGACTTCGGTCCTATGCTATGGCGACCCCATCTGTTCAATTATTCAGACTAGCGTAGATTAGTAACACCAACCTTGACTCTCCCTTACCCCTCCCCCCCCCCCAACTATCGGAAAACCTAAGCAATTCCCAAGGTAACGCCTACCTAACGATCGTCGATGCGTGAAATAGTATTTTTTGGATATGGTGTAGAGGAGGGTGGGGTGAGGTTGTGAGGCACATTCAAAACTGCAAATAATGCGCGAACATTCTCTCGCAATGCGAAAAGTAAAACTCGAGGATGAGATGAAGTTTTGCAACATTACTTACAGAGGCTTTATTTTTTTATTTCAAGTCATAACATTTCCTCAATCTCGGAAAATTGTTTTTCTGTGATCGTCAATTCCGACGCATCAAATATCCAAATTATAAATTATGATGTATTCTAAAAAAATCGGTTTCATTGTGTTATTTATGGAATTGGAGCTTTATCACCATTAAGGAAACTTTTACTACATTAACGGAACTCCATTAAGGAAATCTCTTTTACTTGGTCGTAATATTTCCTAGTTACATCCGTGACAACATTGTCGAAAAATATAGAAGTTCGAATAAACAACATGGCGAATTTCAGAAAAGATATTCCTCTATGCATTTAGTATTTAAATCATCGAGGGACGCAAAATTATGCTTTAAAAACATTTTTAAGATATTCAGTTCTTTATGTAATTCATGGAATTAGAGCTGTTTCTCTCCTAATGAAATATTTTCCATCACTGATTTGCAAGTGCACTAAATTATATCCACGACAACAATGTCAACAAACATAGAACTTCAATCAAACAAGATGGCGTGATTCGCGAACCGCATTTTCCTTTCCCATTGGCTTTATTTAGAATATGAGTCGGACTAAGGCATTCCATTCCATTGTAGTCACAGCGAATACTATTACGTTTCAACAGAGTCCGAGTTAATTCGACACGAAAACTTCACCTTCCATTTTTTTCATTCCTTTCCACCAGGAAGGGACGCCATCTCGCTGGCAGTGTAGGGGCAAGAAAGAGAGCAAACATTGCTCTCGTAATTGGCTCCGCAGCCTCACACACCTCGAAACCATGACCGCGTCTAAGGTGAACGTATGCTAACTAAGGCGGTCTCACGAGGTCACAGTGGACGAACTAGGTTTGAATGCTGCCTTCCATCTCCCCACATCCCCACCACCGCCATTGCAAATTACAAACAGCCCCGGGGAACCAGGGGACGAGTGACCACTGGCTCTCACCCCGAAGAGGACGCTAGTTCGTATCCCGGCGGAGGCAGAAAATCTCAGGGCTATTCCGATCCTTACTTTGAGGGGTCTTGTGGAGAGAACACTTCAAATGGAATGCACCATATATAGTATATATATGGTGCATCCCCGTCGAAGTGACACGGAAGTGTTGAATAAAAAACTCGGACAGCAAAAAAAATACAGGGAAACATTAAAAGAACACGTTATTTCTTAATATTAAGTGTTCTTTTTATGTGTACATACATTGTTCGTTGCTGTCCGAGAAAAAAAATATATACACACACATATGTGTAGACATATATATATATACATTTTCAAATACGAAGTCCCGCCATACGGCGCACAAATATTCATTCAAACATAGAAATAGGTATAAGGAAAGGGGATAGGAAAACACATAAAAGGCGAACACAGGACATGTGGGGAAGGCGGCCCGGCAAGTGGCCCGGTGTTAAAATCCCGGTTAAGGAAATATTTTTACATTCGTGATCTGCTCAAAAAACCGCCTTCCCCACATGTCCTGTGTTGGCCTTTTATGTGTTTTCCTATCCCCTTTCCTTGTACCTATTTCTTTGTTTGAATGAATACAAATATATATATATATATATATATATATATATATATATATATATATATATACATACACACACATAAATGCAAGGATTCGTGTTATTGGCTTGTTTCTTACCCTTATCTTGAAGAAGTGTTTTAACGAAAGAATCTGGCACCCCCAAGCAACACTATACAACACATTACGCATCTCGCACGGCTTTAATCTCCGCCGTTTCACGGATGCCGTCTTCATTGACGTCGCCCGTGCTTTCGATAGGGTCTGGCATAATGGCCTCCTGTTTAAAATGCACCAGTACGGTTTCCCGCCTCCCCTCATCCTTATCCTCCGCAGTTTCCTTTCTGATCGTCATTTTCGTGTGCAGATGGATGATTCCCTCTCCGATGTAAAGAAAGCTGAGGCGGGTGTCCCCCAGGGCTCTCTCCTCAGTCCATTCTTGTTCAATTTATTCGTCAATGACATGCCGACAACGCCCCACACGTCCCTATACATGTATGCAGACGACACCGCCATTGCCGCAACGTCGCGTGTGCGCTCGGCGAACATCCGCCGCCTCAACACCCACCTACGGGAACTTCAAAAGTGGACCAAAACATGGAAAATTCGGATAAACGCGGACAAAAGTACTCATGTCCACTTCACCCGACGCCGCCCCCGCACACCACACCTGTCGCTTACTCTACACGCACACTGCATTCCGAGAGCTTCGTCGCACCGTTTCCTTGGCGTCATTCTCGACAACAAACTCACCTTCAAACCCCACCTGGACTCTTGCCGTGCGAAAGCCAACGTTGCTGTCAATCAACTCCGCTGTCTTGCGTCAGCGGCTTCCCCGATCAGTCATACGGACCGGGTGCGCCTATTCACGGCTATCGTGCGGCCCAAATTTCTTTTTGCCTGCCCAATTTTTGCAGTACGGAAGACGATATGGAAACACCTCGAAACAATACAAAACATCTCCATCCGGCGCTTGTTAATGGTTAGCCGCCTCACGCGGATGGCCGAGGTGCGTGCCGCTCATCGTCTTCCGTCCGCCGCGGACTTCATCCGCTCTCAGGTCGCGAACTTTCGTTCGCGACTCGGCAAAACTGGAAATGCTCTGCTATCCGACATCTGGGATTACGATATCAACTATAAGCATACATATACACTGCCTAAGGACGTAACTCGCCTATGAGTCTTTCCTATGTCTGTTACCATAAAGTTTTATTCATTCTCCTCTTAGTGCTAGTTTGTATTCCACCTTAGTCCACCTGTACGGACCATATTCCAAATTCACACATATTCTTTCAAATTGTATGCCATGTAATAGCTTTTCTCCGCCAAGTTTTACCTAGTTTCTAAATGAGCCGTTACCTGTCGGCTTCAACCACTATTGTAAACCTCTGTTATAGCATAGCTTACTTTAAATCATAAGTTTCTCGTCTCTCACAAACAACACGCAGACGAATGAGAGGTTTTTTGGAATGTTATGGTTTTATCTTGTATGTTAAATGACCGGTTAGGGTGGGTTTTCGCTCACCAGGATGGTGTATGTGTGCCCGCATGGGCCGACAATAAACGCTTGAACGCTTGGACCACCCATTACTCGCTCTTATGCTTGGTTTAGTAGACTGGCGGGAAGAACAGAGAACTCACCTGGAACGAGAGAGAGAAAGGAGAAAAGTGACGGTAATTAATTAGTTTGGAAATAAATGAACAAACATTTTGGAGAAAATTTCACAAAATTACTAAATATGAATATCAAAAGAAATACAATCCCAAGTACGACTGATATTATCCGATACTACGTTTATGTTTTACCTTTCCCATCCATCGCCAGATGCAACATATAGCATCAAAGCTACGGCTCTAATCTTGCCTCGGCGACCAAGTTCCCGAGCCGTCCGAAACCAGCCTCAATGTCATAGCTTTCTCTAATCTTTCCTTAACACCCTTACTCAACAACCTTGTCATCAACTCCCTACTTCTTATGAAAGCTTCTTTACCTAAGAAAAATACTTCTTTAATATTTCTACTTCTGTGAACATCTTGGTAGAAGTCACCCTTAAGACACTGAAACGGTTTTTCATCAAAGTAATTTTAATGCGAATGTGAACCAAGGGTCACCTTGTAAAGGTCGTGGGATATATCTACTTATTTGATTGGCTTCGTCTTCGTCTTATTCGCACAAAATATATTTAAAAAACGGCCAAGGTGTCGACGACGGATCTCATCACCAGGTTTCTACGAAAGACATCTTTGTGTAAGTACCTTCAGGGCGGGGGTTGCTCGTTGTGGGAGGGGAAGGGATGTTGGTGGGGTAGAAAGAAGGCCAAGAATGTTAGGATAACAATAGGAGGGGATGAGAAGGGAAGGACTACAGCGTCAATCGTTGGATGTTAATGGGTGGTTTGTTTGGTATGGGGATGGTCCCCCTGTGCCACAGGGTCTCTGGGTAGCACTGGACGGGAAATAGTGGAAGGAGTAAGAGGGGGGAGGGATAAAAAAATCCGTTAAAAATTTCTAACGGACACTTTTAAAATCTTCCCATTGCTCCAATGCGTCGAGTTCATGCCCTTTATTTTCCAGAAGGAGAACTTCTGGTTCGAATTCGCTCTTGTGGTCACGCTCAATCAGGTTCTTGGCTAAGAGGGATGTTATTTACACATGTTTTACACTCCTTTATCCTCTCTTCAAATATTCTTCCCATTTGCCCAGCACATTTAGCGGGACACTCCCAAGTACTCTTAATTTACACACTCTACTTTTCTCGTCTTGGCGAATTCTGCGCATTGTACTTTCCTTTTCATCCCCTACCATTATCATCCTACCACTGTTGACCTTCTTTCTACCCCGCCACCCTCCCTTTCACTACTACTCCGCCCAGCCTACACCCCCACCCGGAAAGGGGGGAGTATGGAGGTTTATATACATATACAACACTTTTGGGAAAGTCTCACATACGTGCATAATGATGTTCATGACGTTAGCACTGGTGGACAAAGACAAAAACATGCAAAAGAAGAAACACATGACAGTTCTGTCCTTCTCTTCCTTGAGAAAGATGCCGTGGACCACAGAACATTCGAGACATAGTGAGTTTCTTACCTTTTTTTGTGTGTTTAAATAGAAATTAAACGATACCTAAGACTTCACACTCGCTAATTATTCACCGCGTCCAGTCTTTGCAAAATGGAAAGGTACAATTCGGCACACATAACGTTAAGAGTCATTTCACTTGCAAAATATCAATAACAGATGTGAACTTGGGCATTTTTTTGGACGTACGTATATCAGATGAGTCAACTGAATGGATGATTTAGTTAGAGTTATATTTGAGAGAGAAAATCAATTTTATTTCAAGTATTTGACATTTGTATTTTTGATAAAAGTATTCTGCTAACCATGTATTCTTATTCCACGGCAGGAATTGCATTCATTTAGAAAATACGAAGCAGTTCCAAAATCCGTAGTAAGTCATCCCATAATTTGAGTTCTCACAAATTCGCTCTTTGCTCAAATAGCCAAGCAGTATCGTTTATCACCCACTACATATAAGTAGTACCGCATCCTTTTTGGTACGAAAAATGAACTCTTGAAGGCACCACAATTCCACGAACGTCCATCGCTGCAAGACTTCCAAAGACGCCAATGAAACGCCGACCAAGCGACGCGCTCCAGCAGAAAGAGAGCAAATCATCCGCAATGCTTTTCCATTTTTTCTTTCCCTCTCCATTTTTATGAAAGCAGACGCGTCTGAGATTGGCAAAGGAACGTCGGAGGAGATGATCGGACGAAGGAAAGGGGAAGTTAAGACAAAGGAGGAGAAGAAGTAAGGGGGAGTTGTGAGTGTTGGGGGAGGGGACGTAAGGTACTGGAGAGAGGAGAGTCGAAAAAGAATAAAGGGAGACGTAAAGAAAGAATTATGTGCACGAAGGAAGCGGCCTTCCTTTTTTTATATCGCCCCTCCGCTCCTGTAACGATCATGTAAATTAGTAATTCATGGATCGGAGTTATGAGATCTAAATTTTTTAGTTACTATGCGGCGCCTAGGGTATAAAGGAGAGGGTAAATTATGGACGCCATGAACGGATCGCCGGATTTTAATTCGCGTAGAAACCATCCACTGCAGAGGTAGATAAATTAAATGTCAGCGTCAACTATTTCATCGTTTGAGCCGAGATCAAATGTCTTAAGGCCCAAATATATAATTTTCATAAACATTCTTCATAGGAAGGAATGAAAACACACACGCACGCCATATAAATTATATATATATATTATTTTACACACATAGAGATAGACATAAACGGAAAGGGGATAGGAAAACACATAAAAGACCAACACAGGAAAGGTGGGGAAGGCGGTTTTGAGCAGATCACAAATGTAAAAATATTTCCTTATTTTCGAGTTTGAATATATATATATATATATATATATATATACAAATAAATCTTGAAGGAAAGCCTCACAGGTGTGAATAATAATATAAATGGAGAAGCGAGATAGCGCTGGCGAAAACACAGAGAACTTTCACACCCGTAATATTCCATGAATAAAATCAAGCGATGAGCACTTTAATGTGAAGCATAGCACTGAATAGATCGGAAATGTAATATTTTAGAGAAGTGAATGGGGGTATTTTGAGAGTATATTGAGACATGTTTATGGAGAAGGAGTGATAAAGTGAGTTTGGATTGATGGAAAGATTCACGAAGGAGTTTCAAAGATGGTGGGCAAAGCGAGGAATTTGACAAGGAGGATCGGGATGGTGCGGTTGCTAACGTGCAGACTTCCTATCCAAAGGATCCGGTTTCGAATCCCGGAGATGAAAGATATATTTCAGTGCAATCCCGCTTTCTACTTGGGAAGTTTTGTAAGGAAATATTTTTATCCCCCAGAAACAGAATTAATAATCCTTCCCTCCCAATATTGTATCCATCCTTTGTTCAAGGTGATAGTTGCATTAAATCCATCCAAAACCTAGTTTTTAATAGGTGCATTACTTATGATGATGTCATCCTATCGTTCCTATTTGGGACTGTGAATATTTAATAATGTAATGATAAAATGGGAAATTTGTATAACAGGGTCGTGCAAACCCATGGATGCAGCTTCGTCAGTGGCGCCCATTTCCCTTTCGAGAGGCAACAACCCAAGTTGATGCGGAAGCAGCTACTAGGAATGGCGATTCAGTGCCGATTTCATTTTATAATGCCCCGGATTCGAATGTGAAATTATTATTTTACATTCCTCCACACGGCGTAAATTTTTAACGACGTCCACTTGAAATGAGTACGCTCGAAAAAATCTTTAAAAAAATTCGCCTCTTCGAGTTTCGGCCATGAAGTATCAATGAAATAAAATATGTCGTTCTGAAAGTTGTGGTAACGACCACTCTCTCAATAGAGGGAGACACATTCGTGTTGCGTAGCCTGGATACCGCAAATCGAATTGGATCGCCTCGACCGAGACCGTTTAGACTCTCGTTCGGATAACAATTGCCGGTCGTCGTCTCGACGCGAGGGATGGATGAGGAGGGAGGAGAGATGTGGCCATTAGCGGCCATTTCGGATTCGCTCTCAGTCGTCCCGAGTTCATCCTCAAAAAAGTCCCAGATGTATCGGATTTCGCAGCAAAAGCGCCGGTCGACGCAAAACGAAAAAGAAAAGACTAAAAAAAAACGCCCCTCTCGGCTAAATCCACCGAAATAAGGAGTGGAATTTCGAGATTCGCCGTTGGATTTCGCGGCGGCGGTTGGACGGTGGAATTGAATGGCGAGGATGAGGGAGTCCAGGAAAGCGTAAACGCAACCATTAAGGCCGAATGAGAAGGGGATAAATTTCACGGTACGAATACCCCTTTCCTGCTGGAGAGAAAAAACAAAGCGCATCAATGGCTCCCTTAAGAAGAAGCGTGAGGTTTGAAATAACAAAAGCATTACGAAATAAAAAAGAACAAAATTCATGAATACCTTTGTAATTGCATTGCGTATAAATTCTGATATTTGACAAAACAATTATAAAATTTTGCCTAATGAACTGTGGTAATGAAAATATTCATAATCATTCTTTATCAAACATCCCACGTATATAAAATACGAGTTTCCAAATCCTATTTGAAACAGAACCTCTTGCAAACGAAGGGAGGTACTCTTATTCACTGATTTTTGACGAAAAAAAACAAATTATTATCATCGGTAATCTATCAGTTAAGATAGGTGTCAGGAAGGACGCAAGCTACCAATGTGCCAAACGTTACCAGGAAAATTTCCTTGCCTCTCCAAAGAAAACACTGCCCAATATCCTACATTGCAATAAGACCCTTCACATTTCCGTATTTTCCTTCCTCCCTTCAATTCGTACAACATCCCTCTCCTGTTCTTGCCCCTTCCTCGTCTGCCTATAATCCTCCCTCTATCATACTCTTCAACATACCATTAGCCAATCAAAATATTTTGCATCCAACTTTCTCCTGCCTCCTTAGGATTTCTCCCAATAATACCCTATTCTCTCCCATCATACGTAGTAGCATTTCCTGGTTTATTTTCCTTCCGGTCCATTTCACCTTTTCCATCCTTCTCCATACCCACGCTTCAAAAGGCTCCAATCTATTCTTCAACTTCAGTGACTATGATCCTGCATCGTACAAAACTACGCTCCATATCAAAGTTTTGACGAGCCTTTCAATGCACAAATATTATATATAAATATTAAGTGTAAATAATTAAGTTTCAATTATAATAAACATTAAAATATAAAACATTTTGTTATAATTGGTCCTATTATGTCAAAACTTATTAAACATTAACATCCCTACTTTAAAATAATTTGCTGCATGTTGTTTATAACTATAGTGTTATTTTATGTTTATAGTAATGTGTATTCACTGAAGACATAACGTCCGTTATTTCCGTCTATTCACGGAAAATATAATGGGCAAAATACTTAGCTATTTAACCAATGCAACCGTACGTTGGACATCAACGTCTGGGAATATTGTAATCATTTAAGCACGCCTATACACCTAAATAATGGAAAGGATTATAATTGTAGATAATATACTCATTAAATTTACGTTAAGGACGGATTCCAGCAGCGAAAGTTTTACCTTAAGTAGTTTCACACCTCCATTCTTTATATTTCCTGCCTATCTTTACGCCATCATTAAAGCCTTCTCTCTCCTTTTTTCTCTCTTACCTGTCTCCCCAATATTATTCCATCGGTCAAGACCGTCAATGGCCCACTATTGCCTCTCCTTACATCCCCTAGAACAAACTTTTTTTATCTTATTCGGATTTTTCCTGATAAGGCCCTCACTTTTTCCACTGCGTTTAACATTTCGTCATTTACCTTTCTTTTTTTTCAACGCTCACGGCGATAATTAATCTCCACACACTCTCCTTATGCCACACGTCGGCAAATGTTCTCCCTAACATGCCTGAAATAACATAATAAATATATTTTTAAATGTTATATACGAGGTGTGTAAATTAAGTAATAAGACTAATTAAAATTTTTTTTAATTCAAATACAATTACAATTTTATAGTATCACCCTCAAAATAACTTCCACACATCGCTGGAGACGGTTCTTCCACTCATAGCATTGCTGGAACTCCGATACTGAAACAGCCGTCGGCTGGTCGGTTATAGCCGTTTGAATGTTTTCGACTTTCCCAAAATGAGTTCCCTTGAGGTGATTCTTCAAATTAGGGAAGAGAAAAAAACCACAAGAACTCAAGTCAATGCGAATAAGGAGGCTGTGGAGCTACAAGAATGTTTTTCCTGCCCAAAAACTACTGGTCCTTTTGGTCTTGCGAAATGTTTTTTGGGACCATTTTTGCGCTGATTTTTCTCATCCCCAATTCATTGGTCAACATCTGATGAACGGTGGTGTGAGTCAAACTTAATTCTTCCCCCACCATTCTGAATGTCAACCAAAGATTTGAACGCACAAAATCCCGGAATCTGTCGACCTTTTCATCGGTTCTTGAAGATGAAGGCGTTCCGCTTCATGGTTCATCTTCAAGAAATTCTCTTCCTTTCGAAAATGCCTTAAACCACCGAAAAACCTGGGCTCTTGACAAAACACTATCTCCGTAAGCCTGCAAAAGTTTACGCTGAAAATATAATGGATAAAATTCAAACAAGCATATACAAGAGTGCGTGTATGATGAGAGAAAAAAATATAGAGGGCATTTACAGGATAATGAGGGAAAATAATTGGAAGGTAATGGAAGTGATCATGTAGGGGAAGAATTAGAGGAAAATATGGCAGAGATGAGAAGAAGTGAACGAGATATGACTAGGAAAACGGCAACTAGCCCCAATTCCCAGATGCCATCGGTGAAGTTAATTTATATGCAACAAAAATCAAGCAATTCAGTTGCATATATATACAAATAATACACAAAAGAATTCATCAACATTTATTTAAATGCTAGAAGAGAGTCTACTAACATATCAAACAAATTTAAGTTAATGAATGATGTATTTTGGTTAACGACAGAGAAGTAAACGATCGCTTGGCTCAGACTGTTATACGAGCTCATTTGATATCTATTAGGCACTGAAAATAAATAGGGAGACAAGAGACACCCAGACTACGGTAAGGGTAGTAGCATTCAGATGCAGCATTACTGAATGAGAAAGGGATAGATTATGACGCCTGCAAATTTGAGTAACGCAACCAGAACCCTGTAATTCAGTGCGGATGGTGTGCATTCACGGGGCTATAAACTCGCCCAATATATTTGCATTCAGCATAACTCACGTTATCTCGGGTGTTTAATAGAAAATCTTTTACGGCCGTCCGTATTGACTGTGCATGATGCAATGTATGGTATGAGCAATCACCATGAGTTTACAGTGCCTTTGGAATACTTACAGCAGTCCCTGCTGACTGTTACCTCACTCTATACCGGTCGGTTTGGGAACATCTTCGACAGCAGGCTACGAGAGAAACCAGAGTATAGTAATATTCTAGGCCCAACTTCACTAATACGAACGAGCTAGTATTCCTACTTGAGGGAGCACGTTGATAGAGGATATGCGATTGTGCTCATCGTGTCAATCGTTCAGGACAAAAGTAGAAGAATGCACTTTCCCGTGCGTTTCGAATTATCTTAAAGTCACTTTGCCGTGGAGAAAGATGCTATCAATGGTACTTCGAAGCATCGTACCTCGCCTGATGAGATTGAGGGCCTAGTTTAGAAGTGGGGGAGGTAGAACGGAACCCCTTGATCATGGTGGCAGGGCAATAAATGTCAAATAATCGAGTGCGCTAATTAAGGGAGTCAAGGGGTTTGCGAATCATTTGACACCCTACGGGATGGAAGAAGGAGGGATAAATGGATGGCTAGGCAGGATCTAGTGTTGCAGGTTTAATTCGGACGTTTGAGGTCTGTAAATTAAGTAATGAGACTGATTTATAAATTTTTTTTTCATTCAATTAGAATTACAATTATATATTGTCACCCTTAAAATAGCTTCCTCCTAAAGCCACACAGCGCTGGAGGCGGTTCTTCCCCTCCTCATTGCAGAGCTAGAACTTGAGCTGGTCGGTGACAGCCGTTTGAATGTTTTCGACTGTCCCAAAATGAGTTCCCTTGAGGTGATTTTTCAACTTCGGGAAGAGAAAAAACCACAAGACCTCAAGTCAGGTGAATAAGGAGTTTGAAAAGCCACAAGAATGTTCACCCCGCGACTACTGTAAGGATAGTACTATTATGATACAGCATTACTGAATGAGAAACAGATAGATAAAGACGCCTGAAAATTTCAGTACCGCAACCAGAACCCTTTTAAAGCAGGGGGGATAGTGCACATTCACGGGGCTATACACTCGCCCAATATATATGCGTTTAGCATAATTCATGTTATCTCGGGTGTTCAATAGAAAATCTTTTATGGCCGTCCGTATTGACTGTGTGTGATGCAATATATGGTATGAGTAATCACCATGAGTTTACAGCGCCAAAAACTCGTTTATTGAATTGCTGTGTGGAACCATTTTGCGTAGAATTTTCTCATCCCCAATTCATTGGTCTAAATCTGATGAGCGGTGGTGTGAGAATTTTACTCTTCCCCCATCATTCCCACTGTCAACCAGCGATCTGAGCGAAAAAGATCCCGCATTCTGTTGACATTTTCATCGGTTCTTGAAGATGAAGGCCTTTCGCTTCGTAGTTCATCTTCAAGCGACTATCTTCCTCCTGAAAATGCCTTAAACCACCGAAAAACCTGGGCTCTTGACAAAATACTATCTTCGTAGTCCTGCTGAAGTTTAGCAAGAGTTTCCTTCCGTTGCACTGTGCCCAGAGTCTGAAGCAAAACCATGATAGCACACCTTTGCTCGAAAATAATGTCACTCATTTTTAGAACACAATAGGCAAAACTGTTTCACAAAAAAATCGCTACGTACAACCAAATGACTCGAGCGAGTTCAAATCCGCATTGAAGGCGGATCACATGTTCCCCTACTGCCCCAGCGCCTGCAGTGTTGCTAGATCAAACGCTACGTTGCCAGTTCCATTACTTAATTTACCGACCTCGCAAATTTTAATATGAAGTAATATAATGAATCCTGCCCCAATTCCCCTCGCCACTTACCATTTTCATAATGGCGGGATATACGTCGAGGTCCATGTAATTTGTAACGGATCATACCCCATGTAATATATTCCTGTTACATATCTATTTGTGTTTAGACATAAATTGATAAATATTATTTTATGCTTTTTATTTACTGGCCTGGGTATTAAGAAAAATATTCAATTATATAGTTTAACTTCATTTGAAGAATCAAATTAAGTTTAACTGTATAATTGAATATTTACATCTAAATGTTATGCCAACTACAGCTCATGAGCACCTTCATGAAGTGAATTATGCAAAAAATGTGGTCGAGTTGGATGTTTTTTAATGATTGATACATTAAAAATTGTTCAAAATTTTGAATTGTAAAACTATTCCTTCTCGTGTGCTAAAACACACAAGTGCTCATGACTCAAAACATGACCCAAAATGTTCAATAGGACTTTTAGGGACTAGAAAAAATAAATGTTGTATTCAACACAAATTTTAAAGTGACTCCTAGACGCTTGTGATAATGCTTTTTATCACTATGGTGTTGTTTTATGTTTGCAAAAATAATGATTTTTTACTAATGGTATCACCCTATTCCGTTATAGCCCATGTCTAAAATAAACCAACAAAATACTGAGGAAATGCAACCCTACGTTCGACATCAAAGTCTTAACTAATCTCCCTGCACTAAATTACCAATACGAGTCCGTATCGTCCGCCCTATATCCTTGGCTCAATGCTTTCCCCAACTTTTTCTTTCGCTGTCAACGATTAATTCCGCGTTGGGAGGCATCGAGGTCACTCATTTCAACGCGCACTCCTCTAAAAGAGACGTAATTGGCGGTAGGAGGAGGAGGGGGAAACGTGAAGGTTTGTTTATTATTTATTTTCTTTTTAATTGCCCCCGTGCCCACCATAAAGGAAAGAGGGACGACCTCCACCTTCAATGCGAACAACCTCCCACCGCTCCGAATAAAGGATCGCTTGCCATATGCGGACCCTTTTTTTTTAAGGGCCTTGCGGACAGTATAAAAGAGGCAGTACTCAGGACGTAATTGGTCTTAAGGATTCCGGCTCGAAATGATCGATTTTCAACGTTTATGGCTTTCGATTACAGGACCAGTTTTATGACCATGCGTTGAGAATCAAACATAAAGAAAAGGAATGTAATGAGGTTCCAAGGGAATAGGTTGGGCAAGTTGAACGTTAAAGTCAGAGGGCATTAAAGAGAAAAGGTGGGACACATCATCATGTGCGTAGGAAGAGTTCTACATGAAAATAACGGTATATATATATATATATATATATATATATATATATATATATATATATTCCGTATTTCTTCACAGGTTGTTTATAATTTTCCAATAACTAGAGAAACATTTTAGGATGGAGATTATGGCAGTAGTTTTCAGCTGAAAGCGATAGAACTATAGCTAAAGAGTGATGATTAAGAATTTGTATTTTTCCTATGGTACCGCTAATCATTTGAAAAGGCAAAGTCGGCATTGAATCCTGCGATAAAAAAAGTAAGCATAGGTACCTCTGTAACTCCTTATTGTCTTGCTAAAGTTTTCACGGTTTTTAAAATGCCAATTTTTCACCGATATTTTTTTTTGCTTACAAAATCTTACTCTAGGACCATGTTATCAAAACCATTCCTCTTTGTGAAAACCTTTTTCCAATAATGCCTCATTTTTCCTGTCAACCTTCTGTTATTTCGTACGCTTCTACGTTTCTCCCTACATCACGGGAGGGGGTTGTAAAAATTAAAATGCCTCCAGGAGTTCGGATAAGGGATGAATGGCAGTCGAGGGGTAGAATGGTAATGGAGAAGGGGGGAGGGTGGTGCTGGCTCGTCTATTGGGCGGAGAGGACTGTTTCGTTTGGTTGTAATTGGGGGAGGGGTTGTGTAGGATGGGTGAGGGAATAAAGGGAGGGATCACGGATGCAGGAAACCTCGAGTGAAAGGGACTGGGATCACCCGGAGGATCAAGTGGGAGGCTGCGGACGGGGGATGAGGCGAATCCTGGAGTCCAAACTCCACCGAATGTGCGGCCACGAATCCAGGAATGCTGAAGCGACGATTACTCGCAAGCGGTCGAATCCAATACTACTCCCACTGACCCCATTTGACAGGCGAATGTGGACTGCAAGTTCTAAACAAATCGACGAAACCTTGAGGCTAGAAATAATGCTACCACCAGCCCAAACAGCTCCCACTAATTATAGGAAATATTAATATTTAAATGAATTGGTAAATTACGTAAGTTTAACATTGAGCAAAGAGTTACTAGTGCACCGTTAAAACCAATGATTTCAGGTCCAATCCGATGTCTGCTCGAAAAATCAGGTTTTAGAGTTGAAACAAACCCAGAATACATAATTAGGGACTAAATGAGTTATTTTACGCGAGCAGTGAGCTTAACGATCAAGGGAGGTGGGTCCAAGAAATAAGCCCATATTAAATGTTGAATCAATCATTATTACTTCTCTGTATCTGCCCTGCAACCACTTCCTTCAAATTTCTCCCGACAGTCGTATTTCTCACCGCCTACCACGTCCAGAACTACATCTTTACTTTTGCCGTTCCGTCCATTTCACCTATTACATCCTTCTCCAGACCCGCATCTCAAAAGCATTCAACCTAAAATTATCCTCTCTAGTCTCAATCACCGTTTCACAGTCATGCAGAACTAATTACTGCATCAAAGTGACCTAGTCAAAGTCCCTTTTTCAAAGCAATTATAAGATGCAATTTCCTGTAACCGTGGCATCACTCTGCCGTTATAAAATGTGATAGACAAAGTGACATCGTCGAGATAAAATTGGAACATTCTTTCACATATTACACAGGGATCATGTTTCATCCGAGATTGTCCCGAGAGATTAGTTAATAGTAGAAAAAGAAGAACGGGGAATGTTCACAAAAATTCATAAAGCTATAAACACAGGCGGACGATTGCACTAAACACAAAGAAATACCTTTTAAATTTGTATTTATTTTTTTACTTTAAGTCCGAAAACAGCACTTTTTGGCCTTTTACATCGGACTATGAACAGTGACAACAATGCAGACAATTACAAACCCCCAACCCTGGGTGGAGAAAAACCCACTCAGGCGGGAATCAAACCCGCGACCCTTGGAATGGCAGATGAGGACGTAACCCCGCCGCCATCGGGGCCGGGGATTTCAGTGGAATAACCAATTCTTTCTTTCTGGAAGAAAGGATATATATCATAACCATAAACACAGTAATCAACCCGAAGGTCAATTGGGTAGGTGAAGTCGGTTCTCCCAGTAACTAAGCCATATACGGCGTGTGAATATTCACACATCAGGGAAGTGGGGGCAGTTCATTTCCCTGTGCCGGTTATGGTTTCCCAAAAAGATCTGGTACCTAAAAAATCACATAGTTAGGGTGGAGCTGAGGCTTGCTCGATAATAGAACCTGGGCCTTCCCGTCATTAGTCCATCGCTCTAACCCCTGGACTACCGCCACCCATATGTATATTTAAACACATACCTATACATACATGTACACATATATGCAAGACAATACAACGAAACCACTTGGCATCATTTGCATGATCGGTTGTCTCAAAAACTATTAATTAGTGAGGAGATGCGATAGTGGTCCAAGGTATGCAAAACTAAGTAGTGGTCCTTTGGTTGGAGAAGAATAGAGGGGAGGCGTGGAAAGAAAACCGCAGGGCACGTGACATGGAGAAAGTTGGTGAGTTATATTAGTGGAAAGGGGTTTTCGGGAAGGAGAGAAAGGGAATGAGGGTGGTGGGGCTAGGGGGAAGGGGTGAGGGTGGGTGGGGAAGAACCGAATGATCAGTCGACCACCTGCGCGTCGGGCGCATTCATTTATTGGATGATACAGACCCACACTGCTCGTCGAATCGCTTTGCGGCGGTCGTCATGGTGAGGGGGCGGGGGAAGGGGGAGGAGGCAGGGGTGGGGGTAGCGGTAAAGAACGAATACGGAGATCCACTTCATTTTTTCCTGGCCACGACCTCCGTTTGGCGATGGGGGAGGGGGGTTGGAGATGGAGGAAGGGAGAGGTAGATACTATATGACCGAGAAAAGAAAAGACTGCGGTCTCGGAAGAAGAAAGAAATGCCGAGGAGAAGTGGGGGGAAGCATCCCATTCTTGGGTTGGCAAGGTCTTGCGAGCGGGATGGGAATCGAAAAAAATGATTTGTATCGTGTTCGGCAACATCCCTCCCTACTTTTATGGCCCAAGAAGCGGAGGGAGTGGGCGAGAAATGGATAACGTTATCATCCTCTTCGATGCGAGGAAAATGGACGTCCAGGAGACATTGAGAGGCAGGATATTTTCGCCTTTTCCGACCACGCTCCACACCCCGTTTCCAAATCATCTCAGCCCCCTCTGCTCCCTGTGTCCTTTTGTTTCCAGGGTCGTACCCTTCCCTTCTGATATAGTTGAACACACAAATCACACAGACAAACCGCAAGAGTCTAGTCCTCCCTCAATCGTATGGCTGTGCGATATGCAATTGTACATCTCAAACTTCGATACATAAATAACATTTAATATTTTATATAAAAAATTGATACCTAACTTTTGATATAATAAATAAATAATATTCAATGTAAAAAATAATATCGAATTTGACAAGATACATCGCCCTGTCGGTGAACGAGGGGTTTATTTATAAATTCGTGGATGCTGTCAAAAGATCAATCTGGATGATGCGGGCGGGAACTTAGATATCGTTTATATCAGATATAGGCTATATTTATGCCGATGAAACATCGAAAATGTCACCCACATAATCTTCAAGCGAACGATTACTCACGTAAAGAACGTCTTAACCATAATCGTCACATTTGTCGCTTCACCGAATTTTTAATTACGAAATTTCCCTGTCGACGTCAAATGATTGATGGGATTTTGCTTCATCAAATATTAATTAAAACGATGGTATAATTTTTCCGTATCACACCAATTTTTAAGAAAAATGTCAGTTTCTTTTGCATTTTCACATCGATTTTTTTGGATTAAGACTATATCGTCTTATCGAATCTATAAGTTTGTAAATTTCCATTTCTAAATGTCGCCACATTAGCCGTATCAAATATATCGCCAATATCGTAGAGCATAAATTGAAAATTTGGAACTTTCTAACTCATTGGCGCATCGACTTTTTCGGAAACAGGTCATATCGCAATTTTTCCAAAAGAAAAAGGCCGTCGATATTTTTTCACGTCGTCATGAAGCCCGTATTTTTAGTATCGCTATATAACTTTAGGTTCCCAAGGACAACATCAATGTCCTCAAATTTCAAATATCGTCCTTATCGATTATGTCGTAATGATTTCCATTGTCTTCCAGTTCGTCAACATCGATCATATCTATATATATCTATATATATAGTAATGTTACTTATAGCACATTTCTTATACTATAATGTGCACAAATACATGATCTACATTATAGGGATGTAAGGAGAAGATATGCACCAGGAAAAGTCTTTCACAAGGAGAAATTAATTAATGACGGGGACGTTGCGTAAGCATGTTCAGAAAAGACTTGTTAAAACGTTGATATGGAGCGTAGCTCTGTACAGCGCGGAACCGTGGTCACTGAATCAGGAGGATAGATGTAGATTGGAGGCTTTTGAAATGTGGGTTTGGAGAAGAATGGAGAAGGTGAAATGGACCGAAAGGAAAACAAATGAGGAAGTACTAGGGATGGTGGGCAAGGAGAGGGGTTTGTTGGGAGAAATCCTATGGAGGCAGGAAAAATGGATGAAAGGCGTATTGAGCGGTAGTGGGAGGTTAAAGAAGGTAATAGATGGGAGCATGTTAAGGAAAACGAGGAAAGGGCAGGAACAGGATAGGGATGTTGAATGGGATGAAGGGAGGAAAGAAGTACACAGAGGTGAAGAGGGACCTGGTGTAGATTAGGTTGCTAGATTGGGTTTTGTTTGGAGTTACAAAATATTTATTTGATAGTTGGGTCCATCCATAAGCGTATTTTAACCGGTATATCACCTTATAATAATAATTGCATTAAATATGCACAAGCGTATTCCTATTAGTAAAATATGAATATAGTGCATTGACAGTATGTAGCAATAGTTATCTATCTACATTAAGCTCTTGCTTGTTCGACATTCAATCTCATATTTTGTCCTTTCTTTTTACTTAGAAAATTTCTTACTTACTTAAAAGACTTAGCAAGAATGAGTTACTATTTGATAGCAATTCACATAAAAACGCTCTTCAAAACTCAAAAAGAGGACAATTGCAAGTGAAGACATGTAAGTAGAATTAGTAAAGCAATTACAAAGGCGCCCAAGCTTCGAGTAAAGCCGCGAGGAGAAGGAAATTGCACACGGTTGAAATTACGACTGTAAGGACCGGGCGAGGACGACGTCTTGATAAACGCGCTTAATGGGTGTAACATTAGCATCTGTAGACACTTGTGCGGGGAAGGGGATTAAGAGGGCCTAAGAAAGCAACAAGAATAATAATGCGTTTTCCGGAAGTAATTATTGGTGGAGACTGGATTAGACCACAATGTCTAATGCCTAAGATAAGAGGAATTCGAAATTTAGGCCACCCATGCAAGTACTCTACGAAATTTGGAACCACTTTATCAACACTCTCTGCATTCTCAGTAAACGGTGAACATACGCAGTTCTGAGGAACGGTGGCAATGTGTCCTTAACCTGCACACAATCTGTGGAATAATTAAACTTTTTCGAAAATTACACCAATGCTTATCCATAGAGAATATATCCATAAAATCAATGCGTTCTCAATATTGTTTTTACTCGCAATTCGTCATATTTAATGAGATTATGAGAAAAATGAAGTATTTATGGACTACGCTGTTTTCTTTAGGAAGAAGTGAAATTTAAATAACTTAGGAGAACACATTTATTTCAGAAAATTAATTTTTAATTACAGGTTTGCGTCTTTGTTTGCATAAAAAACATATCTACATGACCTTCCGCATTTCCCCTGGAAGTATATATGTAAATTTACAATATTCCCTCATGTATCGTAAGAAAAAAAATCGCGGTTTTATTTAAAGTCTTTTAGCCTTCGTTTTTATTTGTATATATATATATATATATATATATATACATACACATAATATGTATATATATAAATAATAATAAAATATATATATATATGCATATAAAATGTATATATATATACATACATATAAAATGTATATATATAAATAATAATAATAAATATTTATATACATATATATTTTATCTATATAAATATATTTATGCACAAGGGTGGTCTGAAAGGTTTCCGACCTAACAAAGACACAACACATTTTTTCTGAAATTTTTTATGTCGGAAACTTTTCAGAACACCCACGTAAGTGTGTGTAATTATTTAGATGATGTAGAAGCACTCAAGAGAGCAACATGACATTTGGAAGGCACATTAAGACATGAAATAATATAGATAACACGTAAAAGGACACTCACATTATAGATTGTTTGAGTCACCGGCCTTAATCAGGTCAGACTGGCCTTTTAAGTGTTATCTATTTTTTTGTTTTCTATTGTGCCGTCCAAATATTATTTATTAACATATACACACACAAACACACACTAATCTTGTTCTAATAGATAAGGATGTTTTTACGAGCACATACCAAATGTTCTCTGGGACGTCAATTTTTCATCACCCTTTTGGTGATGCTTGCTGCTGCTTGCTTGCTGTTTGCTGGTGGTCCGGTTGCCACCGAAGATTATTTTCCGCAAATCATGGTTGTCTGAATATTATAACCGATTACCATTATATTATTCCAATTGACCACGTTCACAGGACTCAACTCAAAATGTCTGCCCCTGCTACAATGCTCATTACAAAATCAACAAACTTCTCATGGAAACCGATTAGCACGGTGATATCAACAAGCTTTTATCACAAACAACAAAAACAAACTGATATCAAATTTATCTTCAGGGGAGAATTAAAACTAATAACGATCAGCACGTAAAAATCATCGCACCAACACATGTTTTTCATTTTTACTTTCGAATATTCCGAAGCGTGCGCGAGAGTTGGTGGTTCCTTGAGGAAGTGTAATTTTGTCAAATATTTTCGCAAAGACGCTAATACAGAAAATATTAATTAATAAACCATAACGAAATGCGTGTCGTTATGACCTTGAGTCATAGATTTCAATTTATTTATCTATCTTCTTCTACAAAAACGCAAATCTTCCAGTGAGGGTCGATTTCGTGGGACGCGCACAGCAGCGACTCTCAATTTTCGATTTTCCTGATATCTCCTCCTTCCCTTGTGATCGTTGATCGAGTAAACAAGAATTAATTGCATACTTAAAGCTATTTTTTACGACTTTGGAGAGGGCTTATAAAAAAGCGATCGGTAAAATATTCTCCAAGGGAACTTATCTACAATTAGACTATTTTTATTATTATTTATGCCTTCTCATAACTTGTTTTCAGGATTGTATTTTTGTTCGACACTCAATATGGTGCGTGTTTTGTGGTCGTGATTTGAACATGGGGTAAAGGTTTAGTATTAAGTGTTACAGTATTTGTCACACCCAGATGATAATTGTATGTATGTTAGACTCTACGACGTCATCGCCACAAGGAAAGTAGGCGAAAACGATATATATCGATAGTAGTAGTAATATCGTATGTCAGCCGGTTTACCACCTTTAAGAGGTGCACATTCGGAACTTTTTCTCGGCGCGCATGCTTATGTTTAAGTTTCTTTAGATTTTCCATTTTCCTAATGAATGCAGACGTGGAATGAAGCTAAAATAAACAGCGTTTCGAGATTAAATATCCGCCCAAGTAGAATACCATGATAGGCTGAAACGTAATGCACACATGCTTGTAGAGCGTGGATAAAAAAAATTAGCAAAATCGGGCAAATGGTACCTGAAAGTAAAATTTATAAGTTTCAAAATCATATATTTATTTTTGAACATAGTCACCATTAAGGCAAGCACATCTGTCCAAACGTGTAAAGTTTTTCATTCCGTCCCTGTAAAACTCTGCCGACTTTTCTCGACTCCAGGACCTGACAGCTGCCTTCACCTCATCGTCCATTACCCTTGAGGTGTCTCTTCAATTGAAGGAAAAACTAAAAATCGCAAGGCGCAAGATGGGGGAATAAGGAGGGTGTGGAATCGGTTCAACTTTCAGATTTCGCATAGCCACTCCGGTTGCGCTCGAGGTGTGTGGTCGAGCGTTGTCATGATGCAAGATTATTAGCGCCAGGCTACCTTTAACATGACAAACTCGACGTCGGAGCTGTTTTAGAGTCTGTTTGTACTGAGAACAATTCAATCCCTTCGTTCTAGAAAATTATTCGCATAGATTCACTGAGCATCCAAAACAGTCAAAAAAGGTTCTGTTAACAATTATGTCTTCTCCAGGTTCGCAACCACGAAATTTTACTACCCATCGGTTTACGGTAGACCTGTCAACAGCATCATCACCATATACAGCCTTTAAACGACGATGAATCTCTGTGGGAGTCACTTTTTCACCAGCTAAATATTCTATAACAGCACGCTGTTTAACTCGCGTTGACATAGCAATAGAACACGTCTCCATACTTCCGCTTCTCAAAATATGCTGGATAAATGGAACAAACCTGCATAAGAAATAGACGGGGAATGTTACTTCCACAGGCCACCAGGAGTGCTTCAGAAGGTCATTTTGTTTGTGGTCTTCTAGCATGTGTGCAGAATATACTCTATAGACGGAAGAAAATGACGATATATGTTTTCTAACGAGGGTATTTTATGTTACTAAAAGAAAATATTAGATTCATTCTGTTCATATGTAAGAGTTCATTGCCATATGCTCCTTTTTTAACTGATAGTATATTTGTGTTGCCTTTAATTACAATATCGTCACTTAATCACGTTATCTAACGAGACTTGATTCTTCACAAGCGACTTAATACTTTATAGTCTTATTATCTTAACCTAACTGCTCCTAGTTTAAGAAAACTTGATTCTCCAAAAAACGAATTAGTTATTTAACGTCGTATTTTTTTAACCTAACTGCGCCGAATTCCTTACTATCATTTTTACTCGAGGGAATATCTTGTTTATTGATTTTCAAAAGTAACCATAGCAACGGACGAAGTCATGAGAGAACAGTGAAGTCCTAATGGAAACAAAAGAAGACGCAACATGGCGCGGTGCAGGACTATTTATTTTAAACTTTAACAGGAATACGAGGAAAATTTTCGTCACGCGAAAATTATTCTGACTTCCTGAAGCAAGTAAGACGGTTGTTGCGGTAATAAACCATGAAGAACACGGAGGCGCTCTCTCTTAAAGAAGTTGGTCGTGCGCCATGGGATGGAGATCCCTTAGGAGGACGCTGCGAAGAGGGATAAGAGGAAGAGAAGAATTAAGGCAGGGGAGAGGAAAGATGAAGACATGTGGGAGGCTCGAAGAATAAAGCAGAGAGAGAGAGAGAGTGGTGGAGAGGTCGGTGCAAAAAGAGAAGAGGAAATTTCTGGAGTGGGGAATGGTACCCTAGGGACGCACCCCTCCCTTCCCTCCACCCTAACCCCTTGGCCAGCGTAGGGCGGAATGGGATAACAGGGCCTACATCAGGATGCAGCGGAAGATCTTATGGTGCGGGAAAGGAGCCAAGGAAAAAAGATTTACTCACACAGCGCGCTACGGGTCGCTCCCCTCCCCCCTCTGGTTCATGGGGTGGTGGTCCCGGAAAAGAGGCAGGGGAGAGGGGGTGAGCGGAGAAGGGTCCCCTATCCCAACTAGGGGAATGGTATCATCCGATACACGCCCTTATCCTCGAGTTCACATTAAACGTCATGAGGGAATTGCCTTTACTCATTGCAAAAATATAAAATATATATATATATAAAATACCCCGAACTTCTTTTTTATTGTCCCATCTTTTGTTTCTCGTAAAGACGTGTCATTAGATAGTTGGGAAACCTGACCAGAATTAAATATCTCGTGCTTAAAATATGAAATACGATCGGAACATAAATATTATTTTAAATATCGACTCGAAATTGGTTGTTCGTCACTTATGGCTATAATAATATGAGTTTAAATTTGATTACAATTACAATTAAAGCAAACTGGTTACAATACTGAAAGCATGATATTAAATATTAAGTTATAAATTAACTTTTACTAAAGAATTATCAAATAGGTTTCCGTGGAGGACATATTGTGAAACAAAACTCGTCGTTGCTAAGGAAGCTTGTTGTGCTTGGTAAGAAAGTAAGACACATCACATTTGAAAATCAAGCAACAAATAATGATGTATTATTATGTCAGATATGAATCCTAAAAAAAACTTCTCTTTGCCTTATTTCATTCCTTAGTATGCGTTTTGGTTATTTGGTAAAACAATAATCAACGTATCTCTTCAAATTTTAACTGAAAAATTAAATCAACAAATGACAAGCGTATTTGAGTTCGGGCGCCATTTTTTTTCCTCTTACACGACAGCAAATTTTTCCTATCCCCAAAATGCAAAAATGCGATGAGTGGACATCACTGGGAAGATGTGGACCCAATAAAGCAAGAAACAACAGGAAAACTAAAAAGGCTAACTGCCGAGGACTTCCAAGGGTGCTTTAAACAGAGGAGAAGAAGATGGAATAAGTAAATAGCAACGAATAGAGAGTACTTTGAAGGGGACAAAATCGATGTAGACTAAATCTTGGAAAAAAGAAGTCTTTACGGTCTCAGTTTGCGTATTTATTGGACAGTGTAGTTTATCTGCGAAATTCCATTTTAACATTCCTTCAGCAAAAATAATCGCCAATCAGAATTAACAAGCACGTAACTTTCCTGCATAAATATTCACATCCGTGCGTTTATAACATCGCGACTAACTTCGTGTTTCTCCTATTAGAAGAAAATTGTCGCATTGGGCGTAGTTTAGTATATCAGAATCGCTAGCAAATCAAAGCATCGCGTGGGAAATTGGACCCACAAAACAATTTGAATTCGATGCTCAACTTTATTTTATTGACGTAGCTCGGTTTCCCCTAGCGACGAAATGCTGCAATGCAGAATGGAACTTAACTAAACAGAATTCCCTCTGAAAATCCTTTACGACTCAAGTTCGTCTCTTCGCATTTTACGTTTGCTTAATGTTGAATCAAAGGCAGAAATGTAATGGAAGTTGGATTAAGAATATACAAGTAGGAATCTTAATAATGAGTCACGATACGGTGAGAATCTTTGAAGTTACAAGCGTAATTTTCGGTTTAAAAATGACTTCATTGTTGAGAATAATTCTCCAGGAGAGAGAGAGATAAAAAAATGGCGGCTCTGGTGTATAAACGAAATCACTGACAAAAACTAGGGAACATTTTTCACCATTTACTGATAATTTTAAAATCTGATTTAGACACACAATCGTTTGGAAAAATGAACTGAATTTTCGTGCAAAATGTGCAAACTCCCCCCAAAATGAGAATTAGTATCTTAAACTGCCGGATTAAGGAAAATCACAATTCCGCGATGAGGTCACGGCGTTGGAGAGTAATTCACATTACAATTGACTCGCCTTTGTTTGAGGGACGAAATGTCCTCAATCGGACGTGAAGCTAACAACTAAACAACTCATCGAATCTCTAGAGCTATTGCTAAATTAAAGTGAAATGAAAAATATTTTATTTTCCAAAAAATAAACGATTGTGTAAATTCAGTCCTTAAGTCTACGTATTTTCAGAAATAATGCTCTTGAAAAATTTCAAGAAACTGTAACAGTAACTTTAACGGAGTCACCCGCTATGTGTGCATTAAAATGCAACCATTTCAGAGAGTAAAAATCATTCGCCTTGACCGGGATTCGAACCCGGATCCCTCGATATCCGGCCGAGTGCTTTAACCAAGTCCCCAAAATTTCAGAGTGTAAGAGGACGTCTCGGTAGCTTAATTGGTTAAAGCACTCGGCCGGATATCGAGGGATCCGTGTTCGAATCCCGGTCAAGGCGAATGATTTTTACTCTCTGAAATGGTTGCATTATAATGCTCTTTAGATTGGAAACAGGTAAAACATATGAGAATATTAAAAAAAACAATTTTATCTTAAACACTAATTGTTCATTAATAGGAAAATACTCGTATATAGCCGCAGCATACTGTAATGCTTCTATTCAGCGGGTCGTTTTTCGAATAATATGTTTATAAATAGTTAACTACGTACCGTATAAAAAGTTGTGGTTAATTTTTATTCACATTTTTGTTTTACAAATTATTTCAATGGGTGAAAGTAACGCTTATTTTGGAATAAGTTTTTCGCCCGTTATGTTTGTATTTATATATATGTGTTTGTGTATATATATGTATATATATATATATATATATATATATATATATATATATGTATATAACTTTTGGACGGCACAATAGAACACAGAATAAAACAGATAACACGTAAAAGGACACTCACACTGTAGATTATTTGAGCTTTCGGCCTACTCCGAGGCCTTCTTCAGGTCAGACTGAGAGGTTTTGAGGGAAGAGAGCCTGGGGAGGGGAGGGGGGGCGGAAGGTTTAGGGACTGTTGGGAAAGAAATTAAAGATGGCGGTTAAGGGTGGGGAATTTTAAAGGATCGGAAATATAGGATGTATGTGGATTCGCGAGTTCTCACCTCTATGTTGGTGGCTGAATCGGGTAGGGATTCTAGAACTGTTAAGGAAAAGCATTCGTCAAATGATAGGTTGTGTGAACTTGCGTGTAAAGGGATAGGAAGAGAAGAGAGTGAAGCAGAATTACATGTGTAGCGGTGATTGTTTATTCGGATGGATAAGGGGGTAATGCATTCGCCTATGTCGAATGAGGTGCATTGTTTGCGCGACAAGAGATAGATAATATTTTTTGTGAGGCAATTAGCGTGGCAACGGGGTGAAGGGACAATGAGGGGATGTGGGGAGAGGGGAGCAGATCTGATTAGGAGACATGTTTTACATCGGGGGCGATTGCAGGTAGGGGAAATATGTGGAAATTTGTCAGGGCGGGGTGTCAAAGGGTTGGTGGATCTCAGAAGGTTTCTGAGGTTGGCTGGTCGTCTGTAAGCGACAGAGGGGCATTGGGGCAGTAAGGATGTGGTCGCGTCATTGTCATGTAATATAGGATAAAGTTCCTTGAGAATGGTTTTCAGTCTGTGGGATCCGGGGAAATAGGTTGTGCAAAGGTTGAGTCCAGCGTCAGATGTGGGGTTGTCATTCTGTGGTGTGTGTGGTCGGGTGGAGCGGTAGATTTTATCCTGTAGGAGCTCTTCTGGGTAACCGCGTTTGTGGAGTGCATGGTGTAGATTGTGGAGGTATTTGTTGAGGGTAGCTGTGGTGTTGCAAATCCGATGTCCGCGGATAGAGAGAGAGTTGGGAATTGAGCGTTTGGTATGAGAAGGATGACTACTAGTATAGTGTAAATATTGTTGATGGTTAGTGTCTTTGATGTGTACGGAAGTGGTGAATTTGTTATTGTGAATTGAGATGTCTGTGTCAAGAAAGGTGATGGTGGTGTCTGAAATGGACGAAGTGAATTTTAACAGTGAAAGAAGAATTTAAGGCCGATAAGAAATTGTCAAGAGAATCAGAGCCGTGTGTCCAGAGCATAAAAATGTCGTCAATGTAGCGGACCCAGAAAAGAGGTTGGGAAGGGTTGCTGTGAAAGGAAATTCTCTTCAAGGTGGCCCATGAAGAGATTGGCGTACGATGGCGCCATCCTCGTTCCCATCGGCTGTGCCTTTCGTTTGGAGATAAAAACAGTTTTGGAAAGAGAATGCATTTTTAGTCAGGACGACAGTGGCGAGATTGAGGAGAAATTCGGCCGAGGGGCACTGGGGTGGGGGGCGTAGAGAAAGAGTTCACGGGCGTGGAGTAAAGTTCGGTTCAAAGTCCTAGTATCCAGGAAATGCCATCGTTTTGGTTAAGCTACGTGTGAGCAGAGGCCTCAACTGTAGTCGAATCTAGACTATCCTGTCGGCAATGCAGGGCGCAAGTCCAAGGGGAACTCCATTTGGTGTTAGCCGAATCGTTAAACTTACAAACGAAACTAATTCTTTTAACTAATTCAATTTTCTTTAAATGAGACTAATAGTTATGAACGAGTTAGATACGTAATATATGAGTTATTAGCAGGGTCGAAAGATTTTGGGTTGCATAGCCTGAAAAAAAATAGAAAGTAATACTTTCAACATAAAGTTCGCTTTATGAAAAAAATGAAAATTCGGTGACTTGTAAAGCGAACATGAAATTAGTGGATGAAGAACATAATAGAGTTTTTCATTGGAAATTCTTCGAGACCGAATGCTCATCGAAGAAATGTTGCAGGAGTATTCGGAACGAAATTGAGAAAAATCCCTCTTACAAAACCTTTCTGAAGATTATTGTTTTTTTATCAAGTACTGTGACTTATGCTAATCCCTATTTTGGCCACCAGTACTTTAATGTGTAATATGTCTGTTAAAACATTTTAAATGAATACGGTAGAAGGAATTTTTATCTAGGTTTAAAATATGGTAGACATGCACAAAGTGAGATGCATCTTGAAAAAAAATGTCACGCCAAGCTGAAATTATTATCGCTTTCTCTTACAATTTTTCAGATATTTTTTTAATCGCCTCATTGTTCAAGCCGCAAACTCTGTACAGTGCATGAGGAAACGGCATTTTAATACCATTATTGGGTAGGATGCAATTAAGGAAATCAAATGCGTCAAATACTCTGAGCACTCGCAGCAAATGATTTGCATTTTTTTAATATCATTATTGCAAAATAAACTCTGTACTATGGCGAGTTACGCACAAAATTAATGGGAACAACATCAAACAGGAAAAGAATTGACCTCACCGTTTTAATTTATCCTGCAGAATTTTAGATAATTGGAAAAGAAATTAAGAAATATCAAGTCATAATAGCTTTATGTATCTAAGGATTATCGAGACATATAATTTCAAACCTGGCGCGAATCGAATATTTACGTGAAATTCGAAAAGCTATCGAAATCTTCTAAAGCTATCGAAGAAGGTTAAACAATTTTGATTTTTTATGAAGTTAATGAAACTTAACTTTGAAAAATAAGTAGGTACTTTGTTTTAATTTAGTATTTCAACCAGTTGAGCTGGTTTTAGGATGGACAGAGCCAGAGAAACGGTACAGCAATACATCTATTTACCTCTCGTAACAAAAAAATGGTAATCTGACATCAGGCGTTACATCTACGTATACTCGTATAAGCATCCAATCTACGCCTATCGTCTTTGCTTCAAGAATTTCACATGACGATGCATGTATATATAAAGGCAGCATTTTGAGTTATCTTGGGCCCAATTTAAAGCCAAATAAAATTGTTGATAGTTCGGTGCTGCGTGATCGTGAATAAACCAATTATTATTTTGACAAATACGCGAGAAAAGGACTAAACCGCATGAAATAATCCTCGTTTGTTGCCGTCCGACTAATCCCATTTCCGACGTGCGTTAAAATTGATAAGTGAATTAATGACATAGGCGATTTAATTGGGAATGACATTTATCATCATGAAGTCAAGTGAGGAGGGATTTTTGGATGCATCGTTAGGTGTTACAGATATACTACTCCACCTAAATGGGTGATATATGGGCGGAGTTGAATTAAGGAATCATGGTTCCATCAACTTAATTACGCGTACATTTTCGGAAAGCTATAACAAATGACGTTTGTTTTTCACATTAATTAGACGTAATATTGAATGGAATATGATTATTTGAGGAATGTTAAAAGAAACTTTCGTAATTTAATTTGAAGAAAAAGACAATGTTTCGACAATCAATCCGTTTAAAACCATATTAAACAAATAGAAACGACACACAATTACTAGTAAACCTTATGATTGGTCCAATCCGAGGATTGCAGATGAAAATGAAATATTTCACGCGATAGAAAACTACGAAAAATGTAAATTTAAGAACGCTCACTCCAAAGGAACTATCTCCCACCGTGCAGTTCCAGTCGGCAGACGAGATCACCACTTGAAATACATTTTTTTATAACGTCGAATCTGTTGGTAAAAGGTACGTCCTTATGCATGAAAACGTTTCCTAAAAAATATGCAAAGGATTTCACACTCCTGTATAATGAAGTGTTTTGTTACATAATTACATGATTTATCGCTCATCTGCTCGCATAAATCACGACTGCAACAAAATAATACATCACATGCGACAAATCTTGCGACTTGCAGGGTACTATGTAGCCCATGTGTAGTAAAAATTGGCAAATTTAGTATTTTTTATCACAGATGCATAAGTAGGATATGCAAGAAATTTGCATAATTTCGACTGCGCTGCATATAAAAAAGAAAGAGATTTTTGGGAGGAATAAGAAGAGGAAGACAGGAAGTTGAATACGGAAGACTGTGCGGAGATTGGAGGAGGGAGAACGTTGAGTGTAAGAGGTAGATGGATAAGGAGAGAAGAGGAATTTTAGGAGCCGTGAAGGGAGGAAGTGAAAGAGAAAATTTCAAAAGTATTCATCAGTTTCAGTCATGTCAGGGCAGAAGAGATGGTTGTTTGGTGAGATCTAAGAAAGAGAAGGTAAGTTAATGCGAGGAATTTTGAACGGTAATTGAATGTTGGTAAGGGTGGGGTTGTTGAGAGGTGGGGAGAGGAGCAGAAAGAACACATAATGGGTGGAGCGTAAGTAGGATTAAAGAAGAGCCTACTGAAGCGTAGAGTGTCACATTGTGGCATTGAACACTACCAGAATTTATTCCCTTGTGATCATCTAGAGTAAACCTTGAAGTGTAGACTAATGTTAGAAAAAATAAAGATGCAACCTACACTTCGAGGCACCCATCTAGGCAACTTTATAGGGAAGATCGATAGGTCCTTACTTACAGGATCCTTTATAAAGGTAATGCGATTTCTCTGGGAGAAATAGATTTATTGATATCGTACTTGTACAAATGGTTAAAATTCTTCAAATACTCTTCCCCCCCCCCTGGATCATTAACACACTTGCGGAGACGTGTCTGCCACGCCTAAGAAGGCAACCTCAAACTCCTCTCTACGGGAATGTCTCTCAGGAACGTTGGGTAACATGCTTTTGGATGTTTTCCACGGTCTCCGAATGGTTTCCTTTCAGCTCTCTCTCGGAGAAATGAAAAAAAAGTCGCACGGAGCCAAGTCGGGACTGTAAGGGGGCTGGGGGACCACCCCCCAGTGGTGGTGCTCCGGGCCAGAAAATTGGTAACAATGAAGGACGTGTGGCTAGGAGTATGTGGCGTGTGGCTGGGCGCTCCATCGCGCCGTGTTACAAAGTCGAAAAATACACTTCACGCGGAGGCACGTATTTCCGCTCAGATTACTCGAAGTACTCTGGCAACCGAGTGTGTTGGGAGGGTAGATCCCCCTCCCCCCACTGCATTACCCGACCGGTTTTACCGCGCTGCCATGCATAGTCGCGTCACAATACAATTATGCGCATTAATTTCATAACAGTTAATGCATTCGATGTTATCAGGCTTAACCTAGTGGAAATCCATTATTACTGCAGTAAAAATACCAATGTATCTTTCCGCTAAATTTTTATTCAGTACAAACAATTTCGACGCATCGGCGTCATCCTCAGGAACAGGTATCTGAAGATGACGCCGAAAATAGTTGAACCGAAGAAAACATTAGCGGGATGATACATTGGTAATATTACTTTAGTGATCCATAAGTATAATTATACGAAGTTATCCTATCACAGTGATTCCATTTCATTTTTCTCTAACGATTCACGTTCTTTGTTGGGGAATTCATCAGGGAATCTTATTCATAATGATTCTCCCAGCGAAGGACAAGAAACCTTAGAGAAAGAAACACAGTGGAGCTGAACAATACTCCCTAATGACTAATCATGTAAATTATAAAGAAACAAATCTGGTGAGTTTGGCCACAAACCTGCGATGAGGGCATGGCAACAGAACCATCCCGCGGTCCATGGCGGCAGGCGCTTTTCCGCCCACACCTACTTTCCCCGCTCGCCCTGTCCTCGTCTCACGCCGTAAAACTTCCGACATCTACGCAGTTATTGCTTCAAATCCCGCCATCCCCTCGCTATAGACCCTTGCTTCTTTATTGAGAGGGGGGGCGTCTTCGCCTCATTCGTAACACAGACACCAATTTCGCTCTGATACATCTTCTGTATCCATCCCCTCCTCGCTATAACCCCCAACACCATCTACCAATATCCAACTTGCTCAGTTTTCAAAAAGCAACCCTTATAAGGAATACTAATCGCCTCATTTGACGGTAAGATAAAATTTCGAATCGCTTTAAGAGTGAGTATTACAATGTATTCACAACCTAATATGCGCGCACACAATACAGGGTGCGATACCATTAATTCCTTTTTTTATATATATACTTACATTAATGTATGCGTGTATATATATACATAAAATATACGTACATGTGGGCGTAGCGATGTAGACACGTATATGAATATCCCAAAACTCAGCCTTTTTACGTACTGCGTGTATAGGGAACGTAGTGGTTCATTCAGATGTACCTCTGGGTTACTGACTCAAGGGATCGATACGCCTTCATGGTGTTCACTAATGGTAGATGTACACGCACATATGTGTGTGTGTATACATACATACGCACTCATACACACACACACAAACACACACATATATATATATATATATATATAGTCACTTTCTTGGAAAACCCACGAACGTGCACAATAATGTAAATTCACTAATAGTCATAGCATACACAGAAACTAAAACATATAAAAGGGGGACTCACTGGTTCTCGAATTTTCGGTGGTGCAACCACCTTTCTCAAGAGGAATTAGGAACAGAACTGAGTTCTGTTTCTAATTGCTCTTGAGAAAGGTGGTTGCACCACCGAAAATTCGAGAACCAGTGAGTCCCCCTTTTATATGTTTTAGTTTCTGTGTATGCTATGACTATTAGTGAATTTACATTATATATATATATATATATATATATATATATATATATATATATATACATTCAAACACGAAATCCCACCATACGGCAAATATTCATTCACATTGAAATAGAGATAAAGAAATGGGAAAGGAACACACATAAAGGACGAACACAAGAGAGGTGGGAAGGCGGACGTGAGCAGATCACAAATGTAAAAATATCTTACTCGACCGGGATATATTTTTACATTTGTGATCTGCTCAGGTCCGCCTTCCCCACCTCTCTTGTGTTCATCCTTTATGTGTGTTCCTTTCCCATTTCCTTATCTCCATTTCTTTGTGAATGAATATATGTATGCTAGTATATTATATATGTATATAATTAACTATCATTTATGTTATATACATAAATATCATATATACACACAAATAGACAAGTTTTATAATTGGTCCTCAACTAGATCCTCATTTTTTTCATCTACTATGACATACAAATATTTGTAATCCCCAGTGGCGGACATCGTGTGTCATTTCAAGATTTTCACTTCTGCGTTTCCCTCGCGATTCCATGGAGACTTATCCTTCCCTCGCCATCACGTTCATTTCCCGCCTCGCGCGCGGAAGGAATGAGCGCGTCTTCTCGTTTGATTCTCGGTGGAATTATAGGGAAAGGGAGCGAGGGAATCGCTCGCGATGAGAACATGTTCACCCCAACTCAACGCGGAGTTAATGGAAGACACGTTGGAAGACCGCCTCGTCGGAAGAGAAGTGGATGGAGGTCACGGATTCGAAGAGCATGGCGATACTCGAGAGGAAACGGATCGAAGAGCGACCACTCCTCTTCAAAACCATTTCCCAGGTTCGGGAACAAACTTGTAGCCGTATATGAAATGGAGACGAAAGCGGACATTCAAGTGATCGTTGAAAGTCATAAAAATATAATGAGGAAGAGTCCAGCGGAAAACTGCGGCGTCAGCGAATGAAAAGATTTTCGCAAATGGTCATCGAGATGCGAAGCAAACTGAATTGCTTTACGCTAAGGATTTTCTAGATGAAAGAGTACATTAGCTCCTTGTTTATCTTTCGCTTAGAGATTGGAAGGAAAAATTCAGTTAGGATATTAAATTCTACGTTCAAACAAGTATATATATATATATATATATATATATATATATATATATATATATATATATATATATATATATATATATATATATATAGTTACTTTCTTGGAAAACCCACGAACGTGCACAATAATGTAAATTCACTAAATAGTCAACACAAACACAGAAACTAAAACATATAAAAGAGGGACTCACTGGTTCTCGAATTTTCGGTGGTGCAACCACCTTTCTCAAGAGGAATTAGGAACAGAACTCGAGGACAAAATTCGAGAACCAGTTAGTCCCTCTTTTATATGTTTTAGTTTCTGTGTTTGCATTGACTATTTAGTGAATTTACTTTATATATATGATAAAGAATTTTTTCGCACACATACGCTAATGCATTTCCAATGTCATTCAAAGTAGGGTCTGGAATGCGCACATACAGGTATTTCGAACAAATGTTGATAGTTTTCATATCTATGTAGGGACAATTCTAAAATATATAGGGATAAAAAAATTTGAAACTAATGACGCATTGAAATCATGACCACAGGATGGAAGAAGAATGAAGTTCTAATGTTTTTAAAAAAATCTATTCGTCATCGTTTATAAAGAATTCTCACTCCGCGTCTTTTCTTCTCCCAATAAAAAATAATAATGTGCACTTAACGTGTGCCTCTATCAATTGGAAGACATAAAAGGAGAAAGGAAAATAGACGGAATTTTTTTAATCAAATAAACCTTAAAATTGAAGTATAATCTTAAGGATTCCTCAGGAGAGTACGTATATTAGTAGGAATAACGTGCCATTGAAATAATCCACCGGGTTGAATTATGATTGCAGTAAGGAAAATAATTAAGAAAGTTCATAATTTTTTTATAATCATTTCTTAATGTAAGTACGAAATTTTTTCTCTTTCATTTAAAGGTTTTTTTCTAAATTTCCCAAAATGAAAATTAAAAATTTACCGGAAATCTTTCGAAGTCACAACAAGGTATTAAGCTTTGACTTAAATCTTCAAGCATGAAAAAACTACATAGACCAATGGAGTATATTAAATAACTACGAAACATTAAACTTTGAAACTACCGCGTCCCTTCTGGAGCTATTCCTTCCCCTGCATTTTCAGCGCACCTCCGACAAGTGAGTACTTTGCCCATACGAACGACTTAAATTAGGTAGTTCATGAAGATACACAATAAAAGAAATTTGCAAACAATGTCGTGAAACTCACGCCCGTGAATTTCACGATAATCCTAAGGCCGGGGACAAGAGGCGGCCTTCATCTTTGTCGGTGGAAGAAGAATGAGTTGAGACCGATTGAGAAAAATCCATTCTTCATGTGTATATATTGTGTAAAATAAAGATATATATACATATACACAAAATGTATATATATATTGTGTATGTATATATATTGTATATATATGGTGTATATATAAATATACATATAAATATGTATCTATATATATCTCCCTCCCATGGACTACAACCTTGACGTGGTGGAAAGGCTTGTGCGTTCCGGTGACCCCTAGAGCTGTGCTGGCGGGAGTAATAATAATATATGCATACTCGTATACACGGCACAATAGAACACAAAATAAAACAGATCTTTCGAAATTCCCGCCCTTAACCGACATCTATAATTCCTTTCCCAGGATGCCTTGCACCTTTCCCCTTCCCCCCAGACTCCATAGTTTCTCTGTAAGAACTTTCAGTCTGACCTGAAGAAGGCCTCACAGGAGGCCGAAAGCTCAAGCAACCTACAATATGAGTGTCCTTTTACGTGTTATCTATTTTATTTTTGTGTTCTATTGTGCCCTCCAAATGTTATATCGCTCTCGTGAGTGCTTCCAAATCATCGATATATATATATTTATACATACGTGTTTGTGCATGTAGTACCTGTATGTCGTTCCTGGGAGGTTTCAATTACGTGAATATAGCTTTTTAAAATCTTCTTCCAGGAATTTATAAAAGAAAATAATTTAAATAATCATAAAAAAATGTATGAAGTATTGGATGAGAAAACCTTCACGGCTGAAAAATAATTAACAGAACAAGTATTCACCGCTGTAGATTAGTATTTAGTTCAACATTCGATGTAGTACTGAGGATTCTTGCTGAGATACTCCAGCAGAGCTACGTCCGAATAAGCTGTTTACATTTCCTCACTCGTACTAAATTGAACGTACGTAGTGGAAGGTTCTCCCAAGGGATGGTCATCAACTTTGAGGTTCTAGCCAATTACGGGGAGCGAAGGCTTCCATCTTCGAAGTAGGTCGCCACAGGTCATGGAAATTAAATAACGACCGAGAGGATTTCAATGTATGAAACGTCACTGCATGAAACGGCTGGTGTAAAATGAGCATCCGAGAATTATCTTGGATTTTTCTTTAAGCGTAAAAAAAATCACTGAAAATTGTAACGCAAAGAGCGTGGATTTTAGATTACTTCTATCATGATGAAAACATGTAAAGCCTCCTTAACTACATAACCTCACGAAATCCCAATTATGCCATGGTTAGGTACAGATGTTAATGAAACATCAAAGTATGACAAGTTTCGATTATATTTTACGAGATATATTTATTGACAGAAAAATTCTTCCACGTGCTACAAAAAACTTCCAATAATAGCCTACCTAGTTGAAACTATTTCCTTAATAAGTTTGAGCACTTTTAGTTTTGAAAATCATGAGAAACAAATGAAATGCACATTGATGCAGGGTATAAAATCTCTTTGCAAATAACATTGCGATAAACCTATGGCAGTATATTATGCTTAAAACATGAGAGATGAAGGTTGCCACTTCTAAGGAGACAACAATATACCATTTCTAGCATACTTCCAGTCTCTCCTTCATATGAATACCCACACACACTTTGAGTTAATCAAACGTAGGCCACAAATTATCTAGCGCTATCTCTCGAAAATCAAAGAGAAGTGTGTTCCTCATATTCCGTCCTGGTCGCACCGTATTATTTTTCCCCGACCCCCGTTGTGAAGAAACGCCTAAGTGGGAAGCATTTTTCATCATCAGAAGCAGATGGCGAGCTGAACATGTTTCAACATCCAGCGGCTGCCGATGACGAAATGCTGGAGTCAGATCAATGAAAAATGTGTTCCTCATACACATGACGGATTAAAATAAACATGTAACGAATCATTGTATTTTCGCACAATCAAATGTGCGATTAATATAGTAATCAATAGTAATCAATCAATCAGTAATGTAGTAATTAATAATCCCTTTTTATGGAACGTTTTTCTTATATTTCAAGGATAAACAGAAATTGCACATTCATCCATTGAGCTTTAATGTATTTGAACTGACATATTCATATATATTACAAATGAATATTTTAAGTAAGATTAGTATATTGTCCAAAATTGTTCCAGGCGAGGACATTCAACAATGGATCTTTATTTTTGAGGGGGTGAAGTGTTGTAGTTCGAGTCTCGAGAATTGTGCGAATATTAATTAATAAATTAATTAAAAACACGTCAATCAATTTCAACCTTGTTTGGATAAAACAGAGTTGATCTTAGATCTAAAACCTCAAAATCACGAAAGATAGAATACGTGCAACCATCTTATACCTGTGCACTCAAGACAAACAGCTACGAAGAAACAAAAGTCTTGGAGCTTGGGAAGTTGAAACAGTCACGGTGGAACGTTCTTCAAATCTCCACATTATGAGGAAGGATTGCTACAAATGAGTGGAAACCTAGTAATCAAATGTCTCAAAGGAAAAAAAAACTCCCGACGTAAATCATTTGAGGTGATATCATCAGAACAAACCAAGGTATACTCGAAAAGAAGGAAGAACCGAATTAATGAAAAGAGAGAGGAACCACATTGGAGCACAGTTTCAGACGAGGAATTAGAGAATGAACCAAAGTAAGTGGAGGGATGTAAGATGGTAGAGGAGTGCATACTTGATACAAATATCCAACGGGGAGATGAAAATGTGATGGCACCATAAATCAAACAACCTTGGGGATGAGATAGGAAACGGACGAACGGGTGAGGAGGTCTTTTAACTTTTCAGCCTCCGACTAAACATGCGAGCATCTTCCTCTCGGAAAGAGAACTCGTCTCCACGGCGACGGACGGCGACGAGCCAAAGAGGGTGTGGAAACCTTGGAATTCGGTCGACGGAGGATGAAATAACATGCCTTGTTCCTTACAACCTTGCTTTTCTCCTCGTCGGGGGTGGGGGTTGAGGGGGGGGGTTAAGAATGTTCCCCCTTGTGGCCACGACGACGCGTCGCATCAAACAAAAGAGTGGGAGAATTGAATTCGAGGACTTCCATCATCATTCCTTACCGTCATTCCTTTCTCTTACATCTTCAAGCTCTCGAGGGAGTTCAACGAAACCCGCGATTCGTTCGAAGGAACGGCACTCTTAGAAGACGCGGAATTAATTACATGCTTTTCCTCATAATTGACTTCATAAGTATTGATAAGATTTATATATAAGAAGTATTTATAAGAATAAGACTTGATAAGATTTTTATCGTTCATTGGATTTTTATTATGATTTCGTCTCCGTGCTGATTAAGAAAATTAAAAATATTAATGTATCTGCACAATTGTTTATACATTAAAAAATATGATTGCTGATCGATTGATAAACCACTATGATTGATCTTTTACGCAGAGAATATAAGCAAGAATGTCAGACTACGGCAGCAAATATGGCTTTGATATTATTTTTATTACACTAATACTATAAAGGTTTAGGGCAGGTTTTTGAAGGATGCCTGAAACTTAATTTGACCGTATACTCGTACCTAAACCCTAACTCACATGACAAAGTATACCCTTCGATCCTGAGCTACATAACACAGTAACTCATTTTTTTAGCTCAGGATACGAACTTTCTACACCACAAAATTCCATCCAAGAATGCCTCCCTATTCCTCGCTTCCCTTCATTCTCCCTCTTACGTTACAGTTACAGTCTTCAGCATCTCATCGCCTCTCAGTATTCCTCGCTTCCATTTCCACCTGCCTTCTTAGAATTTTTCCCTACAACAACTTTCCCTCTTCCACTTACCATGCTCAAAACTTCATCGTTTTATCCTTTTCGTCCATTATTCTCCACGTCCCCATCTCGCACACCTTCAATCCACAACTATCCTCCTCCTACCACATCGATCAAGTTTCCAAGCCACAACAAAACTCCGTTCCATGATGAAAGTCCTGCGGCAGGATTTCATTAAGGTCTTTTTGCCATGGACTAAATTTCCAAGTGATGAAGGACTGAAGGATGGGGTGACTACATTTCTCTATGGAGTGTGAATAGAGGAATATGAAGCTGGAATGCAACAATTTACCGATGACATCAAGGATATAATACGAACCCCAACGTATTACGGTCGAAGGGATCACGAATGTAAGACTAGAGAGATAGACTGCAAGACTGATAGGTTTAAAATGTCATTTTTTCCAAGAACGATAAGGGACCAGAATGCTTGTAGCCGAAATTCCCCAGGACATAGTTCATTACAATAAGTATTAACGTACAGGTTAGGGACTGCGCGAGGATATGTGTGTATGTATGTGTATATATATATATATATATGTATATTTTAATATATGTATATATATATGTATATTTTAATATATGTATATATATATATATGTGTGTGTGTGTGTGTGTGAATATGTATATATGTATGTATTTTTTCTTACAGGTTCCCCCCCACCTTTCCTCACCTAACCCCCAACCCCCTCAACCCTTACCCTTCCCTCATGGTGCTACACCCCCTGCCACACACCTTTTTGGTGGCTCGCAGGGTATTTATGTAGATATAGAATTTCAGAGTGTAAAATCAATTGCCTTGACCGGGATTTGAACCCGCATCCCTCGATGTCCGTTTAGAGTTTAAGAGGACATCCCTACAGCTTAACTGGCTAAAGCACTCGGCCGGACAGCGGGATGGGATTCGGGTTCGAGTCCCGGTCAAGGAGAATGATTTTTACACTCGGAAATTGTTACATTGAAACGTATCTTAGGGAATGTCTCCGTTAAAAATTTACTGTTGCCGAATCTCCCGCAGTTTCTTGGAATGAATCTGGAACACAAAAACTCATCATACGTTTATATAAATGTTTAAATATGCTTGGTGGCAATATAGTGAAGTATTTCAAAGATTTTTAGTTAACATTCTCGTATAAAACGTTTTTTTCGGGGAAATATGTGTTCGTTATTTTTATATATATTTTTTTAAAGTGGTACTATTTTTCGATCGACTCTCGTAGCATAGTGATAAGATAAAAAAAATGAATTCTTATGTACATAGTTGAAAGTGATTTACAATTAAACTAATGATGAGAGGAATATTCGAGTCAAAAAACATCGTTTGGGGAATGAATTGGAATTTGGGGAATCGTGTATCGCATTCGATACGATACTACGCGATGTTTGTGTTCGAAACTCGTCCTCCCTCCGTGGATTAACTGCGTGGTTTTCGACTAGGTCTCCCCAGTGGATCCCTCCGGGGTCCCCACGCGACAATCCCTACCCGTTTGCCACACATTCACGCCCAAGGATTTTCTTCTCGCCTCGAAGCCATTATTTTGGCGACACCCCGTCCACCTCGCCCGTATAACATCCCTTCAGCACCCTCTTCCTCCAGCGTTTCCCCTTTCCAGTCTCTCTCCTTCCAAGGGACGATGAGACTATGCCGCGCCACTAACGAAAGGGATTCGATAAAAATTTAAGAAATGAAAAAAAATAAATATTCGAAAATGTTCCTTTAAATATCACAGGGACGAATTCAAATAAATGGATAAAATGATAGAATGTTTAACATCCGAGCTCTGTAGTTCCTAAAATATTAATTGTCTCTTCGTCAATATCTACCACACATCTTTCTATTCAAAAGTTTGTCTTAAGTTTAATGATTAAGGAATAAATGACTAAAGTTAAAATAAAAATAGCATCATAATTATCAGTACTTCAATCCTAAGATTAGTTTTCGGCAGCCCTCCATTCTTTTCCATTCAGGATAAATGCCCTCCAACCCCCTAACTGATAGTTTCTCTCTTCTACGTCCTTCTTCGTTTGATTCCATTGTACTTGTACCTTCGTCTTTTTTAACGGGATTTTCATTTTCCCTTCTATTACGTGTCCAAATAATCCGTTGTACCTCTGCAACGTGTGCCCAATCCAACGAGTTCTTCTTCACTCAATTACGTGCAAAATTCATATATCATGAGAGTGATAAGTTGGATTAACTCCTTATTCCAAGTGCCGCTTATGGTTTCCCAGGAGGATCTGGTACCCGAAAAATCACATGTATTGGGTGAAATGCTGATGTCACCCAGAGCAGTCACTCAGGAATCAAACCCGGATCCTTGGATCAGTAGGCCAATGCTCAACATACTGGACTACTACGCCTCATTCTTTTTATAAACTCACTTTAAATTATAGCCGATGCGAAGACATTAGCATTACCTTGGCGGGATCCAGGTGAAGATTGTGAATACTACAATACACCACTTGATGTTCTACTCGATCGAATCGAATATCAATTATCCTGTTAAGTATCAATTTTATACCAATTTTCAAGGGTCGATCAAGTTTTGCGATTGCAACAAATAAAAAATGGTCATGTATGGTGAAACTAAATGAGCATCAAACTATTTCTCGTTATTAATTGAAATATTTTGATAGTAAAATTATAATTAACTGTGGACTATCGTGCTTATTTCGCTTCATATTTAACGGAATTAACATTTAAAAAGACAATCAACATCGAAAGACGAGCGATTATAATCGCTCGGGTGGACTCGTAAATAAAAAACAGTAGAAATACGCCATGCGAAGTTTTTATGGACCGCTGTATAATTGGGAATTAAGTCGCGGAGGGGTGTCGCCGTCTCCTTTCTGACCCTTCATCTTCCCTCCATAACTTAAAATCCTGCGTACGCCCTTCCAAGTCGCTTACTTACGCTTCGTAAGCTTCCATAAGAGACTTGTAAGTTCTCGGCAGGCAGAGGAGCGATAGATTCACTGTCCCCGCATATTCTTCCCTCCGCTATAGCAAAAACGGAAGGGTGACCCTCGGAGAAGGAGGAAGGGGTGAGGTGAGGACTTCCTCACGGGAGCAGGGAGGGGACATTTTATTCGGGAGGGGTTGAAGAATGTATTGGAGAGAGAAACGGGCCTCGTCCGCCCCACTAATATACGCACTGTGTTTTCTATTTCTCACCCCCTCCCGCCCCCACCACCCCAGCACCGTTCCTCTTGACACCCCCTCCACCTTCCCCACCCCTTTTCCTCTCCCGGCGAAAGTCCGTTATTTTCGTATGGATATCATCCGTATTACTTTTTTCATTTAATGTTTGTTTGGAGTGGTAAATACATTTATTTCCATGCAATCGTTTTGTACGCAGTGAAATCAGAAAGAGAAAGTTCTTTACAACTTTTCCAGATAGAAAAAGGCTAAACCAAACATTAAAATAGGAGGGCAACGACTAGAGCAGGTAGGACAGTTTACGATGCATATCTCGGAAGTGTTTTGGACATTTCTTAAGGTAGTTAGTGTCTTCATAAAACGGATGTCTTTAGGTTTCCGCCGAAAATCCATTGTGAAATGACACTTTCGTCAATATTTGCTGTCAAACCAACTCTTGATGATTAATTTTTGTATTCCGGAGTGAGAAACAGGCAAAAACTTCTGGAAAAACATTATTCACTTAGTCAATACCACACTTTCCATTTAATAATCTTCGATTAGAAGTTGAATGCAGAATACTGCTTACTCTAACTTCAAAGGAAACGCACAAAAGAATCCATGTTAATTTTTCTGAACTCAACGTTCATTTTCTTAGAAGTACCAACTGACATCACCTTAATCATCACCATCACCATCATCATCATTTAATGACATCACCCTTTCTCCTCCTTAGTAATTCAGTGTCGAACTCATTTCGTGCCCATGGACTAAATAGTCTAGAAGTGTGTCGAATGGATTTACTCTGATCGAAGCGAACGAGTAAAGTCATCCATTATGAATTTGAATCAAACGCCTGATACCCGATAGATTACTACGTCAAACATTGGGATACGAAATTTAAGAATTAACGTAAACAACAAATGTTTAACCAAAACACGATGAAGAAAAAAGATCTAAAAACAATCAAGTTACGAAATTAAACAGTTACAGAAAAACACATAGCAGATGTTTGCCAAAACATTGCTAAGGGCACGATGCAGAAGTAAACAAGAAAGCAATACATTTTTACTGAAAATCTATCGACGAAATAATATACAAGGCGTTCGCTCCTTAAATCGGACATGATAGTGGATACGTACACTTCACGTCCGGGATTTTTCATTATTTTCAATTGATGGTAACCAAAATTTGTAAAGATTTTAATGTGGGTGATTAAAAGTCAAAACTGTTCATTCTATAAAACTGACATATTGTATACATGTACCAACCACACTCACGGGAAACTAGCGTGTGTATAATGGGTGTGGTATATAAGGACTCAAGGATGAGTCCTATCTTATCTTCCGAAGAAGACGGAGTTCGAGTCCGTCGAAATTATCAAGATATTATTGTGTTCTCGTGCTGTGTGTTGCTAATTTTTTTTATCAACACTTCCGTGTTACTTCGAAGAAATCATATATATATATATATATATATATATATATATATATATACAAACAATTATGTAAATGGAATTAACACTAGTAGACACAAGCACAGAAACACATAGAAGAGGAACACACTGGGTCTCGAATTTTCGGTGGTACATCCACCTTTCTCAAGAGGAGTGAGAGTGAGAAAGATAACAATATATATATATATATATATATATATATATATATATATATAAAATTCACTAAATAGTCATAGCAAACACAGAAACCAAAACATATAAAGAGGGACTCAGTAGTTCTCGAATTTTCGGTGGTGCGACCACCTTTCTCAAGAGGAATTAGGAACAGAACTCTTCCTAATTCCCTTTTGAGAAAGGTGGTTGCACCACCGAAAATTCGAGAACTAGTGAATCCCTCTTTTATATGTTTTGGTTTCTGTGTTTGCTATGACTATTTAGTGAATTTTATTGTGCTCGTTCGTAGCTTTTCCAAGAAAGTGACTATATATATATATATATATATATATATATATATATATATATATATATATATATATATATAAATTCACTGATAGTCATAACAAACACAGAAACCAAAACACAAAAGAGGAAAAACTCACTGGTTCTCGAATTTTCGGTGGTCCAACCACCTTTCTCAAGAGGAATTAGGAACAGAACTATCAGAACAGAACTTGAGTTCTGTTCCTAATTCCTCTTGAGAAAGGTGGTTTGGACCACCGAAAATTCGAGAACCAGTGAGTTTTTCCTCTTTTGTGTTTTGGTTTCTGTGTTTGTTATGACTATCAGTGAATTTACATTACACGTTTGTGGGTTTTCCAAAAAAGTGTATATATATATATATATATATATATATATATATATATATATATATATATATATATATGTGTGTGTGTAACATGTATATATAGATATACATCTTGATCAAGAATATCATATTTTAGATTTATTTTAAGATCTCATAAATTAAGTATTTAAAACTTCTGAAATAAACATGCAATATGCTCAATGTTCAAGTGCCATGCGTAGAATACTGCCATTTTGCAAATTGTTATGTGTGTTAAACTTAAAAATACAATTTATTTTACAATATATTTGAAATATTCGACAATTTGATTAAGGATATAAAATTCATTATTATATATGTATCCCTCGAAAATTACTAGAGCGAGTTTCATTGCAACTACGTTGAGTCGAATTAGTATTCGATCTGATCTTAACTCAAGCTGTCACAATGACATCTCCTACGCATAACTGGTTATCAATATTGGGTGTCACGCGTTTTAATATACGATCGCGAAATTGAACTCGTAAAACGTTTTATGCGCTCGTAAATAACTGAAAATCGTTCATCGCATTCGTTAGGCTGTTTTTCTTTAACGCTTAATGTTGTTACTTTCGTTCCGATAACGCGAAGAAAAATCTTATTATTATTTTTGTCCTATTTTCAAGGGGGTATTATATTGCATTATATATTTTTTTGGAAAAAAACTGATGATATATGAGAGGAAATATGAGAACTTGTATTCAGTACACATTCGATTCTCACGACTGATATTAATGCGAAATGAAAAAGAAGACAGTCTGGGCGCATTTACTGCGTGGATGCTGAAATTTCACGTCCTCGAGAGGAAGGAAATGTCGTCTAAGTTCTTTTAGTAAAGTTGATGATACTACGAATAGCATTGCGCCTCTTGTAAAATGTTATAAAAATATTTAACAGTGTTTTTCCTACAAAAACAGAATTTGTTCCTCTTCCTTAAGAATTTAAAAAGTTTAACACAATTTTAATTAGAAATACACAATCCCAGGATCCGACTCTTAAAATTCGACGGCGCCTCTGGGCAGGTAACAGTTTTTTTTCACCAATATTTTTCTTCTCCTTATTTTCTCTCTTAAAATTGCAATTTATTTTTCAGTTCAGAGGTCAGACCGGTTTAATTAAGTTCATATTCGACCTTAATTTGTTTTTTAGTTCTTGGTACTCAAAGAGCAGTATAACGACATAATACCATTGATTTTATTCGATATTTTTTCATTAAAGTGGTATGTATTTAGTATGTGTCCAATCGAGTTTATTTTTGCAAATAAGGCCGGCGATAATTTGATATTTTTACAATTTGGTGGATGAATTGATTTGAACTCAACATGCTTTTTATTTGATTCCAAAATTAAGAGTGTCTTGATGTTATGATATATGTAAATATTGTTTTACGTCTCAAATGAAACTTCTTATATATGATCAACGCGTCCCTGTTTGTGCCCTTCAATTGATTAATTTATAATATACTGAAGCGTATACTGTTACAAAAATGTATTGCCAACACTTTTTTTAGTAGTGTCTTCGGAAGTGTAGCGTTCAGTTAGACTCTTGATATATATAAATATTTTATTTGCTTTCCTCTTGAGGTTTCCGAAGACAAAATATCCCAGGAAGAAAAAAAATAAATATTATTTACTTTTCCATATTCCTTTGGGTCCTCTCATCCATCTCCCTGCCGGCGTCGCATTTTTTAAAAACTATTCTTCTTCCCCTTTGCAAACCCCATTCCTCTTACGTCGTCAATCACGTTTTAAGTCACATTTATGAATATTTTTAGACAACTCAAAACATATAATCTATTGTTTGGATTTTTTTCTAAATTCAACTGATGTTAAATTAACATGTATAGATTATGTCTTCTGAGAGAGTGGGCTTCACTAAGACATGATTACATATTCAATGCGGAAACTGCAACAAGATCTGACGGTGGATATTTCAATTTTCCTACATACTATATATTGGTTTATTTGGAAAAATTCCAGGTTTCATAACTTCCCAGAACAATCTAGAATATTACCATCGTATCTCGCCCTGATGTCTTTTTTCATAGTCACGTATCTCCCTCGTCTTTCTTCTTTGAGTTCCAGCTACGTTTTCCCTCTACTCTCTCGTTCTATATATACATACAGGACGCAATGGACATGATAAAATATCGTCATGAGCTCCGGTTGGATAATTTCCTCGAATATTTGCATCTATTTTTTTCTCCAGCCCTGAATTTCAATATTTCCAGCTGGAAAGTTTGGCAAGGATTAATAAATCCATCGCCATTAAAATGTTGCGCGCTGTTTTCCATTGATTAGTATGTATATGGTTACATGAAATGGTATGTGGTGTTTACAAGTATTGTACAGCGTCGTCACGGGATGGTGCATGATACTTGCAAACACAACATATTACCCACGACTTTTGTTTTTCATTATTATGATTCCTAGTGTAATTTCAATGGAACATTTTGGTGCTACAATCACTTTTACCAAGGGGAAAAAAGGAACAGGGAGTCTAACCCGTGGCTTCCTCTCAGTAGTCCAGTGTCCTACCACTACTATACTAGGTCTGATGTATCCTATTCCTATGTCCTATTCCTATCTCCTATGTGGATATATATATATATATTAGATTACTTTAAAAAATAATATATTATTATTATTAGGTAATCTACCGGTTAAGGTTAGTTTTTCGATGGACACCACTATCAAATAAACATTTTGCAACTCCAAACAAAACCCAATCCAGCAACCTAATATAATAATATACATCAGGTCCCTCTTCATCTCTGTGTACTTCCTTCCTCCCTTCATCCCGTCCAACATCCCTATCCTGTTCCTGCCCCTTCCTCGTTTGCCCAACATTCTCCCCTCTATTACCTTCTTTAACATCCCACTGCCGCTCAATACGCCTTTCATCCATTTTTCCTGCCTCCATAGGATTTCTCCCAACAAACCCCTCTCCTCACCCACCATCTCCAGTACTTCCTCACAAAACTGTATTTTTTACAGTTTTGTGAAAATCTCAAGGACGTGAACAATAACGTAAATGGAATTAAAACTAGTAGACATAAATACAGAAACAGGAATAAAAGAGAAACTCGCTGGGTCTCGAATTTTCGGTGGTCTACCCACCTTTCTTAAGAGGAAGTAGGAACAGAACTCAACTTAGGTTCTGTTTCTTCCTTCTCTTAAGAAAGGTGGGTAGACCACCGAAAATTCGAGACCCAGCGAGTTTCCCTTTTATTTGTGTCTACTAATGTTAATTCCATTTACATTATATATATATGCATATATTATATATGTATATATATATTATATAATCGTATGATTGCATAGCGCTCCATTTTCAACGATCAAGCGGGTTCTGATGTTATATAAGCAAACAGTGAAGAAAAAACGCGACAGAGGGAGAAAAATCAACATTGTGTGGACGGTTTCATAAACATGCGGAAATGTCTCGACTCCAATTCTTAACCGCACCCGGGGAGAGATTTGGAGGGGAGTAGGAATGAGGTCAACAGTCATTCAGGGAAAGTTGCTATACGACTATGATTGTGGTACGTCCGTTTATCGCCGGGAATTCGTAGTTTTCCAAACGCAATGCCGATTATTCTCGGGCATTTTCCATAAAACTTAAATGTTTACGCGAATTTGTGAACATTTGCATAGAAGTATGCTAGATGAATAGTACAACCTATTTATCAATGAATTAAAAATTTATTTCCCTAAAATTCCATTGAATTTATTTCTCATTGACCTCGAAATATCTTCCAACCGTTTCCCGTAGGGTCATAAAATTTTAAAGAACGATTTGGCAGCACTCTCTTTTTCGAGTGCTATGCACTGTGGTGTCCATAACCTTGTAATGATTTGGTCGAGAAATCCGGGTGAGGAAAAAATAGCAAGGTTCAATGCACTTTGCATTCGTTGTAATAACATCCGCGCCAGCACTGGACTCATACGTACTTATACTGTATGTCTTTCTCGTATTTCCTATTCGGGGCGGAGGGAGTCAGAAAGTCTAATTGAAGAATATTTAAAGTAACCTACAGCGTTTAATTTCCTTTAACTTCAATGCAATCGTGTTATTTAATTACCTGTCCCGACTGTCTTACCCCAAGCAGCCGTGTGCGTCCATTCCTTTTAGAATTATCCTTCTTTAAATGAGGTTATATTGGTTTTTCATATTGTTTCATGATTTTAGTGTTTAATTTTCATTTTATTTATTATTATTGTTTATTAAAGTTGTACTCTACAGTTTAAGGATGGTTTTCGATGCACACAGGCTATAAAACGGCACAAAACCATTAAAATAGCATGATTAATTGTTTTTTCAATTATGTTTCTTTTTATTTTAAGGTACCGGGCATATTAGTGTTTTCTAGTTTAGCAAAAGCATGTCCTACTGTTTAAAGGCTGGGAATGTTTCAATAAATCTAATTTAATTGCAATGATAATATAAAATCATTCATCAAAACTCAATACGGAATTTTTCACTTTACCATAAAAAAAGAAATTAACCAGACGGTAATAGATAGGATTACCGTTGGGAAAGCGAGGTTGAGGAAGTAAAAGTATTGGCTTTTTCATGTTCATATTCATGTTTGCTATCCTGCAACTACCGATTGCGTGCATGGCAGCGCGTGAATAGAATAATTTTGACCCGAATATTCTTACCCTTGCCGCGGTCGGTCAAAATTATGCTCATCTGTTGTAGTTCTTGAAAAAATTGACGTTTTAAATCTATACGTATCCTCTACGGTACTCTACGGTTAATTTCTCCAATTTTATTTCTCTGGGCTCTCCTGCCGATGTAAGATGGGAATATCATAAATTTTCAACATTTTTGCTGAATAGACATCCTTCCAATTAGTGCAAGAGATTTAATCTGTAATTAAGCCTTCACTCCGTGGATTATTTCCAGCTTAGCTGCTTTAATATTTTGGATATGCTCCTCTTTTTAACATGACAGCGGTTTAAAAATCTAGCTCGTCTACGCTACACGCGATCCAATATGGTAATCAATCCAACTTCGTGAGGAAACCATGTACTAGGAGCATATTCTAAATGAGATCTAAAAGATAACATTCCTCCTTAAATTTTTATTATATTTCCCCAACACTCAACCAATTAAATCCTTATTTTTTGTTGTATTTCGAATGGAATAAAGTACGAAGTATGGAGAATTTAAAAATTACATTAAAAAGCAGAGATTAGAGTAATGAATAGAATTTCGTAGTCATTACGTGTATAAAAAATTTATTCATCAGCGAACGTATTTTAATAAAACGAAATTAAATAGTATTTTTTCGAAAAATGAACAATCAGGTGAATATTTTAAAAATTTCACATTGCGACTAAAAATACTAGGAAGGACGAATGTCTATTCGAATTTTGTACTGGTAAGGTGTCAAGCATTGCAAATCAAACGGTTGGGACAATTCGCAACCACAAGCATGGCCTAAAGTCTCATGAACCCAACAAGGATCGAGCGGATAAATTCGAGCCCGCGAACTCTGGGACTCGGCCAGCGAGGGCACCGCAGACCGCACTAATCGTTTCGGTGTAATTGGATTCGGATCTGCATCATCATATACAGCCGTCCAGAGCCGCGTCGCGGGAGGTTTTTGGGCACTAAGCATTACAATTGGTGACTTCTTGATCATGCAGCGGAGAATGAAAACAGTGGTGTACCGGGAAAACGATTAACTTGAACAGTCACCAAAATTGTTTTTTATAAATTTATAGGGCATATATTGTATTATATTAATTTTTTTACGCATGCTGCGATGCACGAATTTTCGTTAAGGGTAGCCTCATCTCTACCACCCCAATAGGTGGACTGATTTTTCTTCCTTCCGTTGAGAAATGTGGTCGGGCCACTAAAATATTAAAAAACGATACTGTATTTGTTTATTTTGTATTTCTATGTTTCATATATCGCCACGTTTGTGAATGACCTGATACTAATTATTGTAAACATACATATATAACTATATTATTATTAGGTAATCTACCGGTTAAGGTAGGTTTTTGGATGGACACAACTACCAAATAAATATTTTGTGACTCCAAACTAAACCCAATCTAGCAACCTAATCTACATCAAGTCCCTCTTCATCTCTGTGTACTTCCTTCATCCCGTCCAACATCCCTATCCTGTTCCTGCCCTTTCCTCGCTTGCCCAACATTCTCTCCTCTATTACCTTCTTCAACATTCCAATACCGCTCAATACGCCTTTCATTCATTTTTCCTGACTCCATAGGATTTCTCCCAACAAACCCCTCTCCTCACCCACCAACCCCAGTACTTCCTCACTTGTTTTATAACTAAATATATATATATATATATATATATATATATATATATATATATATATATGTTCACAATAGTGAATATAAGATCAGTCATAAATGTGGCGATATAAGAAACATAGAGAGATATATAAAACATAGAGTGAGATTCTCGGTGTCGGCCGCAGTACTGCGTTGTAAAAGGCAACTGGAAACCACCACATTATTCCCCGTAGAATATGCAGCCTTGCATTCAAATATGATAGCATGAAGTAGTAGTATACCAATCCCAGCATTGAAGTACTGATGATGATGACCCAAATAAAAAAGGTCACTTGCGTTAAATGTTTGTACTTGTGCGTCTGTTAAGTGTCCGAAGTAAGTCATTACTCTACCCATCTCGCGAAAGCTTCAGTCTTATATGAGCGGGGGAACTAAGCATGAAGAATAGGGAGGCTAAAGAAATGCGGACCCTCTGTAAATAATGGGCAGAGAGAAGACGAAGGAAGTGGGCGACTGCCAGCGAGAGATGCTCTCGTGTGGTGCGGTCGGGTTGAGTGCAAGAGGCACTTCGGGAACGCGCGGAAAGGCCAAATCGCCACAGGACTGCGAGAGAAAGGATTAGCAGGCGACCCGAAGAGAAGTCTATTGATTTAATTAAAGTCTAAGATGCGCAGAAATCCCATCTTGAAATGCGAACTTATTTTGCAAACTTTCTTTATCAAATTAATCAGATTAATTTCCGTCGAAATTTAAAAAACATTCTCCATGTAGTACAGTCATCGGCGAGTTGGCCTGACAACAGCGGCAGTAAGTACAGCCTTCAAGTTAGTTGGTTTTCAAAATATTTTCCACATTTTGAATTTTGTTGAAAATACTGCGCAAAAAATTCCACATATTATTACCGCATCATATTCAAATACTTGTTTGCAAGAAGGATCAGTAGCTAATTGTTAGTGACTGCTTTGGAAAATATTAATTTTAAGTCCAGTTAAATTTGATCACCTTACTCAGTGGTTAAAGTAAAAAAAAAACTATGTTAGCCTACTTTCTCCAGACAGACATTTAGTATACATGTTTCTTAGAAGAAACTACTAAGATCTACTCCGTAATAGCAACATCAATTTACTCCAAGTTGATTGAGAGGTGTGAGAGTTTGCATACGATAGTATGCTAATTCATGAGTCGGTCTTGAAGATGTTGAACTTTAGAACTAATGGTAATTTTAAAAACTTTTTCTACCAAAAAACCTGAAATTCTGAATGCAAAATTAAACATTCAATTAAACTCCAATTAACTGAGGAATTAAATTCAAATAAATTCAATTCACTTAAACATACAAATCAGTAAACAATGAGAAAAACTAAGACTTCATGCATTGCAGTGAGGTTTTTAAATGCATTTTAATGAATATGGATTTGCAAAAATGTGTATTATAACTAATGGAATACATTTAAACATAAAACCGTGGCGATAGTTTATACATTCGTCTTTTGAGGGAAATTACATCTTGCGTGGTGGCGAGAATTATACAATTACGCACACGAGGAGACTTTGGGTTCAACGGAATAAAAAACGTGTAATTAGTAATAATTAATAATTCTATTTGTTTATTATGCAATTAGTGTTCGTGCCAAATTTTAAGCTCTAAATTTGGCAATTGATACCTTTTGCTGCTTTACAAGCTTTCTTAGACCATTTGTGAACATTGAGAAAATCACTTTCTGATATTATTTGTTGGAAGAAAATCACAATTGAGAATAAAATGTTCTCTTTTTTATAATGATATTAAAAATTTCTTTGCTACGCACGTTTTAATTCCTTTGAGTCCACACCAGTTAGGTTCAAGATAACGACTACTACTACAGTACTAGAAAAAGAGAACGACTGGATGAAACCGGTGTACATAGTCAAAATTAGGTGGAAAAAGGGGGGCCAAAAAAAGGTCAAGGAAGGGGTTAAGTAGGATATGGATAGGGGTGTCAAAATAGAAAGGGTAAACATTTTTATAATCTCCCCAAAGGGTCAAAGGGCATTAGGTTCCTCTCGCACACTTTCCCACACGGGAGTCATTTCCAATGTTTTTATCCTTAGTGACTGTTCTAACTTCCGCTACGATCCTCAACCTTTGCTCCCATTCTCACTTAGCTCTTCCACGGCCTTTTCATCCCTTCACCATCTTCCCCTTCTATTCTACTGGTTTCATCACACTGTTTCTTGTCTTGTACCTAACATATGACGACTCTTGTGTAGTTGAAACGAATACAGCAAAGTAATTTCCAATGTTTGTGAAAAGGTGCAACAATTTACTCCTCTATCATCTCCGAACGCCATTACATATTCTTGCTGACCCATTAAAAAAACACTCGTTTTAAGTTTTGAATATCTTTCCTGGGACAACCTTGTCCTCTTTCGCTCCTCACTTGTTTCCATCTACCTTTCGCTAACGCTTTCTTTCAATTTTTTTTTTTCAAATTTCTACTTGACTATTTATTCCACAAAAAGCACAATATAAGTGTACAAGTAACAAAACGAAATAGCAAAAAAAGCAGTAACAAATTGTGAAAAATACAGCACCGAGAGTTCAAGTTTTGGACAATTATGAGTAAGAACTGTGGCACTCATTGGGGCGTGTAAAAAAGAACGAAATGGGAGAATCGAATAACATTGCGCGGGCGGATGGGTGCCTGAACACGTATGAAGGGACGTTTAGTGCTCCGAAAGGCGAGGGGCGTTAGCGACACGACTTTTCAAATCCCGCTATTTCAAGAATCTCTTCAGCATCCGTTCAACCCATCATCCTCAAAATTTCCCGCCCTACTTATTTCCCAGCCTGTAGAACATGGTAATGGGGGATGATTCTTGAGATTAAACGGACAGATGGGGTGAGGATCAAGGAATTACATGGTCCGTTATGAAAGTAGTGCGAATGATTTTATTGTGACAACTACATCTGCATATTACCCAGCAAGCCGGCGCAAGGGCGTGTGGCGGAGGGTGTAAGGTCACTAACCGTAAAAGAGAAAAGAGAAAAAATGACGCTACTATCAATGGCAGCGAAATAAAACTGGTCGAGAAATGTGGTGGGGGGTCTGCCCCTTCCAACGCAACCGGTCGCCAGTTTACTCCAAGTAGTCTTAGCGGAGAGACGTGCCTCCGCGTGAAGTGTGTTTTTCGACTTTGTAACACGGCGCGCCTAGCCATACGACACATGCCCCCAGCCACACGTCGTTCATTGTTACTAACTTCCAGGCCCGGAGCAACACTCCGGTAGTCCTCCAGCCCCCTTACAGTCCCGACTTGGCTCCGGGTAACTCTTTTTTGTTCCCTCGGCTGAAGAGAGAGATGAAAGGAAATCATTGGGGGTCTATGGAAAACATCCAAAAGCATGTTACACAACGTTCCTGAGAGACATTCCTGTAGAGAGGAGTTTCAGGGTGCCTTCTTAGGCGTGGCAGACACATCTCCGCAAGTGTATTATTGATACAGGGGGAGAGTATTTTGAAGAATTTTAAGAATTTGTACGAATGCGATCAATAAATCTATTTTTTCCAGAGAATGTGCATTAATTGTACAGTGGACTTTGTAAATACGAGAGCCGATGAGGAAATGACCATGTGGAGAAAACTCTACGGCAAAGAAAAACTAGATGAATTGAAAGATCTTGAAGAGGCGTAATGAACTAGTGAGGAACATAATAAAAGGAAAAATGTACGGGAATATTCCTGGAAGGAAGACAATTGCATAGGAATCAAAATAAGAAGGGCGTAAAATAGAGAATCTATGAGGGTATGAATGCGCATAAGCATAAAAAATAGAGAATGGGAATGAAATACCCTTGATGATGATTTTCCGTCCGCATCCAAATCCTTCATCACCATGCCTCTCCCCTCGCATTCGCTATATATTTTGACATCACTTCCCAAACCCAGCTGGCCGTAGTCCCTATAAATATAGGCCCATCCTCTTTCTCCAAGGACGCTGCTTCCGAATAATACGGCCCCTCTCTCCACACTCCCATGTTTTTCGATTCATCTGGAGACACTCCACCATAGAATCACCCTTCTCTCTGCAAATGCATCTGCAATGCTGACATTTACTCAACTTTCTCAAATACGTGTTGGCCGAACCCAGCCCCTCTAAGGAAAACGAATATTACAACTCTCATGAAGGGAAGAGTACATATGAATCAATAGATGTGTAAATTTGAAAGGAATGAAAGAATCATTCGAAGAATGAATGATTCATCGAACGTATTTCGTCTATTTCAATCCGAGTTTTGGACTGTCCCCAATGTCTATTATGCATGCGTTACGAGAAAAACCCTTACTGATCGCACAACATAGTTCCTAACTGTATTATTGGGTAACTACAGTCCACCTTCCTACGGTCTAAGAAGGAAACTCTCCTCTTTACTCTGCATCAACGTAGTACCCCGCAAGATGCCGCAATGACGTGTGGCGGAAGGTGTTAGGTCACCATCACTCTGCCAGTTTTATACCTGACATTCTTCCATCTATTTGATTCCATTCATTTCAAGATTTCAATCCCCTCAAGTTATTTAAAAAAGAAATTTAGCACCTTTGCATAGAATATTTGCTGATGAAAGGAATAATTCCCAGAGGCATATGATAAAATTCAGTTGAGAGAACAGAGTATGAATTTGTGAATCTAAATGCGCACAATAATTCCCATTGAAGACTCTTACTACAGCCATTATCTCGCGAGACACTCTTAACTCGCTACCCTCACTTACGACCTCTCCTGGGTGAAACACATACTAGGGGGGATATGTGGACAAGCTAACAAATAATCAGGATTTATTAGAAGAGTACTTGTTAAATGTGATGAAAATATCAGAGGGAAATGTTATCTTTCGCTGATTAGACATAATTTAGAATACACTGCAAGGATATGGAATCCTCACGAAGTTGGATCAATTGTCGAATTGAATCGCGCGCAGCTTAGAGGAGATACATCTGTAAAACGTTGTTATGATAAAGTTAGTAGCATATTTTCAAAATATTAGAGGAGCTAGGCTGGGAATCACTCAATGGAGCGAAGGTTAAATTACAGATTAAAGCTCTTGCATATGAATTGGAAGGAGGTCTCTTTAGCAGTAGCGATGTTGAAAATGTATTATTACCCCCATCGTACTACGATAGGAGATATCATGTCGATAAAATTAGAGAGATTAAGTGCATAACAGATAGATTTACGATGCCATTTTTTCAACGAACGATTAGGGATCAGAAATACATTGTCCGACTAGGTAGGGTCATGTTCGGATAAAATTATTCTGTTGTGTATTAACCCCCTGCCACACACCCTGCCGGTGTCATGCAGGATATATATAAATAAAAATAACATATTTCCAGCACCGACCCTTTATTTAATTTATAACTTGTTATTTAGTCAACGGAAGCCTTTTTTTAAAGTTTTTTGTGTAACTTAGACAGAGAGGAGAGGTTCAAAAGTGGAATAATGTACAATTGAAAATACTCTAACAGAAACCACCGTGAAATATCAAAGCCATTCCGCTCGGATCCTTTGGAAAAAGTAGTCTTGGGCATGAGTTAGGCCATGCGTACGGCTTTCCCCTTGCTCCCGGACGGGTCCCCTTTCCATCAAAGTAAGTAACGCCCCTTCTTCCATCGTACCACCCTCTCCGCCCCTGTTCCGCCCAGTCAGCGTGAACCCGCCCGCTCCCTATCCCTCTAAATGGGCCCTCCCTTGGCCCTAATGGCGGTCAGCGTGTCCTCTCATCCTCATTTAGGGGACACCATTCCGGTCCACTACTCGGATCTCCTCTCTCGCTTCATTCCCTCCCGCCAACGCACCCCTTCCCCTCCCCCCCCCGGCCCCCCAATAACTCACTCGCCCCGGACAAAGCGGGGGAAAGTCCCCGGGGACGACACAACGCATCCTCCGTCGCCATGGGAGGAGACGAACGGGTGTGCATGACAAGGGAGGGAGTGGCGTTGAACCCCTGGTTCGTTTCCAAGAGATCTTTGACGTAAAAAATGGGTTCGAGTATACGAAACCCTCGTTCCCTTTTAAGAATCCTTTAGTCTTAATCTCTCTAAACTCACATTCCGTAAATTTAACAAGTCTTAAAATCAGTACGAGGTGGACACTGCTCTCCTTCAGTCATCATAACAAACCGGTTTCGGTGTTCCGACATCCGACACACTGGAGACCCGGGATCGATCACCGGATTTTCCGGTCCCTGTTGGAGGCGTGGTAGTATAGTCGATAATTAAACGTGAGTCTCACCGAGTACCCGAAGGGAGTTACATCCAAATGCGGAGGTAATCCCCGGGCAAGCCATGCAACTTGTGCTGCGTTATTTCTCTGGCATCGCAGTGGTACACGAAAACGTTAAATTTGAACGGTGCCTAATCAAGGTTTGGAAAAATGGTTCGTTGAATGCTTCGCTCTGTCCTCCCATTTATACCTCTCCGTGTGACGTTGCTCTAAGTTAAGTGCGCGCGGCCGTGATCTGCGTTGGATATTCAAACTAACACTATTGACCGCGCAATTCATATTCAATTCATCTGCACATTACTTCTAAACATGCTCCATTTCAAATCACTGCCGTAGATACTGCACAACAATATACTAAATTATAAAAAAAGTAGTCATTAGATATTAAGAAAATCATTACTTATTTTCAATTACATACCGGTTGCGGTACATGTTGGATGGACACAAGTGACTGGGTTACCAAATGGTAGGGTTACAATTCCCACTTTTAACTCAACAGAACAAAATCTGACATGGTATACTACAGTCTTTGACCATGCCTAGCTAGCACTTCCGCGTTTGTTTTTCTCTCCGTCTATTTAACCTCTTCCATCCTTCTCCACACCCACGTTTCAAAAGCCTCCAATTACGCCTACCGTCCTCCGACAATGGCCATGTACCCGCAACGTACCAAACCACGATCCGAATCCAAGTTTTAACGGACCTTTTCCTAACATCCCTACTCAATGTACCCATCATCAACTCCTTCCTATTCATCATAACTTCGTCTAACGCGATTCTCCGCATAATGTTCTTATTATTTTGACCGTTTTCGTCCATAAAAAACCCGAGATAAGTCAGCTGTTCTACCTACTCTAGTTTTTGCCCTCACATTGTATACCGTTTATCGTGCATCCTATCGACTTCTTCCTCCTTGTGGTTGCTCGGTGGCATGTATACCTGAACAATAACCAAGTTCGTCGGCTCTAATTTAATCTCTACGAGAAAGATTCTATCAGTTGCTTGCTCTATGTTGACTACGCTTCTTCCTACCCCTTTATTTAATATTACGGCAACCCCTCGTTGGATCTCGTCCCCGCCGCTGTATATTATTCTATAATTATCACTCCAGTAAACCCTGCTATCCTTCCATCTCACCTCGCATAAACCTAAATCATCTATATTACCTCTTTCCATCTCTCGCTTAATATTCTCTAATTTGCCTGTCCTCAACATTGTCCTGACGTTCCATGTTCCTATTCTAACTACTTTCGTCTTCGTCTTCTGTTCTGGTGCTGTCAATTTTGCTTGGAAAGAATTTCGTGAGATGAATACCCCTTTTAAGCGGTATTTGAATATTATTCTAATGTAACGCCTTCACTCAAACTCAACCAATGCTGCGTGGACCACCTGCCATGCCTGCAAAGGTCTGGCTTCCAGCCTTTCACCTATCTGCCATGGGTGGCCCTACCAGGAGCAATTATGATTACTCCCGCCAGCACAGCTCTATGGGTCATCGGAACGCACAACCCCTTCCACCACGTCAAGGTTGTAGTCCATAGGAGGGATTATATTTATATATTTTTTTCTATAAATAACTTAGACAGCAGCACACTACATGAGAATACATAAAAGGAACACTCACACGTTATTTCTTGATAATTCCGTCGAAATTATCAAGAAATAGCGTGTGAGTGTTCCTGTTTTGTGTTCTTTTTATGTGTTCTTATATTGTTTGTTGCTGTCAAGGTTTTTTATAAACACTTCCGTGTTACTTCGCCGATATCATCTATTAAAAGATATTTTTCTTTTATTTATACAATAGTTGTCGCAACACGAGTTTTTGTAATTTCTTTGCTGTTAAAAAAGTTTTATCCCAGCAGTTATGAGCTTAACACCTAGCATCTCTATTTAAACGGAGTCTCCTCGTATCCTTTCAACCCCTATCTCTCCAACCACCGCTCTTGTTCCACATATACCCCTCATTACCCCTGCAGTTCTTGTCTCTGGATACTTTTTTTTCAGCGACATAGCCGACGGGCTATATGCGTCGTTTACGCGTCCGAGAGGGACCCTCGCCGGAAGTCCTTCCCTAGATTCTGCGTCTCGAGTCCATGAAAACAGCTCGAATCGCACCGTCATACGTTCCCCGCCATCTTTTACGGCGTGCCAGGAGAGTCGAAGCAGGAAAATAAAATAAAAAACAAGAATTAAAAAAATAATAAAAAAAGACGCGTCGTTTTTATGGCGCGCCGCGTCGATACACGACGTCGTCATGAACCGCCCCGTGTCTCGAGCACTCGTTATGATTTGTCGCCGAGCGTCAACTAGTCCTTTGAATGATCTACGTCGTTTTAGGTCGAGGCAAAGAAAGAGTACCTAAATGTCTTTTCAAAGAAAACTCTTGATTTTGTCGAGAAACCCGTCTAAGGAGTAAAGACTTCCAGGCAGTTTATAACGAACCAGACGCGCGAAAATTCCCCTCCTTTCTCCAGAGCCTCCTCAAGACGAAACAAAATATCTACATAACAGACTGGATTCCGTTTGACGTGAATTGAAATGTGCCACTCGCAAAAAATTACGTTATAGTGTATGAAAATATTAAGACGTGGTTACGGAATATGAAAGATTTGATGGAACTGTTGTCTGCTCTAAATTTAACTACATACAGGTTCGTCCATATGCGATCCATAATATAATTCTTATTTCCAATATGGTTAGGCTGAAAATGTCTTATTTCAATGATTTGTGAGTGATTAAACAAACCAAGAAATAACCCTGGACTACTAATTGTATTCTATGAATTAAGGTACGTTTTAGATGGATACATCGACTGACCAATACTACATTTGCGTAAGTCTGATCTAACACGACAGAGCACACTACTTTACATTACAATAAACCCTTGTTTAATTCCACAATTCTTCTTCCTCTTCCAATTATTCCGTCCAATATGCCTGTCCTATTTCTACCTCTCCATCGCCTAACATTCTCAAAACTACAAGGGTTGCCTTTTAACTTCACAAGTCTACTTGGGTGTTTCTCGCAAAAGACCATCGCCATAAAGTTGAAACTTCTGATACTTTCACCTCTCACCTATGGACTTCTTTTCTCTTCCCCCTCTTCCTAAGCACGAATGGATAATATCTCAGTTACTTTTTAATTCCTTCGGAATGAATTTCATTTGACATGTATATAAAGAAATGCCAAATAAATTGCGGTCGCAGTTAATTGGTATATTTGAGGAGTTGTTTTCATTAAGGATAGGCGAGGGAGAGAGGAGGGTGAAGGCTGAATGGCTCCAGAAAGAATGAGTGTTTGTTGAGTACATGAGTACTACTATTAGTTGTGTTACTCTCCCAAGTTGTCCTTTTCTTCTTTCTGAGAAACATCCCACGCTTAAAAATTGTAAACTTCTGTTACTTCTCAACGTGATATCCTTGTAGAAGTAAACGCTTTTATGGCGGTCCCCTTTTCTCACTCAAACAACCGCCTGGTCCGTGGCAGAGGCTCCTTGGGTTTCTTGTCACACGACGATGCAATTTTATAAATATACGTAAGTATCACCATGACACCCCATTTTGCGCTTAACACAAGATGACTTTAGATGTTTTATAACCACTCATCGTGGTTTCTTACAGTTCGTGGAAATAATTACTTCATAAATCCATCTGTTCTACACTCTAATCTCTCTAATTTAATGGCATGGCTTCGCCTACCGTATTACGATGGGGGCAATAACATTTTTCAACATCACTGCTAAAGAAAAATCCTGACACGCCTGGTTTTTTTCATTTATTTTCTTTTCCGTTTGTTTTACTTTTTCTTATTTTAATATCATGCAAGCCACCGCCAGGGTGTGTGGCAGGGGGTGAATACACACACAAGACTAATTTCTACCCGAACATCACCCTACCGCGGTCGGACAGTGTTATTCTGATCTCCTGTCGTTCCCGGAAAAAATGACATCTTCAATCTATCTGTTCCACACTTAATCTGTCTAATTTTATTGGCATGATCTCTCCTATCGTGGTACGATGGGGGGTAATAATACATTTTCAACATCGCTGCTAAAGAGGCGTCCTTCCAATTCAAATGCAAAAGCTTCAATCTTTAATTTAACCTTCGCTCCATTGAGTGATTCCCAGCCTAGCTGCTCCAATATTTTGGATATACGCTACTAAGTTTATCGTAACAACGTCTTACAAATCTGGCTCCTATCTACACTGCACGCGATCTGATTCGGCAATCAACTCAATTAAATGAGGATCCCATATAATAATTGCAGCATATTCTATAAATGAGGCCTAACCAACGACATATAACATTTCTGTTTGACCTTTTCGTCACATTTCCCAAGTACTCTTTTTATAAATCCTAATTTTTTGTTAGCTTGTCCACATATTCCCCCTGGTATGTGTTTCACCCAGGCGAGGTCTTAAGTGAGGGTAACGAGTTAAGAGTGTCTCGCGAGATATGACATTATCTCTCCTACCGTAGTACATTGGGAGTAATAATACGTTTTCAACATTGCTGCTCCTCTCCTTCACTCCCAAGAAAACAAGGTTTTTTCCCTCTGTGCCTCAACGGAATACTCTCTCCCTCTTGTCATGCGCACACGAAACATGAAATCGCTCCGATTCAACCAACATTCCCTGAGAATGGAAACTAAAGTACAATTACCCCTCATAAACTGAATTCCTCTCTCCTATTACGTTCATTAACTCTCTCGTGTGACGTTATCGGCGGCAAGCTTAACGTGAACTATCCCTCTCTCTCTCTGGGCCTCCATTCCTACATTAACGGCCTAAGCTACCAAGGTGGCGGCAATTTTAGGTTATTTGCAGACGGCACAGGGATTAACGGAGGAATTAAGGATGCCGTAGACGGATATCGCGTTACTATCCAATGATGTAGACGAGGTATTTGAGTGATGTAAGGAATGGTGATTATAATTGTAAAATAAATAACGGGAAATAATGAAAACTTTGTTGCAATTTTCCGAAAATTGCAACAAAGTTTTCATTATGTCTCGATTCCACAATATCACGCCTGATTCTTCACTTTTCGTAAATAACGGGAATTTCAGTTATTTGGATTTAATTTTATGTATAAGTCTGTATCAATGTGATCCCCTTGGAAGAAGTCCACATCATATATACATATATATATAGATGATTTCTTCGAAGTAACACGGAAGTGTTGAATAAAAAACTTAGACAGTAACACACAGCACGAGAACACATAAAAAGAACACTCACAATAATATCTTGATAATTTCGACGGACTTGAGCTCCGTCTTCTTCGGAAGATAAGATATGACAGTCATATCTTATCTTCCGAAGAAGACGGAGCTCAAGTCCGTCGAAATTATCAAGATATTATTGTGAGTGTTCTTTTTATGTGTTCTCGTCCTGTGTGTTACTGTCTAAGTTATATATATATATATATATATATATATATATATATATACATATATATAAAACCCGGGTCGCGGTGGTCTAGCGGGTAGAGCGTTGGACTGTTGACCGGAGGGTCCCGGGTTCGATTCCCGGGCAAGGCACTTTGGGCACCTGCAGCTCCACCCAAGCTTGTTGATTTTTTGGGTACCAGATCTTCCTGGGAAACCATAACCGGCACAGGGAAAGGAACTGGCCCCCATACCCTGATGTGTGAATATTCACACGCCGTCGGGCTTGGTACATAGGTGAGCTCTACCATCACCTACTAAACCGACCTTCGGGTTGATTACTGTGTTTATATATAAAACCATAAACAGTAATCAACCCGAAGGTCGGTTTGTTAGGTGACGGTAGAGTTCACCCAGTGCGTAACCCGATGGCGTGTGAAATTCGCATATCAGGGTAGGGGGGCCAGTTCCTTTCCCTGTGCCGGTTATGGTTTCCCAAGAAAGATCTGTTACCTGGAAAATGACATAGCTTGTGTGGAGTTGCAGGTGCTCAAAAAGCTTGCCCAGGAGAAGAACCCGGGTCCTCCGGTCAGTAGTCCAACGCTCTACCAGTGGACTATCTCGACCCACACACACATATACATATATATTTTTTAACATATCCATATATATATATTTATTTATGCATAAAATATTATATATTTTAGCGCTTTTTCCAATGCAGGAATCGCTTCTGGAACTCGATCTTTGGCATAGTTTTTAGCTGCCTCTCAGCGATGCGTTTTGTTATTTTAAATGAAGGTAAGTCAATAGATAACTCATAAAACTGGATATGGGCAATATTTAATCAAATTACATTCCTAAAATTTATTTCCCTTTTTAACATACATATTCATCCTGTGCAGTCAGACACGCATTCCATCTCTTAACAAGTCCTTGATAGCGGACAGCAAAAAAAAAGTATTTGGTTTTCTGCCGCAGCCTACGAGTAACGTCTTGGACTAAGGTATCATCATTTTCAAAACGTCGGTCACCCTAATGACTTTTTAAGGGGTCCGAATTGATAAAAATCCCTTCGGGCTAAGTCGGGACTGTACCGTTGATGCTCCAAGTGTTCCCAATGAAATCAATGTTCGTAACAGGAACTGCGTTCGTCTTACTGACGCTTGCGATTAATTTATTGACTAACCCTCGTAATTAATAGGTTGCGGCAACATAACTTCCTATTTTCGAACTAAAAACCCTTTCATTAGGGTTAAAGGTGAAATAGTGTAAAGTTTGACCACAACTCGAACTTGATTCTGTTTGCTCAGAACGAACGTATCGAAAAGTTAGGAAAACGCAGGTCATGTTTGGTCGATTTCCGGCCGGACAACACTGGTCACCACTATTTGACAAACGACGAGCAGCAGCAACTGCGAAGCGGATGTCTTCCCTCTGAACCGGTTCCGGCGGGAGTAAGGCGCTTTGGCTGAAGGGGAAGGATGAAAGTGCCCTCGTATCTTCGACCGCCTCCTCTCTGCCAGCCTCGCCAAATTCTCCCCCCCCCACCCCCTCCTCCACGCCCCACTACTCCCACCTGATCATCCCCGCCCTCCTGCCGCTCTTCCTTCTGCCCCCACACCTCTCGCCTCCGGGGCTCAACAGGTGCACGTCAAAGGCCTCTGTTCTCACGCAGTACTATCTAACCCTTCGACGCCCCCATTGTCCGCCGGGTAATGCATCGACCTCGCCCGGTTTTGTTGCGTCATCCCCTCTTCAATGGGGAGACCTTATTCTCGGCGCGAAAATCATACTCGATATCAAATGGGACCGGCAGACGAAGGCATTGGATATTTTAAGAGCGCATTGAACCGTACCCGCATTTGGCATATAATTTAAATCCAGCAAATAATTTAATCTTAAATTCATTTTTTTTGCGGTAGATTTTCAGCTTCCGAGACTATGTTACCGACCTCAATTTATGGTCTTTGGCGAAATTTTTTCAAAATTAGAACCCATGCTGAAACAACAACAAAAAAAGAAAATTCTCACAAAAAAATTAATAATGCAGAACTTTGGTTCGTTCAACTAGTTTATCCGCTACTGACATTAACTGGCCAGTTTGACAGGAATGTTAGAGACTGGAAAAAGGACAGTATGAAGTCATCACCAGCGGTAATGCTTTTTATGTCACCCTATAGTGATATTTCGGTCAACAATTGCCCAAGTCAAGAGAGATGAAGGTATGTCTCACTTGACCAAGGGCTGTACTTCGTTACTGCTTGCTTCCATTTGTCCAACTCTCACTTCCGTAGATGGTAACCTAGTTGACAAATTTAATGCCAAATAAACATCTATGTTGTTCATAGAATTGATGAACTGTCATTCAGACCATTTTTTTCATCTTCTACGTTTCTTTTAAGGCATTTATTCCTGTTTTCAGCCAGAATCATTGCACTTACGTCTATTCTCAGCACGATGAAAATCGAATTCGATTCGTTTATCGAACTCAGTTTCTTATCATAATCGACATAAGCTTAAATTATTCTGATTTTAGTGCTGAGGTAAGCCTCATGTACCTTTACTTAGGGTTAAAAAAAAACACTTTCACTTTTATATTCTCCTGTTCCCGCCGCTCTATCTGTTATTCAGGGAGATTACTGCGGTATAATGGCGCATATACGTGTGCGCGTACTCCAGTCGAATTGATTTTTTTAAATCTTAAACGATAATGAATTTTTTACGTCTCTAGCACGCCATCACGTTTAATCTTATCACGAGAATCACCGACCGCGTAAAAAGGATGACCTTAACATGGATTACAGTGATAGGGAGGATTTTTGTTTTTTAAATCATTGGTCCATACTTTCAGCCCAAATCGAGCGTGGTGTGGTCACTACGATAAGGACAGGATTACCCACTGACCATTAATTCTCTACACGCGTGTGTTTTCAACACTAATTACAATCCCAGCCATCGAATTACGACCATGCACTTATCTCGATCGTTTCGCACGGGGAAAATTTCCCCATGCAGCAGAAGCAACACACTTATAACATGAAGAGTGTTAAGAGGAAAACACTGATGGCCTTTGTTGCTCACGCTGTTCTGCAAGAAATATTGGAAGGGAAATTGCAAAGTGAGGAAAATGTGTTGGCTTCTTTATCTATGAACAGAAATTTCACGAAAAATGGTGCAACAGATGAGAATATTGAAACTTAGGCTCCCCAGTAGGATGGGAAGTTGTTGTTTGGCTAATACTGTGGACTATGGAAATAAAGCTAGCGTTTCTCCAGCGGTAAAACAACTGTAAATTAACTAAATGGTACTACAATATCACCGTATAAAAACGAGTATTGGTTAAGATAGTCTCTTCACATTATTTCTCTGCCAAATTACGTAGCTTTATAGAAGTGAGGTTCGGTGCTAGCAATAGTTCATTTAACACGAATCAGATAGCACCGGACGGAAAATTTTATAAGTGATTCAATATTGATAAGAAAACGATCCTCATGAAAAACTCAAAAAACCGTAATGTCAAGGAAACATTATCTGTAATTAATATAAGGAGAGTTTGCACTTTTCCACAGATTTATTATAGCGTACGACGCGTTTCAACTCACAGAGTCATCATCAGGTACAAGACAAAATTAACAGTGAGGAGTCCATATTTAGTCCAGTTAATTTTGTCTGGTTCCTGATGATGACTCTGTGAGTTGAAACGCGTCGTACGCTTTAATAAATCTTTGGAAAAGTGCAAACTCTTCTTATATTCATTATGAAGAACTTCCACGACCTTAAGCCTAAATCTGTTGAACTTAAACATTATCTGTATTGGTAGTTAATTGCCGAATTAAAAAAAAACAAAGTCGCAGGATATCATCACCTTAGTATTCGAAGCACAGGTGCCGATAAAACTATTGGAACAGAAAGCTGGTTACCCACTGATATTGAAGACGGTGAAATTTCCCCAAAATCATTTTCAATTTACAGAAATGACGGAACAAATCCGCGGTGGTGTCTTAAGTGCAGTTAAAAGATCTTGTGTCAGCAGGGCTGAGGTGATTCCGGGTATAATGGTTTGGTGCTCAATTAAAAGTCTTCTCAAAATACAATAGATGAACGTAGCGCCCTCAAACCTGCGCATGCGTGTTTAGGGGGAATGTTACTTCCACATGCCACAAGGAGCTGTGATCTGAAGGCCAATTTGCTTGTGGTCTGCAAGCAGGGGTGCATTAGTTTTCAGCCGGCCCTCGTTTTTTAGAAATAAACGCAATGAGTGAAAATTAAGGCAAAAGAGTGGAAGATATTGCCAATGGTTGATTTTGATGGGATCTTGGATTGAAAAGTAATAGAGTGAATAAGATAGACGGGAGTGAAAACAATCGATAAATTTATAGACATGAGACAAGGGAAATAAAGATGGCTGTTGGGAGATATTATACTCGTAGCAAGGCATGTCAGCTGATTGAGATGCTGAGAGAGGCGATGGGATGCTGAAGCCACCCTATTCCTAATAATATATAAATCTGAAAGTAAACCTACTAGTACGTTTGGTGACCAATCACGCCAACGTGATACGGAGTAAATGATTCTAATGTTTTTGCATAAATAGTGTAAAAACTCCGAGAAAAAAAACAGTTCCGATTTGGAAAAAATTTCCTGGAAAATTTTTAAATCGAAAAAAAACACAATATTTTGAAAAACAAATTTCCATTTCCACCCACAGATAGCAGCACTTGCTTGACCCAGAATTATTATTTCAATTCATTTACATTCAACGAAGGGCGACAATTTAAAAAAAAACTATCCCTAGCAATTGTATTAATTTGTTTTCTAATATGTTACCGCGAAATACGACGATCTGGAATTGTTTCTTTTAAGAGTTTTTAATCTTTTTAAGGAAAAGGGCCAAACTAAGACTGTTCAGCGTAAAAATGCTCTGCAATAATGATGCAATTGCGTTCTTTATATAACTGTGTTGCAATAATGATCAAAAGGCATAAATTAATGTTTGTTAACAGAGCAGTGTTAAGAGAATTATGTCGGGCATTAATAAAAGCAATTAGTTTGTTTATATCAATAATTAATTCAATTTACGTGCACAATTGACCACCTTATATTGTCGGTAATAAGAATTAAGTCAAGTTACAGCTATACCGTCATAGCTGCGGTTATACTATGATGTGGACTGCTTTTTAAACAATTGACTGTATATATATATATATTGCAAAACAAAGTGTCTCACCAAATGCGATCAATCTTAACCGAGGGTTCAATGACCTCTTAAACCCACTGAAATTCTCGATGAACGACGTGAAATCGATGGCACTGCAGTCACTTTGGTATCAGGAACAATTTATAAACACAAGAGGACTTCATGGGATGGAGAAAAATTTCTGTTCGCCGGCAGACGGGAAAGAATTATTCCCGAGCTCGTCCCTGCACGATAAATCTTTCAGCGACCCTTGTAGAAGGTCCTGGCGTATCGATTCAGAGAGAGATACAGACACACAGATTATAACTCATTGGAAAGGATGTCTACGTTAGAAAGACGATCTCCTTGGATGAACATACATTGACTTAGGAAACAATGTCTTTTGAATACACGGAAACTTGTTTTGATAGTGGAGCGTCGAAGAAATAATCAATTTAGATGAGTCGATCGAATTTACAATTCGATCTCGAAAGAGAATTAAACTGTGCATTATTATTAGGATGAGGATTGCCATAGATGACTTTGCGGTGTGAATACATGTGTGTGTGTGTATAAATATATATATATATATATATATATATATATATATATATATATATATATATATATATATATATATATATATATGCACACACAATATAAGAACACATAAAAGCAACACTCAAACGTTATTTCTTGATAATTTCGACGGAATTGAGCTCCGTCTTCCTCGGAAGATTAGCTAAAACTGACTGATATTATATATATATATATATATATATATATATGTATATATATACATCACTAATATACTATCACCTACTAAACCGACCTTCGGGTTGATTACTGTGTTTATGGTTTTTTATATATACATATATAAATGAATATATACATATATATATATATATATACGTATATATATAATATGTATATATATATATACATATATAAACCATAAACACAGGATTCAACCCTAAGGTCGGTTTGGTGGGTGATGTTAGAGTTCACCCAGTACTAAGCTTGAAGGCGTGTGAAAGTCACACATCAGGATAGGGGGGCAAGTTCCTTTCTCTGTGCTGGTTATGGTTTCCCAGAAAGATCTGGTACCCGAAAAATCACATAGCTTGGGTGGAGGAGTAGGCCTTGCCCGGGAATCAAACCGAGGGCCCTCAGGTCAGTAGTCCAACGCTCTACTCCCTGGACTACCGCGACCCACTTATTTATATATATATATATATATATATACACTTTTTTGGAAAACCCACAAACGTGTAATGTAAATTCACTGATAAGTCATAACAAACACAGAAACCAAAACACAAAAGAGGAAAAACTCACTGGTTCTCGAATTTTCGGTGGTCCCACCACCTTTCTCAAGAGGACCACTTTTCTCAAGGTGGTGGGACCACCGAAAATTCGAGAACCAGTGAGTTTTTCCTCTTTTGTGTTTTGGTTTCTGTGTTTGTTATGACTTATCAGTGAATTTATATATATATATATATATATATATATATATATATATATATATATATATATATATATATATATATATATATATATGGATCTTAACTGTATAATTAGATGAATTGTGACAAAAGAGGCAAATTCGAAAAGTAAAGGTCGTTTGGCCTTAAAAAGTATATTCATTTTTTAAAAAATTTCGTTCACGGTTTCAGTATCCTTAAACTACTTCAATTTTCTATAAAAATCGCCGCTCACCTCTTAAGCACTTTTCCTAATGTCGCCCCAGTGTTTTTAATCCCTTGGTTCGCCATCTTTGGGAATTCAACCAATTGACAATTGTATTCTGGAATTATTCTTCGTCTTCAAACCGTTGCACAACTCTCGATCAATATTTTTAGACATGATGATTCGTCTGCCCACACACATCGAATCACAACACGCAGTTCGACATTGACGGAAGCGACAATTTGCGCAAAATATTATCAGATGCATTCGCCGACAGGCAAATGACTACTGAATTCAAAGCAATAATTTCGGCGGAAACAATCGACATTTGGCGTTCCATGCACACAACTTTAATCTCGCCAATAAGTAATTATAAGTAAGCAAAGAAGGCGTTCATTGAGAAGAGGCAACTACTTTGCTCAAAGAACATAAGATTGCGAACTAGGAAGCAGTTCGTCAAACTTTTCGTGTGGAGCATGGCAATCTACGGATCGGAGACATGGAGCATTGGAAAAGTGAACGGAAAGGTGAAAGTGAAGAATAGAAGCCTTTGAAACATGGTGCTGGAGGAGAATGCTGAAGATTAAATGGACAGACAAAGTAACGAAGAATGTAGAAGAGCAGAAGAGAATAGAACCATATGGAGAATTCTACGATAAAGAAGGAATAGATGGATTGGACATACCTTGAGGCACAATGGATCCATTAGGAATATAATAGAAGGAAAAATAGAAGGAAAGGTCACACGAGGAAGACACAGAGACATGTACATAGGACAAATTAAGAAAGACGTAAAACAGAAAAGGTATCAGGGATTGAGAGAATTGACATTAAATAGAGTAGAATGGAGGGCAGCAGTGAACCAATCCTAGGATTGAAATTCTGACGACGAAGTTGAGGGAAACAGCCCTTAGTTTTCGAATATGCCTGGTAAGTTAGCCAAAGAATTACACACACAAACGAGGAAGTTTTAAACAAGGTGGGAGAATAGAGAAGAATTTGGAGTTAAATTGAAAGAAATCTGGGTAAAACCATGATAAAAGACCTTATGCCGGTTGGGCAAAGTGGAGGGAGGAAGAGAATAAGTTTTTTGGTCAACGTAAAGTCGGGTAAAGGGCACGAAGGACTGAATAAGGACATAACGCAGAGAAAGCAAGGGTAAGGCTTAACTAAACGTAACAAACTTAAATAATCATAGACCGAATATAATGTGACTTTTTTCACACCGACTCCAAATCCCTCCAATCACGATCGGCTCGAAAAGGTTTTAATTGAAAATGGTGCCCACGGAAAGAGAATCACACGGGGCGACACTTATCGACCGATCGATATAATATTTTTTTCCGACGGCAGAGAGAGAATATGAGAGCAACAGTCGATGGTTTCAACAGTCCCCGTGGGCAATACGCCAGGGGTCTTCCCCCCTATCAAGGGCTCGACCCAAACCCAAGAAGAAACCGTTTCATTTTCTTTTTCTCCTCTCCCCGGGAACTTTCGAAGTTAAGTATCGAAAGGACACCGATGGGAAATTGTGAGGCGAGGCAAGTTGGCCGTAGAGACTGTCCGAATATAGACTGTAGAAAAAATATGACGGGACTTTCTTGACAATCAAAACTTTCTGGGTTTCATCAACAAGGCGGAGTTCCTTTCTTTTCTTCCGGCAAACCATGCGATCGAAGACCACGCCCATCTAATAAGAAAACGAGATGGGACATTCTGGAAGGAAGAGTTCGCTGCAACCTCATTGCAACACTTTGCAGAGAGCAAAATAACTGTCCGCTATTAAGAGGCAGACTAATATACATGCACCCCACGTATTATAAATAAATAAATATCCATTGTTCAGGGAATCAAAAATACCGTGCCTCAACAATGATGAAATTTCGAATTTCGTCTACCAGAATTACGAATTGTCGAAGCCGTGTCGTAACAAACTGGGTATTGTTGATGTGCGACAAGCATCACTTAATAACTTTTAATTAACCTGTGTTCCCTACAATATCTTACGAACATAATTCTTTACTTGAACTACGGAAAGGGACCGGGATGGTGCGGTGGCTCACATATTGATTCTCAACCCAGAGGGTCCGGGTTCGAATCCCAGAGGTGGAAGATTTTTTTTCGCTGGTATCCCGATCCCTACTTGAGGTGATTTGTGGAGAGCACTTTAAGGGTGAGTACGCCGTCCGTCGGATGGGACGTTAAACTGCGGACCCCTGGGGCGCCTTTCGACAAGAGTAGGCTAGTGTCGACGCCGGGTTTCTCTCTCCACCCCCTTCATCCATACTGCAAGGTGTTTACACGGATACTCCTTTAACCTATGGTGGGTTGCTATTCATGAGGTATTCACTTAAGAATGAATGGCCTCACTCTACAGAGAAGAAAAATAGGTGGAAGAAATTCAAAGGAACAAGGTTTACTGCATCAATTCCGACCATTATTTGTTTGCTACCCTTCCAGAACCCTTTACAGGGTACAGGGTGCTTTATTCAGCTCCATGCTTGCTGGACGCTTTTTATTCCGCCCAAGGGCAATGGGCGCCGAGATTCCAATTTTGCGGAGAGTGAAAGTTTGACTTACATGAGCGGACGTCTTTTAATGGAGTTGGAAACTTTAAAATTAAAGACATGAGAGGGTGGGGATTTAGGGTTTTAACAAGGGTCTTCAGCCGTTATGCTAGGGTATGCGGAGTAGGGATATTGTCTGGAGATTTTAGTAAACGGCGAACATCTTCCAGGGAATTCTCTTTCGGGACGGCGTCAAAGGTATTTCAGTAGCCCTTAACATAACCTTTTCACATTTTAAACACGGGCCGTGTTAACCATTTTATTCTCGCAGTAATCAAATAAAAGCGGTTGGGATTGAAAATTATACTTATATTTTGTAAGCAAGGAAAAGTGTGATAAACAAAGTGTAATATCATTCAATTGCGTCAAACACGACAAGCACTCAAAATTTGCATCTCCCAATTCTCAAAATCTCACATTTTATATAAGATTGAAGAAGATATCAATCCATAGTGAATTCTGGTTTCAGTTATTTTAAGACGTATTGAAAAACTAACTTGTTTTTGGAAAGAGAGCATTATTACGCATTGAACAGGCTCTATAGAGCCGGAGATATTTACGATATTTCCCGATGGAGAGGATTGTACAAAGTCCATAATTTTTCAAAAACTTCTAAAATTCCATTTGGCTTATTTCAAAATCACATTCATGGCAAGCACAGAAATTAATTTTAATACGCTGCTCCATGCTCACTTTCAGGAAAATTCAAAATGGCGAACAATCAATTTCACGAAAAAGTTATTTTATTTCAATCGGACAATTAGCCAGGTTTAAACAGGAGGGCTTACAGGTAACAATTATGTGTAAGCCTGTACGGCCTGTATGTAACAATTTTAAATAAAAACGGAAATATGGCCGAATAACACGTAATGTTGAACTTTGACCCTTATCTAGGTATCTAAATTCTACATATATTACTAAAAAGTAAGACCGCCTAAATTTGCGACGCCATAGTTGTCCTAATCACAGGCAAAACGTTCGAGGGATAATTATCAATAATACTCGGTAGTCCCTCTAACAGGCCGACAATTGAGTCGGGAGAAGTGTTGCCAAATATAATAATGCTTTGCGTTCTGAAACAGTTCGGGCTGCCTCCCCGCGGAGAACAGCCAAAGTATCATTTGCGGGTCAGTAACAGCGCCGTCTCGGATGGGATCAAGCGTCTCTGGAGTGCCCAGGGAATAATCTCTTCCCTCCTCCCTCCATCCTCCCTTCATCCCTAATTCAATCTCCGAAACCGTGAACTTCGCAAGGCCTCGGGACGTCACAAACAAAGAGCGAAGGGAGAGATTTCATCGCGGGGGACGTAATTGGCTTCGAGAACACCGTTTCGGGGGGGGGGGGGGGGCGGGAAGGAGGCGGCGTCGAAAGTTTAATTCATCGGTGGCAGCAAGATCAGGTGGACCAGGAGGCTGGGGAAAGACGAGGAGATGGAAAAAAAGAGCTAGAGAATTGTGAGAGCGTTACAAACTCGGAATTCGAGTTAGAAAGAGTCCTGGGTGTTCGAGAAGGACATTTGAACTGGCGTAATCTATTAGTGGTTAGGCTAGACCCGACCCCTTTTACCACATAGACAGACGGCCTTGTATACTGTCGCTTTCGCTCTCGCAAAGTCGAGGGAAAAATATATATCAAATCAGTCACGGAAAGAAAACTCCGGACATCCTTTCTGGAAGTAAAAATAAAATGTTCCCCAGATTAGAGCGCCAACAATAAACAAGGGATGGCTGTCGGAACTAAGATTGAGAAGTCCTTTAACACCAAGAGTATATTTTGTTTTTAAATTGAAGAATGTTACTACATAAATTAAAATACTAAATGAAGTTTTCTCCCAATATGCAACATTAGCATTAGTGAACACGAATACATAAATAAAATAGTATTCCTTAGGTAACCAGAGTTGTAAATAGTAAGACGGAAGGAATTTGCAAATTGTTTGGAATTAAAAAAAACGCAACTTCACGTCTCTATTTTTTATTTTCAATTGGAATTAATTTATTTTGCATTGACTAAAATGGAAGGCTCAAATAAAAGATGAATAGTTCATCCAATAAGACGCCATTTCTTTCATTATTAAGGAGAAAGTAACGGAATGCATTAGGACTGGCAAAGCATACAATTAGTAATGGATAAATTTCGATTTAATATACGAAATAAAACTAAACAATTGTCGGAATGTTTACTCATTAGTTTGGTTCGAGCTTAGTGGCGCTGCTTATCGTTTACATGAAACCTTGGTTACTCGTCGCGTATGTTAGTAAGCAAACCCTCTCATCGCAACCTAAACTTATGGTGACTTAATTGGAATCAAATATGAACATTAGCAAAATATTTATGCGCATAAATTAATACGGAACAACATTAAACCAAATCAAATATCACAAAAGGAATTTAAGCCTTCATGTTTTACAAAGAGAACAGAAAATGGAATCAATCACGACCAAACCAGTTATCACAATGCTATAATCATCCAAACAACAAATGAACATCGTTATCACTTTGAAGGGATTAAATTTCCCAACTGCGAGGTAAGTTTGTGTTTACTGTTTACGTTACTGTCCGGAAGATTGTTTTGTTATTTATGGTTTATTGAACTGATTTTTTTATCAAGGAATTATTTAGGATGGAATAAACTATGCTTTATCTCCCACAGTAAATAATATTATATTAAAATGTAAACATTTAAAGCTGATATAATTCCATGTGACAGCAATTATGGGTCGTGCGTTGCGGTTTGTCACGCGTGCCAAAAACCAAGGACTGAATTAATGCCGGTTTAGGCAAGAATAGAACATGAAGCGTTTGAAGTTGCAAATTTCCTTTTCTTACACCGGATGGAAGGAGTATTTTTCCAACTGCATCTTCATAAATTGAATATTTTAACATTTTGCGACGGGTGCGTCGCGTCGTAAAATGCTATCAGAAATGGCTTCCGCCCCAAGGTGATTTCACCCCAAATTACGAGTATCAATCAACTGATTCTTCGCGACAGGCATTGTTTATTTTCGCATTAACGGCTTTCCAAATGAAAATTAATTAACTAGTGCAAAATGAATACTGTAATACGTTTAAAATGAATTTCACCATGCGCCTAGTGGTTATCTAATTTTTTTGTTTCTTACATCGACAGCGATGGCGCTAGCTTCGAGTATACTAAATGTTATCAATTCCTCCAGTCGCTATTATTACGAGAGTAATATCGGCTCCTTGAAATAATACGTTCACATTATTGTATTTAAAATAAAGAAATAAGGTAAATGAATCCTAAACATTTGTCGAAATTGCCAACTCCTTGACAATGGGCTGGGACACGTGACATTGTTATTCTCCAATGACGTTGGTGCCGCTTTTAGTGATATCATGTTTTTATCTATCTTTGTTGACTCTTCCGGACGACCCTCAACAGAATAGGTGAATTAGGGTTAGGGATGAATAGATCACGAAATATAAGTCGCTTGGAAACATCGTTTAACGACAAATAGTACGAGAGGAATGAGCGGAGCGGTTTTGCTCATATAGTGATAACAGTTGACAGTCAAATCAACAAATAGACATGTGAAGGCAGAATAACAATTTTGAGATTAATCCTAAAAGTCATTAAAAAATGAGGTTACAGTGACTCACAGGACGAGAAATATTAAGTCTCAGGAACAGAATATCATGTTTGAAAACAGACGTGAGTGTGACATAAGGAGAAGTACAGAGGAACACAGAAGTTAATTGAATAGAACAGAAAAAGAACGAGATTTTAGAAATAATTTAAAGTAAGGCCTCGCTGACATTTTTGTCTTCTTCAAGAGGTCTACGACGAGAAATTCCTCTTTCTTCATCGTTCATTATTTCTTCGTAACTTCTTCTGCCCGCCCTCAGGCTGTCCTAAGAAGCCTTCCTTCTGCTATCCAGTCTTCCCCAACGATCTTCTACTTCGTACCACTGCCTTATCAACATCCAAAATTATCTCACTATCTCGTCCACCTACGTTTTCTGCCTTATTCGGATTTCTCCTAGCAACTGTCTCACTTAGCCGACCGCCATATTTTTAAAACTCCGCTGTTTTGTTTTACTCTCTCCATCCAACTTATTTTCAATTCATTCTTCTCCGCCACGCCCGAAATCTCGAAATTATCTTAATCTTTATTCGTCTTCTTGTCCCAAGGACTGTGACGGCATCTCCCGCAGTTTCTTGAAATTTAACTATTACCTATAACAATCGTAAAAGGGTTAGCTTAAGGAACATGGGAGTAGGAATCCTAGTTACAACCGAGAAAAATTATTTTTAACGATACAGAAAACTAGGATTTCGGATGAAGTCACGAGATTTCAGGAGGAAATGAAATTTGATGTCTCACCCTCACTTCATGCTCGTCTTTTCAAGGATTTAAAGTAATTTTTTTCACTTGTCCTAACCTTACAAACACCCTTCCTTTCCCATATCCCATACCCTTTCCACCTAGTTGTTTGCACCCCCTGCCACCCACCCTTATGTTAGAACGCGGGATATTAACGTAGATGTAGAATTATAGATCCCTATTCAGCTGGTTCCAAAATGTCTCAGGCGAAATAACACTCCTTCACGTGTCAACTACGAGTACATAAAGGACTTGGGGAAGAAATTAATGTCCCCCAAATGAATTGCGGGTGTTATGAAGGATGGCCGCGTACTCTTTCGCCGACGGGGTCAAAGGGCAAATGGGATCAAGAAGCAGGCGTCTCGGGAGGAGGATCCCGCTTGAGTAATTCGGTATCAGGGTTTTCATTTAGGGTTCAACGTGGAAAGGGGGAGGAGAGGAAGTTTGATTGGACGGGAAAAGGCCCAAGGGCAAGGATTAGTTCCCCGTTTCGCCCTTTTAATAACCTCCGAAACAAAGGGCAAGTCTCTCCGGAAACTCTTAATGGAAATTAAAAAAATAATTTTTTTTTCACGGTTTCCCTTCCCGAAATGCACTTCGGCGAAGTTCGCACGACGCATTCGTGGCGGCGCGCGGGAGGTGGGCGGTGGGGTCCTGTGCGGGGGGAATGAATGAATGAATCCGAAGCCACGGAATAAATACTCGAAATGGACGGTCCTTGTAATTATCTGCGACTTCCATTACCTCAAGAGCTGTAGGGACAGAGCACTTTATATGTAGTCTTCTCCCGTTGGCAAGGCTAAAGGACGGGAGACTATGAGATATTCAAGGAAAAAAGAACTAAATAAATGAATAGTTTGCAAATTATTATCGGTTTTACAAAGTTCTATTAATGATGGACGGAGTAAAGTGAGATTGAAAGTGTGTGGAATTGAAGAGGGACTTGTTGAAGTGCGTATAGGTTATGTATGGTTAGGAGGAGTGAAGAAGTTTATCCCTATACCGATAAAAATTTTGTGCCCATCCAAACCGTAAATTAAACAAGAAAAAATATGTATACACGTACATAAAAGTATGTATATATATTATATATATACACACGTATATATCGGGGACGTTGAGTAGGAAGGTTAAGAAAATACTCATAAAAACTCTGATATGGAGCGTAGCTATGTACGGCGTGGAAACGTGGTCGCTGAAGCAGGAGGATAGACGTAGATTGGAGGCTTTTGAAATGTGGGTGTGGAGAAGAATGGAGAAGGTGAAATGGACCGAAAGGAAAACAAATGAGGAAGTACTGGAAATGGCGGGGGAGGAGAGGGGTTTGTTGAGAGAAATCCTATGGAGGCAGGAAAAATGGATGAAGGCGTATTGAGCGGCAGTGGAATGTTGAAGAAGGTAATAGAGGGGAGGATGTTGGGCAAGCGAGGAAAGGGCAGGAACAGGGTAGGGATGTTGGACGGGATGAAGGGAGGAAAGAAGTGCACAGAGATATGAAGAGGGATCTGATATGTAGATTAGGTATGTGCTGGATTGGGTATTAAGGCAACGAAAATTCGAAATTCAGTGGGTTTATTTATTTTTTGTGTGCTTCTTTTTTTGTGTTCTCTAGTGCTAACTTCATATTAGTTTCATGCCACCCTTGATTTGGTTAAAAAGGTAGGACGAATATTATGGACTAGACTAATAGAGAAGTACCGATAACTCATCGGAGGAAACATACAGTATAATCCAAGTGCCGTATTACTTTTGCAGAAGAGACCGTCGCGATAAGTCGATATACATTGATCAAAAACTCAATCGATATAAATAATCATTTTTCCCTCGCATGTTTCGAGAATAGTTACGATTTGACGGAATCGGACATCTGACTGTTGGGTGAAATGTCATTTTTAGCGTGGATTTAAATATAATGGTTTGTTACAATGCGTAGTTTTCAAGGTATTTGATTTACTGTCTCTCGCAAACTTACATAGGTCAAAACGATGCTGGCATACATTATATCTTCAAACTAATTTTGATTCCATCAGAACTATTACACAGGCCAACAGTGGTTTTGGTGCCGGAGCTTTTAATGCTGATTTAAAGAACAATTGGGGTGCTGAATCCAATTATGACACTAGTTTTTTCCTATCAGCTATAGTTTTCAAGATATAGATATGTTGTTACTTACGTAAAAAAATCTTCTACATGATGATATAGTATGGGAATATTATATTAATAATAAAACCCACTAAATATAAAGACTTGATTTATTTCTAGGGCTGTTAAATCACCCACAAACACAACAGAATTTTACAATACAATTGAACACAAATACTAAAACTTTTTACTGTAATAAAACAAATTGAAAAGAAAAAAATACATAAAAACACCATTCAACACATCAGAAGCTTCTTTTGCGCGATTTTCTTGAGTGCACTTTGTTCAAACAGTCTCGTTTTAAGCACCAGCAGTAATCTGCCATCATATGGTTATCCCATCTTCCTTGGTAGCGAGCTTCCATTGTTTTTATATCCTGGTGAAATCTTTCACCTTGTTCTTCACTTGTGTCTCCTAAATTTCCAAGAAAATTGTCCAAGTGGCTGTGTAGGTAGTGAACTTTTGTGCTCATATTACATCCAAGTGATTTGAAGTTACTGAGCATAATGTTTACCAGCTCAATATAATTTTCACTTTTGTGATTTCCTAGAAATTTTTTTATGACCTCAACAAATGACATCCAAGTAATTTTTTCAATCTCATTCATTGACTCGACAAAAGCAGGATCCTAAGTAAGTTGCCTGATTTGTGGCCCCTCAAAAATACCAGCTTGAAGTTTTCCAATACTTATATGGGGCATCTTTAGTCTTAAGTAGCCGAAGCATGGTCCATCCTTGTCAAGAGCCTTTACAAATTGCTTCATTAGGCCTAGTTTAATATGTAGAGGCGGTAAGATTATTTTCTCTCTTTCAACTAAAGATTCAGCAATGATGTTTTCTTTCCCAACAACCAAGTTTTCTCTCTTAGGCCACTCCTTCTTAATCCAGTGGTTTTGTCTGTCCCTGCTATCCCAGAGGCACAAGAAACAAGGATATTTTGTGTAGCCACTTTGCTGCCCAAGAAGAAAGTTCACCATTATTAAATCTACACAAATCACCCAGCGATGTTCCTGGTATTTTATCTTCTGTAAGACCAATGCTCTTGTATCGTATTCTTCTTTCATTTTAGTTGAATGAGCGATTGGTATTGCGCCAAACCTGTTACCATTGTGAAGAAGTACACATTTTAAACTACGCTTGGAGCTATCAATAAACAAACGCCAATCACTAGCATCATATTGTGATAGTAGTCCCATTTTTTCCAAAAGACCCTTAACGTCTAAACAAAATGTAACCTTCTTGAGTAAAGAAGGGTAGCATATCCTTTTCCCTTGTGTAACGGATACCTTATGAACTAATTTCGCCATCTTTTACCGAAGTCGATACAAATGATTTTTGTTTTTTAATCTCATTGGCCTACAATATAGAAATATACATAAAACTTATTGACAGTTTATTGAAAATAAAAGGAACACCGTATAGTGGTTATAAATTAGTACACTTATAGATTTATTTAACTTTGAAAATTATTTTCCGGAATATATCAAATATTAAAACAACTAATCGTAATATGTGCCATATCTAAAAAAAGTAGAGCTGTTAAATAAAAACGGATTTCATATTTGGATTCAGCTCTACAAATATAGTTAAAATCATCACAAAGATTCCCGGCACCAAAAAAAATTTTTTTTTGTAGGCCCGTATTATCAACCGAAAACTTTGGCGATCCTCTGATAACGGAGAATACATTGAGTGCTATTCCCGAGACGATATTGGAATGTTACGGAGAAAGTGATTGTCAGAAAAATTAAATAAAAAATAAATCGATGGAAAGGGTAATAAAGTTTTGATAAATGTCCTTTTCAAGGTCGAAAGTTCAAAGGAAGAGTCTTAAAAGCCAGACATTTCGTGCTGGACAATAGAAGTCTGGCGGAATTAGTATTAGTTTGTAATAAAAATGGCAAGGTGGCGGATAATGAATCCCATATTGTAAGCGAGAGGCGTGACTCGGAGAGGAAACGTGATATTGGAAGGCAGACCATTAATCACTCTTTCGTTTCACACGATAAGAAGGAACATTGAGAGCACTACGAGTGGAGGGTTTCTTCTCTTCTTATTCTTACTTCGAAAGCTTTTCTTATGAGGAAAAGGCTCCTTTCCAGCTGTCTCTCACATTTTGCCTGGTTACGGTTAAACTGTCATCAAAATAATCAGGTTAATGTTTCCAAAAAATCAATCAAATGCATGCCATTAATGCAGAACACCTGTTATTGAGATGGATATCCGCCATCTCCACTAAGTCACTTCTGATATTAATGTAACTTAAGCGTCACTAAATTTTAATTGAGCGTTTTCAATCAATCGATTTAAGTAAAAATTCTCCATATACAGAATAAGTGATCAACAAGGATGAAATTATTTTCGCTGCCGTCTTAAAGCGTTTTTACCTCCATTTTATTAATTTTCTATACTTTTGAGTATGTCGTTTGACGCGCATCGATTCGCCCACGTTCCTCCCAGGCAGAGCCGTCTAGTGCCCTCGTGATTGCGGAATGCAAAGAATAAAAAACGGTCCCGTTGACTTTGTAAAAAGGTTGCCCTCCTAGACGGATTGGAGAGGGGAGGCAGAGGGGAGACAGGGGTCAGTCCACTCACCGAGAGGTCACCCTTTGCCCTCGAGGGGGCCGAGTCGAAAGTTAAGGGGCTGAAAATTAAATCTGCGACCCGGAGCCCCACGGTTTGCCTGTTCGGAAGGGAATTACAAGTCCAGGAGAGGGAGGTAGGGTGCCCCTTTCTTGGGACGTGACCTAATCGAAGAGTTTTGGAGGACGGACACTGGAGGGTCACGGGCGAACCGAAGGGTTTGGCCTACGCGTGACGAAAAAAAGTTGGAAAGTATCGGTTAGAAGTCTATTCGGCCGTGATTCTTTTGATTTCCTGCCTATGCAAATACAAAGACTTGGAAACGAAGAAAGAGTTCTGTTTCTTGAATTAAGCTTTTAAGAGATGGGAATAATGAATAAATTATGAGTGAGAATGGTGAAACAATTGAAAAAACTGATGTTTTTTTTCGTATGTCCCAGGAAAATGTTTCCTAAGAAGGTAGAGTAGATGAAAACAAGAAAAGAGTGCAAGAACATGCATAAATGGTACCCTGAAAGCCACTTCTAGGGTGTTTGGTAGGGGGTGGTTACACACCAGGCACAAAACACTTTTTCGCCCCTCGCCCCCAACCCCTCGCGCTGTTGGATAACATTCTTCTGATCCCGCTTTGTCCGTGGGAAATAATGACAGCTTAAATCTATCCGTTTTCCACTTGATTTCTTTAATTTAAATTACAAGATCTCTCCTACCGTATTACGATGGGGGAAATAATACATTTTCAACATCACTGCTAAAGAGACGCCCTTCCAATTCAAATGCAAGAGCTTCAAAAATGTAATTTAACCTTCGCTCCATTGGGTGATTCCCATCCTAGCTGCTCTGATATTTTTAATATACGCTACTCAGTTTATCATAGCAACGTTTTTCAAATCTAGCTCCTCTACGGTGCACGCGATCCAATTCGGCAATCAATTCAATTAAATGAGGATCCCATATAATAACTACATACAAGATGACTTTAGATGCTTTATAACCACTCATCGTGGTTTCTTACCGTTCGTGGAAATAATTACTTCATAAATCCATCTGTTCTACACTCTCTAATCTCTCTAATTTTAATGGCATGGCTTCGCCTACCGTATTACGATGGGGGCAATAACACTTTTCAACATCACTGCTAAAGAAAAATCCTGACACGCCTGGTTTTTTTCATTTATTTTCTTTTCCGTTTGTTTTACTTTTTCTTATTTTAATATCATGCAAGCCACCGCCAGGGTGTGTGGCAGGGGGTGAATACACGCACCAGACTAATTTCTACCCGGAACATCACCCTACAGCGGTCGGACAGTGTTATTCTGATTCCTTATCGTTCTTGGAAAAAATGACATCTTAAATCTATCTGTTCTACACTTAATCTCTCAAATTTTATTGGCATGGTCTCTCCTACCGTAGTACGATGGGGGGTAATAATACATTTTCAACATCGCTGCTAAAGAGGCGTCCTTCCAATTCATATGCAAAAGCTTCAATCTTCAATTTAACCTTCGCTCCATTGAGTGATTCCCAGCCTAGCTGCTCTAATATTTTAGATGCTTTGATTAAGTTTAACATGACAACGTTTCACAAATCTAGCTCCAATCTACGATTCACGCGATCCAAGTCGGCAATCAATCCAACTTCGTAAGGCTCCCATAATATACTTGCAACATATTCCAAATGAGGCATAACCAACGACAGACAACAAATCTCTTTGATCTTCTCGTCACATTTATCCAGTACTCTTCCATTAGAAAATCCTAATATTTTTTGTTATCTTGTCCACATATTCCCCCTAATATGTGTTTCACTCAGGACAGGTCGTGATTGAGGGTGACGCATTAGTGTTTGTAATCGAGGTTACACTTTGCATTTGGGTATTCCTGATGCAATAAGCGCCCGGGAGGGAAGTAACTACTACTGTTAAAATAAATATCATTACAAACTTTATTTTTAGCTATAAATTCTAATTGGCAAGCGTCACACCACCGTTTTATAGCATTAAGGCCATCTGCCAAAGCTACTTTATCTGCTTGAGTATATGTACGTATGTACCCTATTGTCGGCAAATAAACTTATCCTACTACTAATGCCCTTAGTGATGGCAGAAAGGAATTCTGGTAACTTTCGTGAAATATTTCATGAAAAAAAATGAATGTGGATCTAAATGAGAGTGAAGTGGTTGGATTCAGAAGCGTGATTCTCTGGACATTAGCCAATGGATGCGAAGACTAAGGCACGTTGGGCGGAATAGGCGTTATTTCCGGCTAAATGCGGGCAGTACCTGGACTTATTGAGGACTGCATGTGGTTAAAATTAAGAATAAGAGATTAGGGGAGAAGGAATGATTGGATCACGCTATGATGGTCGCTTCGTGGTGTGCGTGAGTTCGAAGAACGCTTTAGTGTTCGACCGCGGTAGGGTCATGTTAGGTTGAAATTATTCTGGTGTGTATTCACCCCCTGCCACACACCCTGGCGGTGGTTTTGGAGGGTGAATATAAATAAATTAATTATTAAAAATTGTTGATGAAATTCTCCAATCATAGACATTTTTTGAAAGGATTTAAAATCGCCGGATTGTTCATATTTAGAGAATGGATGACAGTCGATTTAACAAACGGATGCATTGCTGTGATTAAATTTGGCAATGTTCTTCAAAGTGTAAGTTTTTGGCGATCGCTTTAGATGCCAGAGCGTAATTGTTGAGATTATTATATTTCAACAATGATTTCGTGACGACAAAATCGATCGACAATAACAATCAGAACTCTATGGAAAATTACAAGCTGCACAATGACCAACAATGCATATTACCGTATTCCTCAATGTTAATGTTAATTGGAGAATTATCCCAAACAAACAAATAATCGGAAGTGGATGAGTGGTTGTTTTTAATGGGAGACGACCGACAGCTGAGGTCATTAGGGATGAATGGGAAAGGATGAAGGGGGGAGAGAAACCCGGCGTCGGCATTAGCCTGCTCTTAACGAAAGGCGCCAAGGGGTCCTCCGCAGCTTAACGTCCCATCCGACGGACGACGTACTCACCCTTGAAGTGCTCTCCACATAACACCTCAAGTATGGATCGGGATGCCACTGAAAAATACCTGCCCTCTCCGGGATTCGAACCCGGGTGAGAAGCGTTAGTAGGACTATAGCCACCGCACAACCCCGATTCGCTCGAAAGAAGAGTGTACAACTTGCTTGAAGGAAGGGTCACGAACATTAAGCATCAATGAGGTGAAAAAGACCTTATATTTAAGTTTGTACACGTGCACGTTAAAAAAATAAAAAGAATGAAATTGCAAAAAATGGACCCTTCAGGGGAATAAAAAACATTGGGAAAATATTTCGCGATTTTACTTGAAAGAATAAAATTGTAAACAAACCGTTAGAATATTCCATCCAATTCAACCTCGCCGTTATTCCATCTCCCCGTGTTAGAAAAGGGCAATCTATCATCTTCAACGATAAGAATTAGCTAACGTCATGAATAAGACTATCGATGCTTTCCCGGCTGATCTCCGTGGGTCCAGTCCCGGTTCGCAGATATTCCAATTAACATCTTCCCGTTTGTACTGATTTCGCGAATCAAGATGGAATAGTTATAATATTTCATTGACTTAAAGTATTAGACATGGTACTTACATTAAGAAAAGGGTTTTCCATTATTCTTCACAGTAAAATTCCTTTAAGGAGTTTCAGCTTAATTTATCCATTTTTTCCAATCTATGCTGTTTTAGCGAAAAAAAGAAGAAATAACAATTTGATCAAAATTTCGCCCTGTGTCAAAAGCGATTGATGGCTAATTAAGGGCACCTTCACTGTTGTAAATGGGGTTCTCTGATTGGCACTCACTCAGTGTTAAACTTTGCTGTTCACTTTTTAAATGCCAGCTCAATCACTGAATTCCTTACCCATTGGATGTGTTGCGTGCAGAAAATGATCGATTAGCACCCGTGCAAATGGTTGAATAACTCAGTCGCGTCAGACAAGAACCGTAAAACAAGACGGGTCAATCTGGCATCCAATTTAAGAGCCAAAGGAGAGCTACGCGTTAGAACGCCTTCCTGAAAACTACGACAGGGAAAAATACATTCTGATTGCATTTCACACTCTTCTTCTCTATCAGTGACCTCAAAACACTGACATGATATGTGTGTTTATGGCTTATATTTATAAATATATATATATATATATATATATGTTTTCTTCGAAGTAACACGGAAGTGCTGAATAAAAAAATATATCTTATCTTCCGAAGAAGACGGAGTTCGAGTCTGTCGAAATTATCAAGACATTATTGTGAGTGTTCTTTTTATGTGTTCTCGTGCTGTGTGTTGCTGTCTAAGTTTTATATGAACATATATATATATATATATATATATATATATAAACCATAAACACAGTCATCAACCCTAATGTCGGTTTGGTAGGTCATACGGCGTGTGATATTCACACATTAACAGGGTGTTAAGGGGGACAGGTCCTTTCCCTGTGCCAGCTATGGTTTCCCAGGGAGATCTGGTACCCAAAAAATCTCATAGCTTGGGTGGAGCTGCAGGTACCCCGAGAAACTTGCCCGGGAATCTAACCCCGGACCTTCCGGTCAGTAGTCCAACGCCCTTCCCTTGGATTACCGCAACCCACTATACGTATATGTATTCATTAACATGAAGATATAATATATGGAAAAGGGATAGGAACACATAATTTTATGTGTGCCTATATTCTTTCTTGCTGAGTTTATATAATATATATATATATATATATATATTCATAAAAAACACACATTCAAACACGTAATCTCGCCATATGTCGACCATATTCATTCACATGGAGATAAAATATAAGGGAAAGGGATAGGACCAAACACAAATGATGAACACAGGAGATGTGGGGAAGGCGGAATCGAGCAGATCACAAGCGCAAAAATATTTCCTTGACCGAGATTTGAACATCGGATATTTCTACTTTTCAGGCCTATGCTCTTACAACTGGAGTAATCGAGGAACACACATATAGTATATACTCACAAATATACATGCACACAAAATGCATAAAAATATATATTTATATATATATATATCAAAAATATAAAAATAAAATACACACACACACACACACACATATATATATATATATATATATATATATATATATATATATATATATATATATATATATATATATATATGCGGGTCGCGGTGGTCTAGTGGGTAGAGCGTTGGACTACTGACCGGAGGGTCCCGGGTTCCCGATTCCCGGGCAAGGCACTCTGGGCACCTGCAGCTCCACCCAAGCTAGTTGATTTTTCGAGTACCAGGTCTTCCTGGGAAACCATAACCGGCACAGGGAAAGGAACTGGCCCCCCTACCCTGATGTGTGATTATTCACACGCCGTCAGACTTGGTACACGGGTGAACTCTACCATCACCTACTAAACCGACCTTCGGGTTGATTACTGTGTTTATGGTTTGTACATATATATATATATATATATGTGTGTATATATATATATATATATATATATATATATATATATATATATATATATATATATATATATATATATATATATATATATATATATATATAAAGAACACTCACAATAATATCTTGATAATTTCGACGGACTTGAGCTCCGTCTTCTTCGGAAGATAAGATGATTAGTCATATCTTATCTTCCGAAGAAGACGGAGCTCAAGTCCGTCGAAATTATCAATATATTATTGTGAGTGTTCTTTTTATGTGTTCTCGTGCTGTGTGTTACTGTCTAAGTTTTTTATTCAACACTTCCGTGTTACTTCGAAGAAATCATCTATATATATATATATATATATATATATATATATATATATATATATATATATATATATATATATATATATATATACGTAAATGGTTTTAACCACCCTAGAGGAAATGTGGTAAATGACGTCGAGCGGAAAATTGTGGCGTAATAATTGCGGCGCATAGCACAGAAGTGAGGGTGGGAGCATTAGGACGAACTCTTCCCCATGTTTCGTCGGAGTCGCCTTAAGAAGTTAAGTGCACCTGCGAATAAAACCGTGTTTTACGACCACATTATCGTCGCCCCGAGCTCGGCCACGCTGGGGTGGACTTGGCCATAAAGTACCCCTCCTACCCCTTCCCTCACCTCCCTCGCTCTTAGTCATTCGCCGGGGAACGTTGCGAGGGCCAGAAGACGTCCAAATATAGACCAGATAGAAATCCCTGAATGTGTCTAATCTCGACTACATTTGCGTGGATACAACCTTGAGTTTTCCGGGGGGTGGAACCGTGGCCGGGTCGATGGACCATCACCCTTTGAAGTTATCCGCTCCTCGGATTAGCCGCCTCGCCCAACGCCGCTTATTATTCAGGCATGAGGTTCTTAAGCAGCATCTTGAACGGATCGTTTCCCACCAACGGTCTTCATTTTGATTATATTCGTGTACATTTCCAAAGATATACTCCTATTCCTCTTCAAATCCACAAACAGTAGCCGGGAAATGAGTAACACATCTTGGAAGTGGTAATTATCGGGAATTCAATAGCAGTCCTTATTGTTGCCGTGGATACATCATTAACGAAGCGATTAATGGCCTTTGCGAATCCAAAAATATAGTATACTTCGTCATATGTGCATTATTTCTCTTGATTAATCCTAAATGTTATCTATTTTTTTTACTTGCATCTCAAAACTGACTTTAAGAGGATTATTTACATTTTACATTATGTAAATGTAGGTGTATTCTGTCTGCATCTACCAGAAACGTACCTTGAACGGTAGACCTCGGAATAATTAGAAAGCTTATGTTCAAATCGCATATCACGAAGGCAATATTACGTGAGACCTTAAGTGACACAGGGAAAGGAACCAGTTCCTTATCCTTGGCATTTAAATTCCACAACCCTTGGGGCATCTACATCTACATCAACTAAATACCCCGCTAGCCGCCGCAAGGGCGTGTGGCGGGGGGTGTTAGGGCATAACCCGTAATTTAACAAGAAAAGAAATCGCATGTAAAAGCCATAAATTTATACAGTCTACAAACAAAACATGGCATGCATTCATGCAAAAATCCTTTCACCCCACACACATGCAAACACACAAACTACCAACTACCATACACATGCACCTACAAATATACCTCATGTCTTTGCAATTTTAAATTTTGTTCCGACTTGCAAATGAAAGGTTTTTACTATTTCTAAAGTGACTTTGGTTTCTTACTATTATGATTTCTGATAGTTCTGGGGAAGAATGAGTATTTTTATCTATCTGCATTGCAATCTATCTCCCTTATCTTTGTGGTTTGACCTACCTAAGTAGTGAGGGGACATTATAATTCCTTTAGTGTCATCGTTTAACTGTATGTTTCTGAATCTTTCTAAAAGTCTAAGTATAGGCATAGCACGAGGTGACCCCAATCATCTATGAAAGCCAAACAACGTTTAATTTCTGGAACAGTTTAAATATCTAATGTAGGAAAACCAGAGTTTCGATAGTACCACGGCATGTTAAACGAGGGAACACCTTTTAAATTTAACTAAAGTGGAATCATTGAAAAGTCGATTTGCGTTGTCCTGGGAGGGCAATTGCGAGAGATGACTGATGGACGCACCTATGCAGCGAAATATAAGAATAGGCTTGTGGAAATAAAGAGAAGAATCTTTTTTGCAACGAATGCAGCGACAGCGATCTGCTGTCGCTGCAAACGTTGCAAAAAGATTATTAGAATTGTATGTACATATTATGCAATAATTGTATGATGATAATAACATGATTAGATCACCTCGTGTCGAAAATGGGTGCGATACGAATTGAAAGTGGGTTAAACATTACTTAAATAGAAATCTAAGACAGATATCTTAATCATACTAAATAAGGAGTACTAAGAGATGATGCGATTCAAATAGCCTCTCCCTCTCAACGGTCAACCTCACATCCGCGTGGTGCACCCTGTTTTCACCAGCATATATGTGTATATATATATATATATATATATATATACACTCGTATATACATAACGTGGTGCACCCTGTTGACATAAGTATGTATATAAAACTTTTTTGAACGACTCAACTTGTGCATCGCTCACCAAGGTAGACAACTGGATGAAAGAATTTTCAGAAATGAAAACGTTTTTCAATTATCTTGATTGTTTTTTTTACAATTTACCCGTGAAATCAGGGATTCTATTCTTGCCCCATCATGTTATCTTCGATATAGAACGCACTTCGGTGACGACGCAAATGTATAAAAACACTGAATAAGACTTTTAATCAAAAACACAAAGAAAGGACACTCACATATGTAGTTTTGACGTTTCGACGGCACGACCGTCATCATCAGAATCTGATGATGTCGGCCGCGCTTTCAAAACTGCAATTGTATGTACTTTCTTTGTGATTCCGTGTTTAAATGCCTCACTCAATATGCAAAGCATGTTGAGTGAGGCATGAGGCAGAAAGGCGTATCGAGCGGTTGTGGGATGTTGAAGACGGTAATAGAGGGGAAAATGTTAGGCAAACAAGGAAAGGGCAGGAACAGGATAGGGATGTTGGACGGGATGAAGAGAGGAAGGAAGTACACCGAGATGAAGAGGGACCTGATGTAGAGTAGATTGCTGGATTAGGTTTTGTATGGAGTCGCAAGTTATTTATATGATAGTTGTGCCCATCGAAAAGCCTACCTTAACCGGTAGATTTCCTAATAATAATTGATCATGTTGGGTGGATTGAAGCGAGGAAGGAACTGTACGAAGGTTTGTTGTAGATTAGTATGCTGGGTTGTGTTTTGTTAGGAGAGAGAAGAGAATTATTTGGTAGTTGTGTCCATCTAAAGCCTAACTTAACCGGTAGATTATTTTTAGTTATCACATATACACATTAACTATATCATATAGTAACTAACAATTAAAGAAACCTAATTTTTGATACTCCAAGCCTGGCGTGCAAGCATCCCCTGCCATAACACATAAGGGGTGGGTTGCATATAATGCAGGTGGATAGAATTAGAAACTCTAGAACTTCTAATAAGTGAAAAGGGGCAAGCCTTAGGTATTACCAATGTTTTTAGCTTGAATATCAGGATGGTAGTAAACATATCCAACACACTCATTAATGATCTACATTGAGAAGGGTGTGTTTTTCGAAAGTTCTACATTGCCTACAAACATCCTTTGGTGGTGTTTTGAGAACTTGGTTTGCACATTTCGAAAACGGGTCGTTGATCTACATTTCTTGTCACGAAAAAGGGTCATACGGCTCACCTAAAAACAATGTTTTTTTTGCCAATGATAGATTTCATTCGACCCGACTCGAAGGAAATGCGATCTGGGAATGGACCGACCGACTCTCAATGGAGAGCAACACGCCGTCCGCTGTAAAGGAGTCCCCATGAGGAGGAGAAGAAAGAAAGAGAGAGAATAATCCCTCGCTCGGCCTTGAAACGATCTGGCTAAGTGACGTCGGCCCCCGGAAGAACGTCTTTGGGTCGAAAACTGCAGTCGGGAATATAACCGATAAGATTCATTTGTGGCTGAGAGACGGCCGTCGTAGTCATTCATTTCTTCCCCTGACACTTGGCTCTTGGAGGAATATCAAAGAACCTCACGTTCGTTCATATCCACCAACACACACACACACCACCTTCACATTCTTCCATCATTCGCGCGAAGGATACTTCCACCGAAATCATCCCTGTTCATGTACGCTTTTAATGGCGTCGTGCCCTTCCGGAATTGGCAAGGTCGAAAGTATACCGTTTTGAGTCATCTCGCAGAGCACACTCCCTTTCAACAAATCCTACCGTAAACCCGGTTATATAATGTCTCGTTGAATCTCATCTCTAGTTAAAAGCGAACGTTTGAATTAACCGGGAGATTAACGACAAGTCCCGTGTTATAAACAACTAACGTAGCTTATTAGTGAGTGTGAATATTGTTACCGTTACCAAAGAATAGTGTCAAGTTGCACAGAGGTTAAGATTGCATTTGCAAGCATCTGTACTTTTCAGTCTTCCGAAGTGGTGAGGGTAAAAAATAAGGAAAACTTTACACTTCCACACACTTTTAATACAATACGGCCATGGTTTCGATGATTGCGCATCATCATCAGGCCTGATGATAATGCGCAGTGGTGGTGGGGGCAGGGATGGTGGTTTTTTTTATCCTCACCATGAAGGAATTCCACAAATTTAAGCCTGAAACTCTTAGCTTTACCAGTCTTCTGAACTCAATTCTAGAACAACCATCATCGTGTTGTTTGGGGTGTAAGAGAAGGTCAGAGTGTAAAATTGGCCTCACGATTTCTGGGCGATATTCCAAGAGCAGCAGCATGTTTCCGAGCAGAGCGCGATGGAGACTGTGCAATGGACATGGCTCTCACTGCCACGATGTTTTCTGGTGTCCGCACACTTTTAGGTCGCCTAGCAACTGATTTTTTAGCCAGTCGCCAGTGCACTATTAAATCCATTTTCTTATGGTTTTTGGCATCAGAAACCCTGTCATGACGAGTCAGACCGAACCGCTTACGAAAAACCCTCTGCGTCACCATCACACTAACATTGTTTTTAAAAATCTTTTATGCCACTAAACCTCGATGCTTACCAGTCGACTGCATGGTGAGTACTGAAAATGGCGTCGTTTCCCCCAGCTAACGTCACTACTTCCACTCCGCTGACTCACCTGCGCCATCTTCAGTGATGTTTTGAAAATAGAAAGTTCACTCTTGTGCACTTGCATAAATAAAGAAATAAGTGTATATACATATTCGAAATATAATACGGCAAAATGGAAGTCCGTTCCTCAGTTTTATGAATAATTGATAAAAATAATTAATTGCAACACTTGTTATTGAATGATGAGTCGCCATAACAATAAAATTGTGTATACCCGCACGTTTTTTGATTAATTTCCCATTTTTTGTAATCATAAATGTTGGAGCTACTTTTTTGGACACTGGACTCAGTATTGACTTTATCGTTTGCAGAGGACACAGTAGAAGTTTCTTTTGGACTGCGAATAGGATTTTTGAGATTGCTTTGAAAATACCGAAATTCAATAAAAAATGATCGCAACCGAGTTACCAGAAAACAATAAAATAATAACGACCTCTTCAATTCTACAAAAGATTCCGTTTTTTCCCCATGGTTCATGCTATGATAAGTGGGACACAGTCATTGAATTACGCTGCTGATCCTTTTACAAAAGCTTTCGTCTATCATTCATTCTTTCCTCGTTAAAAAAAGGTTAGAGCTTCGTATCGTAAGCTTCCAGGTTTTACCTAGAAAACAGAATTCGGCACAATTGGACTTAAAAAATGTGTGTGCGGGGGTGGGGTAGGACCTGATTTTAATTTTTTTGCGCACCATAAAGGAAATTACAAGACATTTTTGTTATTTTATTTCCCTTGACCTCTCTGAAATCAATACGAATTTTGAAAATGTGAAAAAATACGATAACACTCAGTGGGACACCACTTCCTTCGGTTCATAACACGAGATTGTCGTCTGAATTCCCTGCCACGTATGTTCACATGACATTTCGGAAAATGAGGCACCTACGAAAGCCGATGCAGAAACCCCTTAATGCACAAACGTATATAAATTCCAATAAAAATGCATGTGCACCTTTCTTTTTCCTTTTGAAAAATGTTTCCTCCCAACCAGGGTACCGAAAAAGAACCACTGTTTCGATAGTACCCCTTTACTTTCCAGGATTTAATGCCAGTGTGAGAATGGCGTATTAGGCGGGGAAGAAAGGGGGGGGGGGAATGGTTGGTTGAGGAATGTGTGTGTATGTGTGTGTGTTCACAACTGCTTACGCGATGACTTTTTCATCCCCGTCCATTCGGAGGTAGGAAATGTCGGACGTGACCGTGATCAATGTCCCCTCGTTCGGAACTCCTCAAAAAGAAAAAAACTCAACCCCATGCACCACTACTAGAACCCCACATACACACGCACACACACAAGTACATGCAAAACCACATTTTGTCGCGTGAGAAAACTATTACTCTTCATTCGCGTCACCGGAGTAAATTACTAGAGAGAGAGAAAGGAGGATATACGGAGGAGGGCGGGAAGCAAGAGAGACATTTCTATTACGACCATACGTCTTGGTTACTTCTTCTTATCTTCTGTCACTCCGACATCATCGTCCCCCACTCCTTCCTTTCACACAAACGGTTTGACTGCGTTCAGATTGATTTTCATTCCGACCTGACCTACTAAAGAAAGGGGAGAGGAATTCGCCGGCTCTCTCTCTCTCTCTCTCACCCTCTTTCTCTCTGCCCCCATCCTTATCTTCTTCCCCCACCGTCCGCGTCAGTCAACCCTCCGTCTTCCGTCCACCACCCTCCTCTCCTCCCTTCCCACCCCAAAATTTCCCCCTTACGCTCCCAAGCGGGAGAGGACGACGTCTCCTGGGTAGGCGAGGGAAATTTCGCAAATCAAAATTGAAAACTTTTTGGCTTAAGTTGTTAAGAACAATTAATTCTCACATGCAAATACATCCAAACAATACCCTGGAAGATACCCAAAAGGCAGCAGTGACAGCAGAGTGGCGGTAGACAGGTGGCGTAATGTCACCAGATTTTGGTAACTGAATAGATTTGAACTGAAGTGTGTGAAGGAGGGTAGTAGATCGTAACTTGGTCCATCGATCTTAATTGGTTCATTTTTTTACTCTTTTTTGTTGTTGTGATCGCGAATCACAGGAGATAAGAAATCTCTACTGCTGAATTCAGTGATGCTCTCCAGTCAATCTCCCCCTATTTAATTCGAAATAGTGCCATCTTCCGATTTAATGACTTTAATGATTTCTTAGTTGGCATAGGTTAATACGAGAGTGCCCTCTTTTACCTTCCTAATTGCCCAATAGTCTCGTATCTTCCCTTCGTGCTAGCAGGGTCTCCTATCCCAGTCATTCCCTCTATTTATCGATTTACCCTATGCACCTTCTCTTCCTTATTTTAGCATTTCTTCAGAAATGCTAAAATATATAGGCACTTCTTCCTTGTAGCTTTTCTCTTTCACTGCAAATCAACTCCTCCTTCGATGAGGTACCACCGATTACTTGCGGCGCATTTCAAGTGCAGTCTTGCCAGTACAAAGTAATAACACTTTTCCCTTACTTACTCTCATTAAAATTTCCCGCTGCACATGGAACGAATCCTAGCCATTTCAAGGCGGCTACAGATCATCCTGAAGTGATTATTCCATGATAAGTTTTTTGCGAAGTTGACACCCGCGAAATCCCATATTTTTTTCCGTACACGCTTCGACACAAGTCGATGCAAACAATTTATATTGTTTTCCTTCATATTAATCGCCTCACGTCTTATCCCTCGCAAAGTGGTGCTCACGGTGTCGCACTCACGTTGGAACACGTGGACTAATTCTTGAGGAGCTTTTAAATATCTTCAAGGAATCTTTGGACGGTAAGGAATGTTCCTGAATGGGAAAATCAGGAGTACTCTATGAATGTGTATGCTAGTGTATACATATGTTTTGACGATCGTCTTCTTTGTTGGCAATCAATTGCTCTATGTACATTTGTAGTAGCAGTAGCGAGGCGACCGACAGCTTAAGGTCTTTATTTTTTTATTCTTATTGGTTGATTAATATTGATTCTCATCCCATATCTATCGCACTGAATTTCCATTTCACCAGCAATGCTTGCAACCCCTTGGATCTCTGACGAAAGAAAGCCTAATCACCTGCGGACACGGAGCGATTTTATGGATTCCCTCCGGAATATTTTATAGAGGAAATCTCTCAAACGTTTGTATTTTTGAGTGTTTAATATTCCCTACTTCAAAAAGTAGTAGTTTCTATAGCAGGCGACCGACAGCTGAGGTCATTTGCGCCATAAATATGGACAGGAAAGGATGAAGGGTGGAGAGAAATCCAGCGTCACTATTAGCCTACTCTTAACGAAAGGCGCCAAGGGGTCCACAGCTTAACGTCCCATCCGACGGACGGCGTACTCACTCAAAGTGCCCTCCACAAAGTATCTCAAGTAGAGATCGGGATGCCACTGAATAAGATCTGTCATCTACGGGATTCGAAATCGGGTCCTTTGGATAGGAAACCAGCACTTTAGCTACCGCACCATCCCGATCCTCTTGTATATAAGAGTATGTATATTTATTTATATATTTATATTTTTGTGGGAATAGGACGAAGGGTAGATAGAGAATGTCTATTGTTTCAATACGGTCCAAGAGACTCTCAAGATAAGGGATATTAGGGGTCACTTTCTGAACATTATAAGAATCATGCCACGGCGAAATAAATACGAGAGGATGGGACTGCATTGCAAGGGAGTTGGAAGGAGTTTCGTTTAAAAAAGTATATTCGGGTATTTTTGAGTTCGCAAAGCCCGAAAAGGAACGTCACTAAATTATGCATGTCTCCATATGTAAAGACCAAACCGGGATAACAATACACTGTTTACAACTGATTGCTCATCCTAAAATTCAACGTATCCGTCTATGGCAGGGGGTGCGAACAGCTGTTAAAATTCAAGGTGAAGAGTAAAGTTTGTAAATTTCTTTATTACTGTTCTGACTCTTAAATTTTAAATAAAAGATTCGATCACTTGGATGACGCAAAATCTGTAAGAACATATTTCATGTCGGATATTGAACTCTTAAATATTTTTAGAAAATTTTAATTTTCTGCCAAATTTCCCTTTCAATGTTTCCCCAATACATTGATTAATCACTGCTAATTATCCAATATTATATTCTTGACCTCATCTGATGCTATAAATTAGATTTCAACCGAATCAATTTCGTTCGTTCGTAAAATAGAGCTCCAATTTGAAAAAAAAAATATGCCTCCTTACTTATTAAATCAAACTTACTGACTCCCAGGCCAAGTTCTTGGAGGAGTTCATCGCGGACGTGACCACTTTCTGGTCCACATGCTACGGTTGATGAATACTCATAGCACTCTGCTAAGTTAGGATTGGATTTTTTTATCCTTACCAAACTGCAAGCGAAAGAGTAATAGATCTTCTTGATCCCATCTTAAGGTTCCTTCCAGTGTTCCGAGGAGTTCACTTGAATATTTCGGATAAAGGCCACGGTAATTTAATTCAATTATGTGAGAGAAATCTTAAAATAGTTGAGTAAAAAAGAATGTGAAAAAATGCTTGGCTTACGTATAAGAAGAAATCTATTACTGCGGGGTAACATTAAATAGACAATGGATTTTTCTGCGAACTTGGGTTTGCTTCTAATGACTGGAATCTCTATTTGTATTCTCGATTTTTTTCTGACGGTCAGTAAAGCCCTAGAATTCCATTTAGTCGCTTATGTTTTAAGCGTAACGAATTTGTCAAAAAGTGCAGAGTAAAAACTTACCTACGACGGGGATTCAAACGCACGATATTCCGGTTGAGAAACCGGTGTTTTACAAACAAATTGAGAAACAGTGCTGAAAATGATGCTGAACAATTGCATGGGCAGGAAAGAAAAAAAAAGGCCTCTCTATAGGTCCCACAATTTTTTTATTCAAACAACCCGTGGCGAATTTTTCGATCTTTATGTCGACCGTTCGATGAAACCGATCCCTTGAATTAAAAAAATGCGAAACAAGCAAAGATTTCTTTCGTCACAGTTAATCAAGAAGTTGAGTATAATGCTACTGAATGTTACAGATTGCTATGTACCTCTATTGCCGCCGTTAGAGAAACATTACTTGAACTTTTCACGCTTAGATGCGTTCTTTCCAGCTCTTAACATTTTATACAAAAGAAAAAAGAAAAAAAACGAGAGAAAATATTCTAACTGGATCGCACTGACGTCGGACCCAATTCCCGCATTCCCACACACATTCATTCGAACTTCAGAATCATTTCATAGCAACTCCGTGAAAAGTTTTGCGACAGTTGATAGATGCAATTTTTTGGTGATACAACTCCCTCTCTCTCCCCCCCCCCACCCTTTTTACTCGCAGCAACACAACTTCTCTTGACTACTCCCTCCCCCCTTCGAGAAACTCAAAAGAAAACTTTCTCGACTGCATTTTGACGCCTTTCTTGACGGAGCTGCATTCGCTTTTGCTTAGGGTTTCCAGGAGTGCGGAGTTTGGAAGGTAAAGCTCAAGTCCTTGACGTTCACTTCAAAAGAAAAAACGTAAATGGACCGAAATTTCCGCCAAGTTTCAACATATTGACCTCACCAACCCGATGGAAGTTTTTTTAATAGTCCTATCGTTTGGATCGTTAAACAACCTCTACTTACATTTAATTACAAAAGGCGTAGATTGTTTGCAAAAATTCCACATACTGACACTTGATTTAAGAGTTTTCATTTAAATTACATTCACGCCTATCACCATACAAACTGTTCCCATACGGTCAGGCACACTCGAAAGTGAATAATTTCAAACCATTTCACAAAACCAACCCCCCTCCCCCTTTTCATTGATTTCTTCCATGGAACCCCATAAATACTCTTTGGTTACAACATGAGCACTTTTAGATGTATAGTGAGCCGTGTGCCACGGTATACGAGGTACATTTTAATATTTGAAATGACCTTTTGTACCCCTCAACCGAGGGTTCTCTCATAATTAGTATGTTCCCCGTGCAATGTTAAGGACGATGCTGGCAAAAAATAATAATTCAAGTTTAAAGGGACAACCCTGCTTAAAATATAATCATCTGAATAAGACAAAATTGTCGTGGTGATGTACATATCTTCTGTGTTAGACGATATGTGCTTCTTAACCTATTTTCAGTTACCCTATACTCAAGAAAAAACGTTTTTAAATAATCTGGGGCCTATATATATAAACCATAAACACAGTAATCAACCCGAAGGTCGGTTTAGTAGGTGATGGTAGAGCTCACCCATGTACCAAGCCCGACGGCGTGTGAATACTCTACCCGCTAGACCACCGCGACCCGATATATATATATACACACATATATGTACATATATCTTATATATAACATTTGAACGGCACAACAGAACACAGAATAACATAGATAACACGTAAAAAGACATTGTAATTGTAGACTGTTTTTTTAACTTTCGGCCTACTCCGAGGCCTTCCTCAGGTCAGACTGACTTTTACGTGTTATCTGTTTTATTCTGTGTTCTATTGTGCCGTCTAAAAGTTATATTGCTCTGGTGAGTACTTCCGCATCATCGATATATATATATATATATATATATATATATATATATATATATATATATATATATATATATATATATATATATATATATATATATATCCTCTATTGTTTCAGACTTCACTTCATGGAAGTATTTAATATCCATACTAAAAAGAAAGACTTAAAGTGGTATCTATCAATATGATGATGCCGGCCGCAAGTCGGTGAAACGCGTTGTATTATGTAATAAATATCTGTGGAAAAGTACAAGTCTTTCTTTTTAGTATGGCTATATTATATGTACGTGTGTGTATTTGTATATGCATGCATATACACTCTAATAAACTATTTTCATTGTCATTATTACTACTGTAGACGAGTATTCATTTTTTTGGCAACTATATTCCGCAAACCTTCATGCCAACATTCGCACGCCTGTCCATCACTTGCCAACATTCCACCACCTGTCCATCACTTTTCGCAGTATTCCAACAAGGTATGAAAGCATCAATTGCTTACTCTTTTTACACAATCTCCATTTACCCTCGCAAAAGCATTATTTCTACAATCCTCCTTCTCAACCTCAATGAATTCAGTTTTGCACTTCCTCGTATGCCCCAATTCTTTCCGTTTGATCATTAAATTTATCCTGGGCTTTCTGCAGATGTTCTGAGCTCCCAAGTGTACTTCCGAAGTCCACTTAATTCTCACGAGTCATTCTCTCTTCCGAGTCAGTTCGCGAATGATGTGCCGCCCAAAGCATTCCTTTCCTCCATCCGAGCTGAACGGGATGCCCCGCCGCATACTGCAAGGCTTGCGACTTCTGAGCACTGCCGCGCACATTAATATCAAAACTGGTATTGGGAGTTCGGTGCATGCCCAGCACGAAACTACTACGGTCAAGCTGATCCACGGCGGCAAAAAAATTTAAATTGATATCCTGCGCATGGAATATTCCACGGTCAGATCCTCTGATCACAGGTGCTGATGTCAATCGGTTAAATTATGTAGCTTGGTGATTATAAATTTTTATAAAGACGAATTGGTACACATTTTGTACACTTCTAGGTATCTCATATCATTATTTAGAGAAACTTCTGGACTGATGTCAACCGCAAACCTTTGCGAAACAAAGTGCTTTTTTTAATTTAGCCGTTTCAACCCTGAAGTTTGATGATTCGTCCATAGTGAATAATAAATAAAGGATGCAGTTGAAACGGTGTTTCTTGGGCGAGGTCGCATTTATATTACAACACATCATTTGATGATTCAAAAGAAAACATTTAACGAATATCCCAAGTCAAGAAATCTAATATCTAAATGATTAGTCTTACATTTTTTTCTTTAGCGTGAAAGTAATACAAACACCTTCCCTCGTCACCCTGAGAGAATTAATCTCCCAATATTATCGATTTTTGTTTTTTTTTAAAGGGGCGAATGGGTTCTATTTTTTAAATGTTTGTGATTTTTTTTGGCATGCCCCACAGTTTTGAATTACATCGATCAGTGCATTGATTTATAATATTTTACACGAGCATACTCCGGGATAATACTTCATATATACGAGCAAACTCTGGGGTAATACTTTACGAGCATACTCCGAGACTACCACCTGACAAGTATTACCTAAATATTGTTAATTTTTATGAGCTCATAGTTTATTTGTATAAGTACATTTCATTTCCGTGATTTTTCAAGAAAATATTGTTGCTTTCTTTTTCATAATCATTGCAAAAAGTTCGGTACATCGCATGTTAACTGAAAATTTGGACATGAGAAAGCTGTGTGCAAGATATATATATATATATGTGTGTGTGTGTGTGTGTGTGTGCGTGTGCGTGTGTGTTTGTGTCTAACGAATCCTCTGATGAAGACGGAGCTCAATTCTGTCGAAATTATCAACAAATAACGTTGGGTGTTCCTTTTATGTGTCCTCAGATTGTTTATTGCTGACAAAATTTTATATCTATATAAATACATCGGTTATATTTCGCCTTTTCCGGCCCGAACCAGTTATTAATATTTATACAAGGCTCGAGCTTCGACTTTTCTGTGTCATAAACTGTAGTAAATTATTGTAAGATAAAATTCCCGATTAAAAAACCCCATGTACATTTCCATAAAACTCGAAAATTTTGGGTTAAACTCCCTACACTTCGGAATCGATTCATTGGCAGATAAAAAATTGGTTGATTTTGACTTCAGTCCCTGTGGTTTCATTTGAAAATTATAACTGGCATGGAATACGACGGACAGGCACAGAGCAATCTTCTTGATATCCGATTACATTTCTCATGCCCCAATTAAATGTGGACATCGATGTATACAGAACAGGGATCAATCGCTTCATCTCAGTCCCTGCCAGCCTGCCTCCATCCCGTCTAGTTAGGGTGACGATCTGGACGTTTGGTTCCCCAAAGGGAATGCCAGGCCCACTCTGAAACTTGGACAGATTCAATCCCTCGGGAAATGGACACTGACAGCGATGAGTAACAAGTAACTTTATTTGTTGAAAAAATGATGACATATTTCATTTTCCAACACCTCATTTGTATATTTTGGTATATGAAGTAATTAGCTATTTATTTAATGAATCATTTCTCACGAGTTTTCATTTATTTGAACAATTTAAGTGTCACACCAATACATGCCGTCATATTCTTTTCAAGTATTCACGAACTAATATTCTGACGATTTAAAGAACTAAATTTAGTATTTCATTGACACTGAAGAAGATTAGGAGGAAGCACTCGTTATACGAAATGGCAAGCATGAGAAGGCACTCGCTATGAGTAATTTGTATTAGTAGTTGAAGACTATTAAAAATCTACCAACGCCTTGTAGATGTTTACAGGTCTTGATGATAATGTATAGTATACACGTGACGTCGTTAGGAATTGGCAGAGTAATGGTAATCCACTACCTTCTGTCATCACGTTTGGCTTTCCTATTCTGTTCCTGCCCATTCCTCGTTTGCCTCATTCTTCTCCACACCCACATTTCAAAAACCTCCAATCTACGTCTATCCTCCTGCTTCAGCGACCACGTTTCCGCTCCGTACATAGCTACGCTCCATATCAGAGTTTTTACGAGTCTTGTCTTAACACCCCTACTCAACGTCCCCGTCATCAACTCCCTCCTCCTTGTGAAAGCTTCCTTGCCTAGCGCAATTATTCTCCTTACGTCCCCACTACTTTGACCGTGTTGGCCCAAAACACTTCTGAGATACGTAAACTGTTCTACCTGCTCTATTTTTTTCCCTCCTATTTTAATATTTAGCTTAGCCTTTTCTTTCTGGAAAATCGCATAACCTTTGTTTTATTAATATTGATTCTCATTCTATATCTATCAATATGACCTGTAAATATAGTATGTAAAATATTTGTATGGCAATATAGAACACAAAAATAAAATAGATAACACGTAGAAGAACACTCACATTTCATTAAGTTAAGGCTTTCGGCCTTCTCTGAGTCCATTTTCATATGTTCCCCATACGACGGGTTTTGAGTTTGATTTTATGTGTATATAATTACATATATTTACATATATATCTTTTAAATGGAACGCTCTCCAGCGACGCACAAACATTTAGACACAGAATTTTTAAAACAGAAATACAAAGAAATGACACTCGCATATGTAGTTGCCGTTTCGACGGCACGACCGGTCGTGACGTGGAAACGGCAACTACATGTGCGAGTGTCATTTTTTGTGTGTGATTATATTTTAAATATATTTGCGTGTTTAGATATTTTTATTTTATTCAGCGTGACACTTGAAGAAGATGATTTCACATTAAATCATAATTATTTTTCTTCTCCGACAAAGTGTTCCGTCTCATGGTAAGCGGAAAACAAAAGAAAAGACCCATGAGCGTCGCTCTCGACTGGGCCGGAGAAACACAATCATAAACATGGCTTCAAAGTAAAGTCCACTTTGATTCATATAAAGGCCAAGTTATTAATCAAATATCCAAGTAAGATATCAGTAATAATATTTCCTCGTGTATTTTATGATTATGGTAACTTAATAAATCCTCTCGGTAAAATGAATGCATAATTTGGACTGTACAAAGAAGAGGAATTTGATTCTTTGAAGATGAATTCAAGTGAAGTGATGGTGAATTAATTCGCGAGCGATGAAATTCCTGAATGCCTTTCGCGTGAGTGGGGAAAAATATCCACGTTTCATTTGAATTAAAACTTGATCAAACATCTTAAATTTGCGTTAACGCTTTTTGTAATTTTTGGCCATAAAACGAATGGATGCTAATATTATCATATCGCATTCTTCAGCCATTTGCTCTATGCTTAACGAGCAACGTCATTGCAATCAGAAAACAATTGGAGGCTCAAAGATGAGGACTTTGAGATGCAAATTGAATGTTCAATGAACTATTCCCCCTTCGAAGAAAATGGAGGGACTCACTAGTCCTCGTTGGAATCATCGCTTTTGAATTATAACTGTACTTGTGATCGTTCATGACATACCCGTTCAATTCCTCCTTTCTCCTCAATGATCCGCCCTTTTTTTCTCATCCCCAAATTTGATTTTATATCGAGCGTAAACGGTTTATTACGAGGTTTTTAGCTGAATATCGTCGATTGTTTTATGTTGAGGATGAATAGTTATTTTTATCGAGAGTGAATGGCTTTTATATCGAAAGCAAATTCATTTTATATCAAAGAACTATTATACCATAGCAAAGAACGTTATTCATTCTATTGTGGGCGAATGTTTTACACATCAAAGGTCGATACTGCATCATCTCTTTTTGGACAGCTTAAGCCCTGTGGCGGTGGGTTTGATGTCAGAGATTTCTTTTATACGAAGTATTTAACGGTTTTTTAATACAGAGGGCACCATTTTCATAACGACGGACGGTTAATTCGAAGGCGGAAACAGGATGTATAAAATCTTAAAGTGACCTCGTTACCTATTAAGGCAGCACGTTAAAGTGTGTTAATATCGCACATATTGCATTCGATACGTATCGAAATATCACGAAAACTTTACATAATTCATGGAATGCCAATGATTTCCATCGTGGTGCAGATATATTTTATTATTTCCGCTTGATAACCGTGGATTCATTAACTATTTCAATTTTTCTCTACCCTAATATCTTCTGGTCTCAGACCGGCAATGGAATAAATGGCTTGCCTGACAAAAAGCATCAAACGGGGACAGGAGAGATCAGGTTCGAGATGTGAACATTGAAAAAGTTTGGCGTTATAATATTATCATGTGCAGTGAAGAAATTTATAATTTTTTAAGCGATAATGAACGTTGATTATGAGCATCACAAAAATAGTCAAACTCAGACTAACAAAATTTTGGATTTAATGTAAGAGTATTGGGGAAATGTGACGAAAAGGTTTTAAGAACAATGCTCTCTTTCGCCAGTTAGGTTTCATTTGGAATATGCTTCTAGTATATCAGATCCTCGTTAAGTTGGATTGATTGCGGAATTGGATGGCGTGCAGCGTAGTGCAGCTAGATTTGTAATAAGTGTTTTTTTTAATGATACACTGAGCAACGAATCAAATTTTTTAGAGGACCTAAACTGGGAATGAACTCATAGAGTCAAGGTTGAATTACAGATTAAATCTCTTGCATAAGTTGGATGGATGCCTCTTTAGCAGTGATGTTACAAATGTAATATTACTCCCGTCGTAATACAGTCGGAGAATCATGCCAATAAAACTAAAGAGATTAAGTATAGAAGAGAGAGATCTAAGATGTCTTTTCCCACGAGCTTAAAGGGAAAGGAATAACGTTGTCCGACCGCTGTTAAAGGGAAAAGTATTTTTGGAAAGATATTTTGCGTCATAAGTAATCTGCTGTGTAATAACTCCCTGCCACACACCTTTGGCTGAAATGAAGGTTACTATGTAATTCCGTGTAAATATTGTGCAGGGGAAATCTCTTTTGGCGACCAATTAATGGGCAGCTGAAAATCGCTCCCACATCGATTTGTGGCGTTCAGGGTCAACTTCCCTCATTAGGGTGCAATGGAAGTCCAGCTGCCCGGGGGGGTGAGAGGGTGGATGATATTAGGGGGAGAGAGGGTTTAGGAGGTGGATGAGAAAAGTAAACGGAGGCAGGATGTCGGATGATGAAGAAAAAATGGCGATGAAGGGGGAGAGCATATTTACCGTGCCGAGGGTCGTGATCTGCTTCGCGCCGAGGCAGGGACGTGATTTCCTCAGGGGAGAGAGAGGAGGATAAAAAGAGGAATGAACCTTTCTTCCGGGCACCCTTTTTTTCTGGGGAGATAAAGTGAAGGAGCGAGGGGAGAATGTGTGAGCGGGGAGCAATCTTTTGGGGTGCAGGGAGGAGAGTCCTCCCTCCCTCGAGATGACTCATTCGCGTGAATCCTCCTTTGCCTTCACCACCTCACTAGACATTCCAGACTTAGTTTAACCGCATATTTAGACGCAAGTGTTCTTTCCATTAGATCTTTATTATAATTTGGTAGTCAACGTTTTAAGGAATTTTTGAATAGACACCTATTCAACAATTGTACTTTTTGCATCCTCGATCAAAAATACAAAACGTGACACTACATTACAACCCTTCAATTCTGCATAACTCCTTCCTCTCTTCATTCCGTTCAAAATCCCCATCCTATTCCCACCCCCTCCTCGTTTTCTCCCCTCTATTACCTTCTTCAACATTCCACTATTGCCGATCAATATGCCTTTCATCCATTTTATGTATGTATACATATATATATATATATATATATATATATATATCTACCGGTTAAGGTAGGTTTTTGGATGGACACAACTATCAAATAAACATTTTGTGACTCCCCACCTAGCAAACTAATCTATATCAAGTCCCTCTTCATCTCGGTGTACTTCTTTCCTCCCTTCATCCCGTCCAACATCCCAATCCTGTTCCTACTCTGTCCTCACTTTCCCAACATTCTCCCCTCTATTACCCTCTTCAACATTCCACTACCGCTCAATACGCCTTTCATCCATTTTTCCTGCCTCCAAAGGATTTCTCTCAACAAACCCCTCTCCTCCCCCACCATTTCTAGTACTTCCTCATTTGTTTTCCTTTCGGTCCATTTCACCTTCTCCATTCTTCTCCAAACCCTCATTTCAAAAGCCTCCAATCTGCGTCTATCCTCCTGCTTCAGCGACCACGTTTCCGCGCCGTACATATCAGAGTTTTTACGAGTCTTGTCTTAAAATTCCTACTCAACGTCCCCGTCAGCAACTCCCTCCTCCTTGAGAAAGCCTCCTTGCCTAGCGCAATTCTTCTCCTTACGTCCCTACCACTTTGACCGTATTGGTCCAAAACACTCCCGAGATATGTAAACTGTTCTACCTGCTCTATTTTTTCCCCGCCTATTTTAATGTTTATCTTAGCCTTTCTGTTTCTGGAAAATCGCTTAATCTTTGTTTTGTTTGCATAAAATACGAAAGTGCTTACATCAATATGGTGTAACCAACCATGATTTGGTCATCGCGTGCCATTATCCAAATTATTTATCATAAGTTATCTAAATGAATGGAAATAGTTTCCAGATAATTTACCCATGTTAAAATATATTTTACCCTTCTCATTGACACTTTGTCAAACCAACGAAAATTCATTAATGCTTGATGAATATTGCAGACATGCCAACTCTCCCGATTTAAGCGGGAGACTCCCGATTTTTCTTTCTTACGTTCTTGATGAACTGTTCAAATTGTGTACTTAGCTTAACATGTTAATAAAGTGTGACATTCATTAAAAATTGGCAAAGTGTCATAAAGGGATTAAGGTGCCATGCAAATATTGTGGTAATTAAAAGTGATTACTTCGTGATACACTTCTAAAAATCTCCCGATTTTTCATTTTTGAAAGTTGGCATGTCCTCCCGATTTTTCATTTTTGAAAGTTGGCATGTCTGATATTGTCTTAGCCAATTTTTAATTTTAAAGTTGAAAAAGTTCAAAATTGATTCACCTTTTACTCTTTTTTAATATTCTTCTCTCACCACCAAAACCTCATTTCCTTTAATATAGCTTTCATGTGAAAACACTGAATAAAGAACTAGATAGCATTATTTTAATCTCTATAGAGTACCTTTACTCCTTTTTTATACACTGTTTTTTATTCAATTTTTACAAAGTCAACTCAAAGTTATACATGCCAAAATAATTAAGTATCATTGTACGAGGGTGTGGTAACACCAATAGGAAGGGATCCAATTTCTCTTGAAAAAGAAATAAATGAGTGTGTTCAATGATTAATTGATCATTATAAATCTTGAGATTTATATATTTGTTAACATAAACATTATTTCGGAAGACAAATATTTGCTGGAACTAGAGCAGTTTTTGTATTCTTATGTCATACCAGCTCGCATTCACATCGTCTCCTATTACTTTGATACAGAAAAACTATAATATTTATTTTTGACCAAAGAGTGACAAGTGTGATTGGGCTAATTAGATGAAAAGTATCACATAGGGAGAGGTGTTTATATTACCATATCCGTGACTCTTTGAGTTAATAAGGGCGTATGTGGCAAGGGATGACAACACACCACCCTTCCTCTAATGTAAGCTCTGAATAATCTGATACGTTATCGATTAGATTTTCTTTAAAGAAATTTAATCTTTAGAGATTAAACACACTACTATAGACTTTAGAGACTAAACACTCACACCACCATTTAATCTTTAGATTAGATCTTTAAGAAATTAAAATTGGAATTTTTGAGTATTTCTGTTGGCTTAGATTCCCCATTTTCGACATATGTAAGTTATTATTTTCACCGCGACGTTTTAATACATAAAAATAGTTGGAACGGCTGAAAGTTTTTTATTTCATTATCTGATTACTCGCAAAGCAGTATAAAAACCTAAAAATCTGCTAGATGACCAATTTTTTTCGGTTGGGAAGGAGCGAAAAGATCCTCTCTCCGCTTTCAATATGGTCATTGGATGGGCCCTGACCCAAACTAATTAGGGAAAACTTTAGGTTCATACGAGAATTACATAAGGGTAGAATAAGGATGTTGGGGCACCCTTCTCGTCTCCTTTCCTCATCGGGCCAGGAGAATACAATATGATCATTGACGGATTCATTCTGGACGTAGAAAGAAGGAATGTCAAGAGAGTGTAAAAAAACTTAAAGATTGGTCCAACGCTTTCATAAGAGGAGAATCTACGATTTTCAGGTCATGATTCATCAAAGAAGGAAAAGAGGGAAAACGACACGTCAGCACCCTCGCACGTGACTGGAATTTTGAAATGGGCTCTTTTTCCTGACATATATATATATACACACATATAGTCACGTTGGAGCCATTTTGTCCGGCTTTTTAGCAGTGCATAGGAAGTGAGAAATATTTGAATTTCAAGAGACCATGACAGAGGAGTGTGCATGCTCAGCATAGCGAAAAGCAGAATGCGCATTTGATATAGAGTCGGTGAATAATTGACATAAAGTGAGAGCCGGGAATGGGGAAAAAATATACTACGAGGCGTGTTCATAAAGTAAGGCCCGTTTGGTCACAGGAAAAAATATACTCATATGAAACACATTTTATTGGCACTTTTAGTTAGCTACAAACCTACTTCACTTATCTACATAATCGCCGTTCACTTCTAAGCATTTTTCGTACCGCTGCACCAGCTTCTTTAACCCCTCTGCATAGAAACTCACCGCCTGAGGGTTGAACCAATCGACAACACCATTCTTGAGTTCCTCTTCGGTTTCGAAACGTTGTCCACCGAACCACTGTTTCAAGTGCAAGAAGAGGAAGTAGTCGCTGGGTGTAAGGCCAGGACTGTACGGTGGGTGGTTTAAAAAGTCCCCAACGACCCAAAAACTCTCGTCCACTGGACATTCTTTGCTCTTTGTGGTGGTCGGTGAGCATTTTCGGTACCCACCTTGCACGCAATGTGTGGTATCCGAGGTTTTCCGTAACAATATTGTAGACAGTAGTGCGTCCAAGTTAAGGAAATTGTTCAGCCAGGCCATTAATTGTCAATCGACGATCACATCGCAGTTTTTGTTCCACTTGCGAAACAATTTCATCGGTCAGAATACTGGGCCTACCACTTCGCTCTTCGTCATGGACATTTGTTCGTCCATTTTTAAAATCACAGCACCGTTGTCTAACCTTTCCTTCACTCATAACTGTACGTTTATAAACTAGGCATAATTCCCGATGAATTTCAGCAGCCGACAATCCTTTTGCATACAAGAATCGTATGACAGAATGCACTTCACAGCTGGCGGGATCAACAATTGTCGCGGACATTGTTGTTTGCATTCATGGACAAGCAAAGGACTTCTGAAACAAAAAAATGCTGCTATAGCTTCTCAATGAATCAGTAGATGGCCCTGCAGGAGCAAAACTGTGTTCTGAAGCGCCAATATTTAAATATAAACAAACGGTACTCACTTTAAGAATACGCCTCGTAAATACCAAAACGATTTAAATATTGAACAATTTTACATTTCAAAAAATTGGGAAAAGACTGCAGCCAGAAATGTTATTTAGATATTTGTAGTCGTGTAATAAGTAAGTAATAAACGCGAATGTCCGTTTGGTAGGTGATGGTAGAGCTCACACATGTACCAAGCCCGACAGCGTGTGAATAATCACACATCAGGGTAGGAGGGCCAGTTTTTTCCCTGTGCCGGCTATGGTTTCCCAGAAAAATCTGGTACCCGAAAAATCACATTGCTTGGGTGGAGCTGAGGGTGCACAGAGAGACTTCCCTGGGAATCAAACCCTGCCCCTCCGGTCAGTATTCAAACGCTCTACCCCTGGACTACTTATATTATAATATATATAAAGGTAGATATATATATATATATGTAATTATATTTATGAATATATATAATTACATACCAAATGAGGAAATACTGGAGATGGAGAGCAAGGAGAGGGGTATGTTGGGAGAAATCCTAAGGAGGCAGGTAAAATGGAAGAAAGGCGTATTGAGCGGTAGTGGAATGTTGAAGAAGGTAATAGAGGGGAGAATGTTGGGCAAGCGAGGAAAGGGCAGGAACAGGATAGGGATGTTGGATGGGATGAAGGGAGGAAAGAAGTACACAGAGATGAAGAGGGACCTGATGTAGATTAGGTTGCTGGATTGGGTTTATTTTGGAGTTATAAAATATTTAAATGATAGTTGTGTCCATCCAAAAACCTACCTTAACCGGAATATTACCTTATAATAATAATTACATACACATATTGATATATATTCATATCTGTATGCATATATATGTATGTATGTATGTAGAGTATACGGTATACTACCTTTTGTAAATGATAACCCTTAACTTCTTCGTAACTGACAACTCCGTACAACGGTTAAACATTTTGTAACGACTGAAAGAATTGTATGTGGAAGAGCGTGTTTTTTCTTCTGATATTATGGATGATATTTTCGTAAGAGTATTGGCAGTATATTGAGTTTTCTTTCCAATGAAATCAATTTTGTTGGCGTGACGTGGATTCTGCACAAAAAAGACGCTTTGGAGTAATTCAGATGCTCACGCCACCGCGATAACCAACTTAGATTAGCACGACCCGGCGGTTTTATGCATTCAATGGTCGAAGTATTGGAAACATCTCGTCGTTCCCAATACTCCGACCAAGCCTGTACTTTCCAGCTTCTACTTGTGATATTGTATTGGTGACCTTTTAGGAACCTAGCCATGGAGCCGTTTGGTGGTGTGAGTGAAGGAGAATTCCATGGAAAATCATTCCGCATCGGCCTAAAGGCCTTCCATCATATTCTCCACCCTCGTTGCAACAAAACTGAGGGGGAAGCTAGGAAAGGTGTAAAAAAACCCCTTTCGACGGCGAAAACGAGCTGCAATAAAAAGGACACGACCCTTTATCCATTTACGCGCGAGAGTCATTTCCCCTGCTTCCAACCGAAATTGGCGCTGGCGAGCGGAAACCGCCAGGCTCGCCGGTCAGCGAGCGCCAATAGGTTTTTTACCCCGTTTACGGTTTGCCGGAAAGTTAACAACACTCTAAGTCCGAGTATGGCGCCACCCCACTGGACTCCAAGCAGAGAGGGTCACCAAGGAAGAGCACTTCTTATTTCCTGCGGGTTTGATCATCTACCCTTCGGCCGAATTTCTTCTTAAGAAAACCATCAATTGTCAGTTTATAGCCCAAGGTGTTCTCTGATACGACGACTCACGTGCACCCTATATGTACACGCTATCTTTTGCGACATAAATAAATAGATATATATATATATAAATGATAAGCTATATCATATATATATATATATATATATATATATATTGTTTAAACTTCATAGACATTAGTGTTCATATCCGTGGGACTTTCAAATAAGTCTTGTGTATCACATATTTACATATGTCCTTTTTATATATACGTATGTATGTATACATATATATATAATATATTTGTAACTTATGTGAAAATCTCAAGGATGTGAATGCTGATGTATTTATATTAAGTTAGTACTAACTAACATAAACAAAAACACAAAAACAAAAAAGAAAAGAAACTCACAAGTTTTCGTATTCGCTACTGCTAACTGATATACATTATATGTATATGTACTCGTATATTTATATTTTTATATAATATATATATATATGTATTTATATAATATTATATAAGATATTTCTACATTTTTTATGTATGACGCCAAAGGAAGCGCAAGAGCATGTGATGGATGTTGTTCGGGTACCAGCTATGTATACAGCATTGCTATTTTATACATGCGTTTGGATATGTATTAAATCACATATAAAAACCCTCCAAATCACATAAACTCATAGGTGTCTCTATACGCCACGCAGTAATACGCTAATTCATTAAACGTTTTGTCTTTAATCTAATACGTTCGGGTACTTGATTTAGATTTTGTAATAATTGTGTAACGAGTAATTGAAACTGTCACGTGATTGTTTCAATCTCTTTTAATTTTTCTCAGTGGACGAATCTACTAATGTGATTTGGTGCCATTAAAATCCCCTCGGCGTCGCAAGAAAACTCAGAGGTGATCCACACCTTTCTTATAGTCCTGAACTATTAGTTTTCAGCCTCGAGAATCAAGGGGCTACAACTCATTAGCCTCGGAAATAACCTTGTGTAGCCCGTTATAACCTCTTTCACAATTATTCAATTCACGTAATAATAATATTTTTTATAAAACTGGCGGATTTTCTCTGAAACTTCCCTTCATTTAAGTTTTTCCCATGCATTCCAAATTTTTACTACGTACAGAGTCGCACCCAAAAGTGGTAAAACTGATTTTCTCTGGCGCAAACAGAGCGGTGGAGGGGGTCTTCCTGGAAAGGTAAGGTGGAGGGGGCTCTTAGCAACAGACCGACACCAACCTCAGTCGCCTGCGGGCTGTCGTTGAGTGAGGACACCGTTTTAAGTGAAGCAAGTTTTTTGTCCGCGTCGAAAAACAAAATAAATCTGAATTTAGAGCAACGTTATTCCGTGAAATTTTGTGCGAAACTCGGGAAGACGGCAACCCACTGCCTTAAGCCGTTCCACAGTGGCACAAGTTGTTTAAAGAGGGTAGAAAGCTCGTTGAAGACGACCATCGCTCCGGACGGCCGTCGACGGCAAGAACCGACACGAATGTGGACAGAGTGAGGACACTGCTGAACACAGACCGACGCTTAACCAGTGAATAAATTGCAGACCAGTTGGGTTTGTCTGCATCCAACGTCCAACACATTATTTCACAGGATTTGGCCATGCGCAAGGTGTGCGCCAAGATGGTGCCGAAAATTCGTGCCATGGCGCGCTCGTCGTCAGACAGCTCCTGGCCGAATACGTTGTCGCACCCGCCCTATTTTCCCGACCTGGCACCACCGGTTCTTCTTCTTCCCCCTGATGAAAAGACAGCTCAAGGGACGACGTTTTGACTCGATAAAGGCCGTTCAAGAGGCTTCAACGAGGGTCATCAACGGCATCCCCAAAGAAAATTTCCAGCGGGCGTACGGGGAATGGGAGCAACGTTATACTAAGTGTTTAGCAGCTCAAGGAGCATACTTTGAAGATTATTAAGTCGGTGTAAGTATATCTTCAATAAAGTTTTTATAAAAAAATCAGTCCTACCAGTCCTGTATTTCAAATGTGGCCAATTTAAAGAGTCGTGAAATCTCTCTCTTAAATTTGGAGTACATATTGCTACACTATGGTCTTATGAAACCTACAATATTAAAGACTGACCTGCATATTCTTCTTATGTATGTCCTCCCCAGAAAGCTTTGATGTTAGTGTGACACCCAAGCATTTTACCTCTTCTAATACCCTTAGCTCGATCCCATTGATTTTATGATTTCTCTCTTGCACATCTTCACACTTTTATTTCAAAACTTCATGCTTTAAGTTTAATGATGAAGGCTTTGTAGGGTCAGTTTAACATTCAAGTGTTTGGTCTAGGAAGGCGGTGAACAGAAGCGGGGTAAGTGATGATGAGTCGAAGAGAAGGGATGGAATATCCAGGAGAGATGAGATCTCGAAGCAGTTTATACCTCCATTTTCCTGGATACGACGGTGAGTTAGAAGCAAGTCCGAGAGTCGTGGCTGAGGTCAGCTTGGAACCAATATTGAATTCTTTCACGTTCATTTCATTCAAAAGTAACTAGTCTCCTTTCGTTTCCACTTCATTGGTTCGGCTAAATTGCAAATTGGAATTTTTAATATTTGGATTTTACATATATTTGAAAATACGGAAAATTAATTTTATTTAACAAGTTAGCCTCAGTTTTTGCACGATTGCATTAGTTTAATAATCAGTACGTTTAATTAATGTAGTCAAACAAATTAAATAAAAAACTTAAAATATTATTTTTGGAGAACAAAAAGTCATGGTCATTTTGTTCAGATAGTGAATAAGATTTAATAACTAATGATTTCAAATATAAATAAAAAAAGAAAGAGAAATACAGAACAATATTCGTCTTTAGGGGGTTAAGATGCAAATAACAATGGAGAAAAGGTTGATAAAAAATGCATCAAGCAGAAGAAGATTAAATGGGATTCAGGGAACAAATATTGTACCCAAACCGGAAATATTGTCCATTACAAAGTTTTCCGAAACAGAAATTGCCGTTGTCGATAAGCTTACAAATAAAATACGAAGAAGAAGAAAGAAAGAGTAATTTTTGAGAATTTTGATATTTGGGGGGTTTTAATAAACAAAATATATTGCTTTACGAAACTGCCGAGCGCAAAACTGTGAAACGAAGACGTCAAAAAGATCGGAAAAGTTTAGTCAAGAAATTGGAGTTTTAGGTATTTGTTAAATTATAAAAATGGAAAAAGTTCCCGTCTGTAAAAGATTCTTCTTGAATACCTTTAAAGTAAATGAAGGACGCTTAAAACGTGTATTAATATCTGAAAATGTGTGAAATGATTTCATGGGCTTACGGTCATCAAGAAAAATGTCTAAGAAAGAGGAAAAGCACGTCCAAAACCATATTAAAAGTCTCCCAAAATTTGAATCACAAAAAAAAACAAATCTTATAATCCTAATAGAGGATATCCGTATCCTGATATCTTAGGAAAATAGTTAATTTATACGAGCCTCATTTCAAGGAAAAAATAAAAGTCCTTAATTAATGGACTTAAAGAAAATATTTAAAAAATATTATAATTTACATTTCCAACAACCGCGCAAAGATACATATAAAAAATTTAACTTGTAAACACAAAAATTTAAGAATCGAATTATGATGAAGAAAAGAATAAGCTTACAGGAGAACAGCAGAATCGGCTAGAAAGTCAGTAAAACAAGTTTTTTTATGAGTGTAAGTATGTGTTGACACATATATATATATATATATATATATATATATATATATATATATATATAAATTCACTGATAGTCATAACAAACACAGAAACCAAAACACACAAAAGAGGGACTCACTGGTTCTCGAATTTTCGGTGGTCCAACCACCTTTCTCAAGAGGAATTAGGAACACAACTCAAGAAATAGGAGTTTTAGGTATTGCTCACGAGAGCAATATAACTTTTGGACGGCACAATAGAACACAGAATAAAACAGATAACACGTAAAAGGACACTCACACTGTAGATGATTTAAGCTTTCGGCCTACTCCGAGGCCTTCTTCAGGTCAGACTGAGAGGTTTTGAGGGAATATATATATATATATATATATATATATATATATATATATATATATATATATATATATATATATATATATATATATATATATATATATATATATATAAGACTCGTACATACATTATACATGCACACTATATATGTTTGTGTGTACTCACGTATATACTGTACATACACATTTTGTATGTTTCAGATAGAAATAATGTATTTGATCATCGCAATCATATTAACACTAAGCTGTAGCGTAATGATAATTGCCACTCGGAGTTTACATCCAACATGGCGCGCAGCAGATCAATTAATTTTATGGAAGACTCAACAACACATGACTCCATTATAATTCTCGTCCTCATCGATGATGATAACAGTCCACAGCGTGTTAAGTAGCTTTTTAATTAATTATCTCACTTTTAGCATAGCAAGAAATTTCTCAATCGCCAATTACAGTGGAATCATATCGAATCGTTTAATAACTACGATGGAAATGATGGCCCTCAAGGAACCAATCGATTTTATCTCTCTGAATATAGGCAACGACACCCTTTTCAATTGAATTACAGATTAAGAGAGGGAGGTTTTCCATCGCGGACTGCAGAGGACAATTGTATAAGTTCTTTGCAAGTTTCAAGTTTTCGATACACGGTGTTGGTTAAATTTCACATTTGTGAGAAAACATAATATGTCATTCGAAAGCACCATAAGCTGGTTTGTTTTTCATAATTGCAATTACGAAAAGAAAATAAATATTAACAAGTACTTACTTAAACACTGGTGTTGCCGGTTAATTTATGTATATATATATATATATATATATATATATATATATATATATATATATATATATATATATATATATATATGTATGTATACACATAGGTATATACACGTCTATATATTAGTGTATACGAGGGTCATCCGGAAAGTAGTACCCGTTCGTGCCGCATGAAGTGCTGACGACGCGAGTAGCCGCTGGACGAGGTCAGATAGCTTCAGTGGCTTGTCTGCCTTCTCTGAGCCAAGTTGCGTGACGCTAGCATTGCCTGTGTTGTTTCTGTGATTGTTTACAATGTTTAAAAAAATTGAGAACGCCGCCAGTTGTGAAGTGAGGGCAGTGATTAAATTCCTCAATGCAAGAAACGTTCGCCCATGTGATATTCATCGCCAATTAAAGGAGGTGTATGGAGACAATGTAATGGACGAGTCGTCTGTTCGGCGGTGGTGTCGCAACTTCAACATGGGGAGGGGGAACACACACGACGATGAGCGTTCGGGGAGACGCTCTGTCATTACAGACCAACTGGTGAGCTCAGTTGACGAATTCGTGAGGAACAATCGGCGCGTCACAATTGATGACATCTGTGAGCATTTTCCCAATGTTTCTCGAACAATTGTTCATGAAATTGTTAAACACCATCTGCATTATGCAAAAATTTGTGCAAGATGGGTCCCTCGTATGCTTACAGATGAGCACAAAACCAAGCGTATGGCTGCAGCACTGACGTTTTTGGAACGTTATTCTGATGAAGGAGACTCTTTCTTGACTCGCATAATTACTGGTGACGAAACATGGGTTTGTTATGCATCACCTGAGAGTAAACGACAGTCAATGGAGTGGCATCATGCTCATTCACCAAACAAACCAAAAAAATTCAAGACAGTTCTGTCCACCAGGAAACTCATGGCAACCATTTTCTGGGATCGACGAGGTGTATTGCTTATTGATTTTATGGCCCGTGGAGACACTATTAATGCCAATGCGTATTGTGAAACCTTAAAGAAATTACGGCGGGAAATACAAAATCGGCGGCGAGGTCTATTGTCTACTGGTGTCATTCTCGTTCATGACAATGCCAGGCCTCATGCAGCTGGGATAACACAAAAACTTTTGCAGCAATTCAAATGGGAAACTTTCGACCATCCACCGTATAGCCCGGACTTGGCCCCTTCAGATTTTCATCTCTTTACAAAGCTTAAAGACTTTTTGGCAGGAAAAAGATTTGACAGCGATGAAGAACTTAAAGAAGGAGTGACCCTGTATCTCAATGAGCTGGCGGCGAAGGACTATGCAGCAGGAATACAGAAACTTGTCACACGTTATGACAAATGCCTTAATTTGCTTTGAGATTATGTTGAGAAGTAGTTTAAAGTATCCTCTTTCAAATAAAATTTTTTATGTTTGTTAATATTTACTTTTGTGTCTTTATTTCACGAACGGGTACTACTTTCCGGATGACCCTCGTATATATATATATAAATATAGTGTATATCAAGTTAGTACTAGCGAACGAAAACACAGAAACACACAAAAAAGAGAAGAAACACGAGTTTTCTATAAATATAAAAATATAAACCATAAAACACAAACCATAAACACAGTAATTAACCCGAAGGTCGGTTTAGTAGGTAATGGTAGAGGTCACCCATGTACCAAGCCCAACGGCGTGTGAATTGTGAAATTCACACATCAGGGTAGGGGTGCCAGTTCTTTTCCCTGTGCCGGTTATGGTTTCCCAGGAAGATCTGGTACCCAAAAAATCAACTAGCTTGGGAAAAAATATATATATACATACATATATATATACGCACACACATATGTATGTATATATATATATATATATTTATGCAAACAGCATTTATGCAATTAACATAAAAATTAATGATCTATAACAGCCAAAGAGAAGATAAAAAACAAAATATGTTCGTATAATAATTTCAAAGCGATAAAACATCACGGTGACTGTTGATTTTTGTATTAAAATAGTGAGTTGGGTCTGTTTTTTATTTCTTTGTTTAAAAATTATCGAGTAAAATACTTAAGTATTATAGGAGACGTACTGTACGTTAACCGATAAAAATCAGAATTGAAGAAAAAAATGCTTTAAATAACTCATCACAGCCATAACCACCGACTGTACATAATATATACGTACTCCATTCGGAAAAGAGTGTGAACTAATCTCTTTCTGATATCTTCAAGAGACATGCGCCCATTGCAAATGCATTACATTTTGGAGTTGTTAAGGAGCAGAAATGTCGTTCCCAATTTAACCAAATTACTGCTCCATTTTCCATTTATTTGTCTGGCACGAATGGTCGCAGAAAGACAATCACCCCAACCTGGACGGGAAACGTGCGGCAACCGCGGACACCGCAGGCCCGGGAATTTTCCCAAGACAACCCGACGAGGGGCAATTACGGATAGAAACCGCAACGGCGCGATAGGGGAGTGACAGAACGGAGGCGGGATGATAATGCATTAAAAAATAAAACTATCAGCAGCCAACGCTGCCGATGCTCGGCAGCGTTGGCTGTTGTGTCGGCCCGCGGATGGAATGCGGGCTTTAGACCGAGAGGGCGGAGAAAATAAACAGACGAAAAAAATAAATACCCACACGAGGGCGTTTGGGACGGCTGAGAACGACGTCCGGCGAATACCCTTGGAGAAAGAGGAAGCAGGAAACCGCGAGAGGTGTAGGGAATGAAGAGGGCGTATTCCATCTCTGATGGGGGGAGAAAGGGTATTCCGGCGACCCTTATCGGAAACGCGAATCCTCGGTTATGAAGATATGGTGTTGAGGCGGTGAGGAGTTTGCGCCTAGTTTTCGAGGAGGGAGACTCGGTGAGAGGGGAAGAGGGGAGATGACGGTGGGCCAAGGCGATAACGCGGAGACTTGTCGACGGCTGACGGAGGGTTACTGAAATAGCCACGAAAGGGTTCTCAGGAGAATACGTCATGGAGGAGGGAAGGTACACAACGCTGGGAGATGTTTAAAGAGAGATGGAGTAGGTGTAAAATCAATGAATGCTCGACAGTTTCCACTGATGGACTGAATGGGATCATTGTTATTTACGAAGAGAGAAGAAAACTCAACGCTTATAACCGACGAAACATGATTTTAAAAACAACCACGAGTTCATGAAATACATGTGAAAATTCCTCGATATGATTTTCTTTTGTGGCAATTCCTCCATAAAAGTTTCAGTTCTCTTAAACCCACGATACCAATCAATAGTTGGAGGGAATCTTTTTCAATTCTATAATAAAAATTTAAAATAAACACAGTTGTCAGGTCTCTTCATATAAAATAAAATATTTTGAGACGGATAAATAACTCTCAAGTCACTTGTATTAGCTCAGTCTCCTGTATAAGCTCCACTGATGCAGATAAAAAATAATGAAAACCAGTCACTTTTGAGGGGTGAATTCGTCAGATCCACAGTTTAACCTTAATAATATATTTTATGCGGGTGTATATGTATATATATTTCAATATATATATTTATATACATGCATATATATATATATAATATACATGTATATATATATATATACACACACACACACAGGGTTCGTCCGGGAAATAAGTGTAATAAGCTCATTGTCTTTTTTGACAAAAGGGTAGTCGTCCACTAGGAATTTGTACCCTAACGACAAACTGTAAATGCTGCATTTTACGTCCAAGTGCTCGACAGGCTTCGAAAACGAGTCGCCCGCGTCCGGCCAGCGATCAAAAACATCTGGCGGCTGCATCACGGCAATGCGCCGTCTCACACCGCGCTTGTCGTGTCGGACTTCTTGGCCAAGCACGGCGTGGCAACGCTGCCGCACCCGCCTTACAACCCGGACTTGGCACCACCGGACTTTTTTCTGTTCCCGAAAATAAAGAGGAGTTCGAAAGGAACGCGATACGGGACTTTGGACGCCGTCAAAGAGGCCGTGACGACGTGTCTTCGAGAGGTTCCCGATGATGCCTTGGCGGGAGCGTTCCAGGAATGGGAACGCCGCTGGAACAAGTGTATCGACTCACAAGGGTCCTATTTTGAGGAATATTAGCTTAAGATATGTAAAAGTGTAATACATCTTTTTTCCTGAGCTCAGTGCACTTATTTTCCGGACGAACCCTGTATATACACTAAAAAAATAAATATATGTATGTGTGTGTGTGTGTGTATGTGCACAAATGCGTGTATCTGTATGTATGTTTTTGTGCATAGACATATGTATGTGGTGGATATATATATATATATATATATATATATATATATATATATTTATTTATTTATTTATTTATTTATATTTATATTTATTTATATTTATTTATTTACGAAAAATTGTCTTTTTAGGGTTTAGTTTACGTACAAAACATCTGTCACATATTCACAGAGGAATTTTTAAGAAAGGTAAAAACCAGTTCAGAGAATCTCAAAATCATTGTGCCTATAGTTTCTCCAGTTAAAGTTATTGTCAATGGGTCATTGTAAGAATTTCATGGGACACAAATTCCATTAGACTTAATTTATGGTATACACTACGGCCTCAAATTCGTGAATTTTCTATCCCTTCCACTTCCATCCAGCGTGTAATAACCGAAAAGAGCCTAAGAGCGTCTGCTCTGTTGAGGATACAACGTTGACTGGAGTAGCTTCCGGAGTAGCTCCGAAACACCATGAGAGTGTTTCGTGGACATGGGCCTCGGCATATATCGCCGGATAACACCAAGTTCGAATCCCACAGGTGCATACGCCTTGCGTTCCATTTGCGAGGCTATCATACTGTGTGTGGTCTATCGTGTGAAGTGCATTGTATTGATTCTGGATTTTTTGAAAAAAGCCTTCATTCCCCTTTTCACGCCTTTGGAAGAGACATAACGGAGATCTAAGCAGCGATCTTGGATAGTTTTTTTTTAATCTTCGAATATATTCAAATATTTCGAAAGCCTTTTTCCTTTGTAGCGCAGTTTGCGATCGTACTTCAACGATCTGTGGTAGTGCCATAAATTCTGCTATGTACCTTTTACCTAGCATGCAATAAAAACACTGAGAGACTACGTTTTCCACCGTATCAACAGCAAAAACCCAATAAACCCTTTTTTTAAATGAAAAAAACACCTTGATAATGAGGAATTCTTGAAAATGTAAACCCTATATTTTTATACACACCTAGTGTTGGTGTAATAAAAAATTAACACCTCTTCCTAATTTTCCTTAATACTTCTAAAAAATCATTCCTTCATGAATATTCAAAACCATGTCTTCTTCATAATTTTATATGTAGTATAGCATATGTTTGCTATGTTTCCTCACTTGGTTCTAACAATCACATGGTGTATTTTAATGATGGTTGAATTGCCGCGCGAATTATCCGCTCTTCCGGCACGTAATGACAGCTGATTTTTTCAGAAAGAGAAATATTGTTTTGCAAGCGTATTTGAAATTGAACCTAAATATATTCCTTTATAAATTGAATCCGAGAAGCCGACACTCAGTTTTAAAAACGGGAATGAGGACAGTTTTTAGTCGCTATTATTTTTTTACTTAATAAAGAAATTGATTAAATATTTCGGAATTTTCTACTTTTTTTGACTTAATTTCTCAATCCATTTTCTTTGTGAGTAATGCCTAAGTGTCACAAATAATATTTCCTTTTCCTGTTTTCATTACTTGTGGGAGAAGTCAGTTTCTTTAATCTTAATCTTTGGAATATGAAACGTCATTCCGTATGAATGAACATGTCTCTGGATTATCTTGTTTTCTATATCATCCTATCTATAAAGTTTATTCGTGGTTATATTCTTAATGCATATTTAAGACAGAACTGTAAATGTGACAAGAAATTTTCTCAAGCATTTTGCCCCGTGATTTACATGCAACTCGTTATGCTCTGCAACAATGCACGTTGCATAACCATCGGGATACCTACATAAATTTTCAAAGTCACCCACCTCCATGAAAACTTAATATCAACATGGCATTAAAACTACTGTACCTACCAACAATAAGGTTTCAGAACCTTATATTGCTAGGCACTGTAAACAAGGATACTTTTTCATGAAGCAGTCATTTCTTTATACGAGTTTAAAGAGAATAAAAAATTGAATATGGGCAGAATTTTAAAAAAATCTACTTAAGTACTCTCTCTACCTCAGCCATTCCAGGTGTATGGTAAAAGTAACTAAAATAGTACTTTACGAAATGAGAAGGTGTTCAGCTAACACGAAGTCTAAATATAAATCTTATAAAATCATTGTCAGTTTTCACAGGATTAGACGAACTCTTACATGATCTCACTGAAACCCCTTAAATTTGTCTTATATATGTATATACATATATATATATATATATATATATATATATATATATATATATATATATAGATGATTTCTTCGAAGTAACACGAAAGTGTTGAATAAAAAACTTAGACAGTAACACACAGCACGAGAACACATAAAAAGAACACTCACAATATTATCTTGATAATTTCGACGGACTTGAGCTCCGTCTTCTTCGGAAGATAAGATATGACTGACATATCTTCATTCAGACAGTCATATCTTATCTTCCGAAGAAGACGGAGCTCAAGTCCGTCGAAATTATCAAGATAATATTGTGAGTGTTCTTTTTATGTGTTCTAGTGCTGTGTGTTACTGTCTAAGTTTTATATATATATATATATATATATATATATATATATCTCACATACCCATATTCCAGTTCGCGAAGGGGCTTTTGGATGTTTCGACCCACATCAAATGAGCGCAGGGAGTTGCCTACTAAAGAGAATCCATTATGCACAGGAAAAAGATGTGACTTAATTTGAAGTTCAAGGCGAATTTATACCTTTTAATGATAAATTTTGCATTCGAAGTTTTTGAATTGACAGCGAATAATAAATGGTGCGTTCATAGTAATGTACAGTTACTGTAAGGGCATCACACTGCAAATTTCTTGTAGCATAAGTCATTACAAACCAATGCTATTCAAAAATTTTGTAGGCACGCAAACAAACAAATGCGTTGTCCACGGCGTAACTTGATGGAATTTGCACATATTAAAATGAAATTAATAACTATGTACTTCCACACACTCTTATTTAAAAGCACGACCAATGTTTCGACGTTGTACGTCTCATTTGACCTGATGATGTCGTTAAGCGTCAAAATCTGGGTTGTGCTTTTAAATAAGGGTGTAATTCCACAAATTTGCATTTCAAAAAGAGTACAAAGTTGAAAAGAAAGCCTTAGATAATTTTACAACCTAAGGTCAATCAGGAGACGGGATAAAAAAAGGATAAAACCTACGACATTGGGTGGATTTGTAAAAATAACTTCAAGTGTTGCATCTCCTTCGTTCTCCGCAGTCCGTAATCGATACTAGCAAGTCCTACGCGGGCCAGCAATTCTTCACCATTTTACTGCAGCGAGATGACGCCACTCATTCTATAATAAGAACGGAATTTGACGTACCTAAACTTGAAGCAGGGGGTATGGCGTCGATGAGAAGCTGCAAGGCTCCACTCACGATCAGGAAAAACAATGAGGGCAGACTATTCTTCTTGGGGAACCCAGCTGAAAGAGAATGAATCCATGATTTAGATCAAACATTTATTTCAATCACAATTTGACAAATGTGGACTAATTCACATTTTTGATTCATTATTCACTCATCCACATATCCAACAAACATAGATTTATTTGTCGTGACCACTCATTTGACATTTTAAGCGATACATTTTATCTTTGAATAACATTTTCAAAATTTATTTTAAAAAATAGAAAAACACGTAAATGTATTGTGATAATGTTAACTGCTTCGGGATTAGATATCCCATGCTCCTGATAAGGTTTTTATTGCTATAGTGATTATTTTTTCGGTTTTATCAATTATAATACTAATAATAAAGAATGAGGTGTAAATAAACATTTTCAAATGAAAACACAACAAGCATAATACACATATGACGTTAACATAACAAAGTATACATAAACATATACGTGTATATACATACATACATAATATATATATGTTTTCGTTTTCTTTAGACTACTTAAATTTTGTAACCAAGCAAAACATCCCCTTAGTCGGGATCCCTCTCTCTAATCGGGGTACATGGTTACTAATAGAAAGTAGACAGGAATTGCCTCTCCAATATTATTTTGAAAAATGACTGACGTCGTCAGGGGCATGAATTCGTGTTGATAATGAAAGACATTTGTCAAAACCACAATCGGTCATTCCTGGTGCGGAAAATCGCAAATTAACCGTTAATTTCAACTAGATTAGTTTCAGTTTTTTTTATAGAGAACCTTCGTTCAATTCCTCTTCATCTCCCTGTTAATTCAATCTGTTAGTTAATCTCTTCATCATCCCTATCCCTGTTTAATTTTAATGTATTATCCAGTTTTACTTTTTTCGTCTATAAGTATTTCAATTGTAATATTGGTTCATTGAACCCCTCCATTGCTCTCCATTCTCTGTTAATTTCCTCTCACCCCCAGTTAGCTTCTCTCTTTTCTATCCTCAATACTTTATTCCTTATCCACCTGTCTCTGCGTGGCCCTTTACAGAATCTTCCCTTCAATTACCCCTTCTATATGGTTCTCTTTTATCTGGAGTCCTCTCCATTTGACCCTTTCTTTTTCTCCTCTTCCCTATACTTCCTGGTTCCTCAATTTTTGGTAATCTTCAGCAAGTCTAGTTCTCTTTTCCCTTATGTTTCAAAGGCTTCCATTCTTCGCCGGAATGATGTTGTACGTCCCAATTCTATGATCCGTGAGGTGACTTGCTCCATGCAAATGCTTTGATGAAATTCCTCCATAATTGCAACAGCAGATTCTTAAAACATAATAGCTTCCTCTTCTTTATGAACGCTTTCTTCTTAACATGAGCTATTCTTCGCTCAGTCTGATTTTCATATCACGTTATATCGCTGTCCAGGCAGATAATAGATTCCATTCACTGAATACACACTCCTTGAACTGTCGCAATCAGATTCTTTCCAACACACATAAGGGTTTTAATTTCCTTCTTTTGAACGCTTATTTTATATTTCCAAAAGACTTGGTTCCTTCCACAAAGAGTTGTTTTTAGGTACTCTTTTTTTCCGAAACTGCAGTGATGTCATCTGTGAACCGGAGCATACTGCTTTCTTCGTCATTCACCTTGACACTTTTTATGCCAAATCCTCGCGTTACTGGTATTTTTTCAGTCTTTCTTCAAATTAACAAGCGTTTTCTTTGCAAATGCACTTCCTTCTCTGCTCACAAGAGCTGCCTTGCTTCCAAAAAATAACATTCGAAGAATTTTATCCGTGGATACGAATGCCAATTGTAATATTTACTAATTATTATAAGTGTGTCATGACATCCACGTTATTTATAAAGGCCTGGTTCCACTCTTATCTAATTAAGCTTAAGAATGCGTCATTTTATAAATATGGAGGTCGACCAATGTGTATGCATATTTTAATCATTGTTAACTGTTTGTGTAAAACAACTGCTCCTTATTTTCATGCATAGCCTAATGCACACGCGGAGATTTTATTGTTTTTGGAATTATTTATCAATCTATTTTTTATGATAGCAATCAATTCCCTACAGACGCGTTGAGCACAGGCGGTACTTGATGAATCACCGTTTATGTTCGGATTACACTTTGTTTACTCTCCAGACACTCCCGGATGGTCATCCGTCCCAGGAGTCACGATAAGCCGCTCATGACCTGTCGCCAGGCTTTCCAAGGGTTCCCACTGCAAGGGTTCTATAAAATGTTCGTTCCCCAGAAGCGACCCGCACAGGAGACTACATTTAAATATGATTTATCAAGTGTCAACTACCTGGATAACTTCCCCGAGTTGAAATCAGTATAACATTTTTGAAATGAAAATCACCACTAAAACTGCGCTGCTGAGGAAACAAACAGGTTTATGTGAAGGTAGATATTAATTAATCGTTTCAAACTGAAACCGGCTATTCGCGTGAAATTTATTTTAATTTATTCAATCAAATTGTGTTCAACGAATATAATTCTGAAATAACTATACAATATCAGTGAATTTAATGTTCATTATGAGGAAAATACTTCTTATGTTACACAGAATTTTATTTCACTCGACCGTTTGCAAAGAATTATCAAAATATTCAGGCATATCTGTGCAGAATTTTGAGAGGGAATAATATTATCTTTCATTAAACGTCCATCAGCACAGTTAGTGCATCTTTTCAATCGCTCCCAGATATGGAGACACTCGTAGGATATTTTGGATACTCAAAGTCTTATTAAAATAAAAGTCTGTGACATCTAAAAAGGGATTTTTCTCAATGTAATCATGTATTTTTACACAAAGCAGATCCTGACACAATGAATTTCATCAATGCTACTCGAAAATCGATTTGAAAAGAATCACTACAGCGCACTTCAAAATCGCTGATAATCCTCAATCATTGGTCCAAACGTACGGAACTACTAACGTAAAAACAGTTTGTTCCACTAATGAGATTAAAACGTGAGACGTTTAAGATCTAGGGACAGATAAGACACTTCTGGTAGAATCCTCTTGGAGATGTTTTATAAACAGTGCCCGTGCGGGGATTGCTCCCTACCCACGATTTAATTTGGTAATCAAAGCAAGGATCTCCAATACGTACAGCATACATACTATATTCTGAATGATACCTAAATAATGAGTCAAAGTGTTACTCTTTTATTCTTTCGTCACATATCCCCTGTTTTTTTAATAAATCCTAATTTTTTACTGGCATCTTACTTATTCCCGTATATTTTTCCGCTCAGAAAGATGGTTAGTGATGGTAACATTACCGTAGATGAAAAATAATCAGCTAGGCATTTTATCTAGCCTACATCCTTATCCCAGGCCAATATTATATCAGTATATTACCTTGAACAAAAAGTTCCCGGAAAAACCACCGTGTGGCGCTCCCATCGTTCCGATTTGAGTTCTGTTTTTTTTGTTAAATTGGTACATCTGTTGTTGATATTCCCTTTAAATCTTAGTGTCATAACTTGACATTTGCAAAAGTTACGTAGCCAAGAGTACATCTATCTCTGTGTGTGTTGGCGATTTTTTACAATTGCAGAAATGGAATTAAATTTGCAACAACGAACTTGTATTAAATTTTGCGTAAAAAACGGATTTAGTGGCACACGGACGTTGGAAATGTTGGAAAAGTGTTTCGGCAACGATTCTCTAAAAAAAACGGTCGTTTACCAGTGGCACGAGCGGTTCAGAAGTGGTCGTGAGTCAATCGAAGATGATGAACGCAGTGGCAGACCATCGACATCGAAAGTCGGTGAAAAAATTGATAAAGTAAAAGAAATGTTGGTCAATAACCGCAAATTAACCATCAGAGAAATAGCGGAGGACTTGAACATTGCCTATGGATCCGCCCAAGACATTGTGGTTAATGATTTGGGTTTCCGTCGTGTAGCAGCAAAGTTGGTGCCAAAAGACCTCAATTTCATGCAAAAAAGAGACCGTGTTGACGTCGCAAAGGACATGATTTGCGAGGCTGAATCCGATCCCACATTCATCAAAAGGATCATTACTGGAGACGAGACGTGGGTTTATGAGTACGACACGCAATCCAGACATCAGGCAAGTGAATGGCGTTCACCAAATGAGCCGAGACCAAAAAAACCACGTCGTTTTCAGTCAATAAAGAAGGCAATGCTGACGGTTTTCATGGATTACAACGGTGTAGTGCACCATGAATTTTTGCCAGAAGGCCAGACAGTAAACAAAGAGTATTATTTGGGCGTTATGAGACGTTTGCGTGAAGCAATTCGCCGAAAGAGACCAGAAATCGTCGCACAGTGCGTCGAGACCGTCGCACAGTGCTATCATTATTCGTAATTTTTTGACGAAAAATGCAACAAATACCATCCAACAGCCACCGAATTCACCTGATTTGGCTCCCTGTGACTTCTTTCTGTTCAATCGAGTTAAAAACCATTACGGGGAACGCGTTTTAGCAGCCGAGAGGAAGTAATGGAAAAATCGCAGGAAGCACTGATGGACATACCGAAAACCGAATATAAAAAATGTTTCGAGGATTGGATCAAGCGCTGGCATAAGTGTGTTGCAGTCGATGGGGATTACTTTGAAGGGGACAATATAGATTTAGATGAATAAACTTGTATTTTTAATTTTCTGAATAAATTCCGGGAACTTTTTGAACAAGGTAGTATACAGATGAAACAATATTAGTTTCCCTCCTTACCGCCGTAACATTGCTCGGAATGCACTTCACTACTGTCCAAATTGAACTGGAAACCCTTAGGGTAAACCCGCGGCGATAGCAACCACGCGAGAAGAAAAGAGAAAGACCCGAGTTACCAATACAAGGCTACAGTACTCAGATTCATGCGAGTGTGTTTTTTTTAAACTCTCCTTACGGTGAAATGACCTCCGACCGATGAGAGGCAGCGCCCGCAGCTCGCACAACCGCCCGCCCCACTGACCCGATGGATACCTCCTGTTTGAATCGATGGGTCGTCGAAGCTTGAAGTTGAGCAACGTGGGGGGGCGGGAAAATAAGGAATAAACTCAGTGCGCGAGCTTTCATTTATTTTTTTTAAGGATTTCGCTCGCGAGCGTTCCACTACCTGGAGGGAATGGAGGGAAAAAAGATGATCGCCATCCGCCACCACGTTTCTCGGTCCAGCGGTCCTTTCCTCTTCGCCGGCCGTCGGCTCCCTGGCCGACTCGCCAAGAAAATAAATGTATGCATAGTCAAACAATTTCTGAGAGGACTGCCTCATACCTTTGGGGGGGGGGAACGATAGTTTTCCCCATTATAAATCCATTGCCTCGTCTGGTCAATATTACTCCTTTCCCTCCATAAAAAATATTTTTATATTCTGTCAATTAGCAATTCACTCGCAAAAATCACTCAAAAAGGACAGCTTCCAAAAATAAATCATTCAAACTAATAAGAACGTTTGTAAGTACCCATGTATGTCAATCATTTGTTTTAATTACGTTTTTTAATTATTCATTTATTTCTTGGGCCTAAAAATTTCCAAGAATAAATGAAATATATATTTAATATTAAAATAAATTCGTTTTTATCCTATCATTAAGTTAAATTTAATGCAGGAGCGATGAATTCGTTAAATTTCAATATTTTCTATATTTCTGCAATACTTTAAGGTGGATGAGGGAAATAGACGAAGGAGGGCGAGGATTGGGAGCAGGAGAATAATTTCTTCGGTGAAACAGGCAGTAAGTAAGAAGGGCATCGATGAGCACTAAGACTTGAACAGAAATTGGTAAATGCTTCAATGGATTGTAGCAATTCATGGATGTAAAACCTAGTAAATGAGGCAAGAGGAGTAATGTAGATTGAAGGATATGGATGTGAGGGAAAAGACTGGAGAAATCAAGTTTGGCAGAGACTATGATAAATACATAAGTTTTGAATATAAAGAGCAGAGAGAGAGAGAGAGAGAGAGAGAGAGAGAGGGAGAGAGAGAGAGAGAGTTGATTACAAGGGGAATTGGAAGGATGCAGAAAATTTGAACAGGGGAAATATTTTCAGAGGTTATTGGATGTTATACGAGACCGAGGTAGTAGAAGGGAGAATATAAGATGGGAACGGGGTGGAAGGAGGAAGAGAACGACTTATTGGAATGACGGGAAGGCAGGTAGGGAGTAGGAAGAAATGACGCCAAAATATATACTGGATAAAAGAAGAGAAGAATCTATACTATTAGCAGTACATACTATACATTAAAGACCGTTCAAGACCTGCCCAAATATAAAAGGATGGGTATTGTTTATGAGAGTCATCCGTCAACGCGTTTCGTATTGACTATATCACAGTACAAGAGACATGGAACCAATGCGGTAATCGTAGTTGTCACCGCTTTTTTGGAAATTGCCAGACTTCAATCTGCAGAACAAATTTCGATGAAATACATGGTGTGAATTATGTAGAATAAATATGGAAAAATTGCCTTTCGGATCAAACTACGAATTGCTAAATTTCTTCATAAAGAAACACCCCCTTAATCATCGGCACACCGTCATGTCAGTGCGCATCTGCCAGTCACGGTGCTCTTCCTGGAAGGCTGGAAACTCGTTTAGGACTTCATCACTTCCTCTTTGACGACGTAATCCAGCGTTCAAAAATGGTTGCCTTTCAAGTTCCTTTTTATTCTTGGGATTAAAACTTGCTGGCCTCGTTGGCGACGGGGTAACGTCCTCGTCCAACAACCCAAAGGTCGCGAATTCGATTCCCGCTTGGGTGGATTTTCCTCCATCTAAGACTTTGGGATTTTTATATGCGTCCATTGTTACAAATCATTGCTAATACAGGTAGTCCGACCTGTAGTCCGACGTAAAAGTCAAAAAGTGCTGTATTCGGAGTTACACTAAAAAATAAATAAACAAGAAGTCCGGCGATGCCATATTGGGGCAGTAGGGGGACTGAGGCAGCGTTACTTACTAATTTATGCTGTGTAACTAGTGAAGTTTAATTGGGTTGTTTGTGTTTTTTTTAAAGTTACCAAACGATATGGTTATACACTGACGCTAAATAACAATTTTCAAAATGCCAAATTCTGAGTATGTACGGAATAATGCAAGAGGGAAATGATATGTGCAGGACAGAGCATTATGGAAAAAAGTATTGGGAGTAGGTTTCATGAAATAGCCTAAACCATTCTCATGGAATAAACTGGTTCTTTCAGCTAATTGAATATTTCTCTATTACAAGAGTAAATTTAGTTGATAACTTTGCCCAATTGAAGGCGCAACAATAGCAACTACTATAGAGTTTCAGATAAACAAGAAATCGTGTTTCATAAACGAAATTTTTTATGCGCACATAGTATTTGTTATTATCGAGGGATGTAGAATCAAACTCATACAAACCTCACAAAAATTTGGTTTATTCGTTTCATTTACGGGCATTTGTACCCTTTCTCCATTAGTAAAGTCGTTTTTTTTATTTCTTGATTTTGGTTTCTCCCGATTATATCCCTGGCAACAGGGTCATCAAATACAAAACGACCGATCTCAGGAACGACGTTTTCTATAGACGTACTTGTCTGTGGAGCCGAATAAATTTCAATCACAGCCAAGTATCGGTGCTCGCTTTCCATCTCCTGTTTCCCAACAGATCCATGGGAATGATGAACACACATACACTAGGGTGCAGTTAAGGCGTTATTTTTTCCACGGAGTTCCGTCAGTTTGTTAAATCCTTAAAGAGAATGGCGCTATGGGAACGTACAAATTTTTTATCGTGTAATTGAGAAAAAAGTCCCGAATCCTTGAACTTATCGTCAAATACTATAATATTAAAATCGAGCGGACCGAAAGTAACTAGTAGTGATTTTTAAAAATATTTTGTTTTCATGTGACTCGTGAACACTCCTGATATCGTATTTGGTTCCCTGGGCTCCATCGATCATCCAATCCAAGTGTGACGTCGAATTGGCTGCATATCGCAAACGCAATTGCAGAGAAACGGATCGGTAAGGATTACGGGGAGAATGGCGGGGATGGGGAGGTTATGGTGACATATTTATCAGAGATGGGGTGGTACTGAGAGGGAGGAGGGTGTTATTACAACTCGTAAGATCTTCTTCCGGGTCAAAAGGGCATGAAATTAACCCCCTTCCTCTCGGAGTGGTGTGGCAGGCCAAGTCGGCAGGAGCGGTATGTCGTGAAATCGGGCGGGGGTGGGATGCAGAGCCCGGATGGGGGCAGGGAGGATTGCGGGGGTTGGGGGGAGGAACCCGTCGTCCACTTTCGCGAGAGGGACCGAGCCATACGAAATCAGCCAATCGGATAATATTTTCGGAGTGCAGTAACTACTTATTTCTGCGGTCCCATGGTTACGCACTAGACTCAATTCGGAGTAGGTGAGCACGGGGTCAAAAGAGGGCGGCCTCGTCGGGAGGGTAAGGTCATCCGGTCAACATTGTTGCTGCACACTATTCTTTCTTCGACTTATCCCAGCGTAGACAAGAGGTAGTTGCCGCTCATTTTTCTTAATACTCTTAACCGAACTTAATTTTAAATTCTGTTTTGATTGTTAATTCAACCTATCTCAGTTAAAAATATTCTACTTTCAAAACGTCATAAAAAAGTCCTCATATTTCACGAAGCATTCTTTCCTCGCAGAAACAAACTAAACTTGAAATAAAAACCGAATCAAGATGGTGCGTCTTTTCCAAACGTAAGCACTTTGGAATCGGCATGATAGATAGTACGTGATACTAAAGGCCAATCGACCTTTTTGAATTGAAAATTGGTAAATTTGTGAATATGTATTGATATCCCAAAAGCGCATGCTCCAGTTCTTCCTGCCCTGCTGCTACCTTTCGACATAGCAGCTAATTCGATGGCTATTTTTGAACGGTTGCTGACATTTATCTACCCATCTTCACGGACGCGCGAGCTCTTCAATCAATCCCGCACGTACCAAACAAGAAGGAAGACCGATTGAAGATCCGACCGCGCACCAAGAGAAATCGAAATCAAATGCAGAATTTTTAAATTTCCAGCAAACTCGAGTAAGTCAGATGGCAATCCAGGCAACGGTAAATTAAGATACATAAGAGATTAAGTGGTCTCCCAGGACGACTATAATTCGATTCGATTAATTTTCCCTTCCATTTTGATGATTAACTGCATCCGCAGATGAAACGAACTGATTTCGGAGTGTGGGAGGAGAGAAATCGTTTATCGTATGTATCGGATTCCAATCAGTTACCCACCTGGAAAAATTAATAACAAAAAACAGGGGTCATCTTTGAAGTCAGTGTACGCCACATTCATCTCGAATTCTCACCGCATTAGGATTAAGCCTGTATCATACGACACTCGCTCGATCTGGTGAGGTGGAAGCGATTCACAATAATGATAACACGTTTGCAAATTTCCACTTATGATACTCGCATTTAATTCCGACTAGATTCAATGCATTGCGTTATTTTTAGGGACTGTTCAGTAAACACAACACTTTAATTTAGGCACACACATATGTCATTGTGAAACTGTATAATCATTTGAAAAATTAAGTGGAATGCATCGAGACTGAATTCCCAAAGCATAGTCCCAATATTATCAGGAAAATTTAATAATTTAACTCTGGAATTTGTATTAAAATGGAGAAATCTGTGAATTGATTGGTGTGGGATTCCATTAACATCGCCGTGAAAAGTCTAACAAATGATCGCGGTTGAACACATAAAATATTCATATAATAGAAGCGCTATAACTTTCATCGGATTGGTAATATACCGCGTAAATATACTGACCTAATTAAGAACAAATACTCGTACCCATTTTTCATCGTTAATGCGTAATTCTCATGTACGCTTAGGCAATCAATCTTAACATAATCTCTTGCCAACGCGGAGGAAATCCGTAAACCTGTCTAATTAAAAATGGGATGAGAATCAAGTCTCAAAAATACTGATGTAATTCGAATTCCGAGAGATAGCAATGTAAATTGAAGCAATAACATTGAGGAGCATAAATTGCATTAGGTTAAACGCTTCATTTATTTAAAAAACGGTTTTAAATAATAATGGATTAGGGTTAAGGAGATTTTAATAGAACTTGTCTTTCGTAATAATAATGAACTAAACTTCTAAAGCGTTTAGCAGTCTAACTTACCAGTTGTGTTTCCATGCAGCAGAGTCGTGATGATCTGCGGAAAACTTTCTAAAGATTTCATACATCGTACAATGGCGGTTTTCTCTCGTAAACTTTCTCGTCAATTTTCAGGTGCAGTTCATTGTTTAACACAGACCGAAGACTGCACTTCTGTGATCATAATGGACATTTGCGTTAAATCTTGAACAGACAGCAACACTGACGTACACAACTCTCGTCAATCATCACATTTGGTCCAAACAGAGGACAAATTTCCCGACTGTGAATGTCAGCAGCTTTGAAGTTTTTTTTATTAGTACAAAACCTTATCACTAAATAGACTTCACATTTGGCGGAAACTTCAGTTGTATTTTTAATTTGTATTCACTATTGTAAACAAGCGGTGCGACCTTCCAACCACTGCAGTTCGAGGCGTACTGACCTACTGTTTGCGTCAATGCAGCGACCATTCGGCTCTCTCCATTAATTCTCACGCCACACGAAATCGGAGGTTACTTTCTCGACAAAAATAAATGCTCCTGAGGTAGTGATTAAAGTTGAATGCCTTTACGGGCGCTCTTCCCTCGTTGTCATGGGGACGAGAAGTGTCTTATTCAGCATGTGTTGAAACATTCGAGCCAAGAGTGTTTGCCGTCACTCAACAAGGTGATACACTTTTTCTGGGCTCTCTCCTAACTTTCATCAGCACACCGGACTGTGGCACACCGCGGATGGGAGAAAGGGCTCCTCGGGACCGTTGCTTGGCAACTGGTTTTCCGGAACAAGTTTCGCTTTCTCTCGTGTTTCCACCACGCTGGGATCGTCAACGCCCACTTTGTAATTTTCCGAGCATAGAGGAAAGGGGACCGGGGAAGCGAGGGGTTCCAGTTACTCATTCCGTCGAACCCCTCTCCAGAGTAAGCTTCTCCAACGGGTGAATGCAAACGGGAGGTTAAGCTGACCGAAGAAGTTTCCATAGTAACTCCGCCCACCAGTTTTAGGTAACTCTTGACCACATTATTGATTATTATTACCCATTCTCCGAGCCGAGAGTTTCGCCGAAAATTTGGATCATCTATGAGTGACCACACTGATAAAGTGCAGGCTCAATTCTTCATACATCACTGTAATATAGCATAGGATGAGTAATATTTTTTTGTGCTGAAATATTCGGCTATTTCCCGATTTTTTCCTTCGAAGCCGACGAAATAACGACAAACGTAATGAAGAATTTTTAAATCGATGTGCCTCTTCGATTATCGCGCTTTTTGATGATAAAGTTCGATATTTTATAAAATTATTATTTCTGAAACTGAAATGTGAAAACTTTTGTATCGTAATTTATCCAGAAAGGAAAAGCTAAATTATTTACAATTGAGTTACTCTATGCGACGTAAACATCATTTAAGGCGGTTGAATTGGTCGGTCAATTCCAAACTCGGTAAAATTGATGAGTGCAGTATTATAAACGTGCTTTTAACAGCCCCAACGCCTCTTACACGTTGTATTATTTTAGAATAAAACAGCGAATGTGATGATTAGAATCACAAGATGAAATGGGGTGCGTGCCTTTTCGTTTGACTATTTATTTGAAAAAAAACCCACTATCCCACCGTGCTATACTATCTTGTGGGGTACATACTACCCCGGAGACCGCCGCTAGAGCGTGTGGCGGGGGGTGTTAGGTGACAGTTCCTGGATATAGAACATTGCTATGATAACCTATCAGGTTTATGTTAATGCCCGAATTGTACTTTATCAATTATCTGTTTTATCTCCAAAATGCTCAATTAATTGATCTGTCAAGATCTAAGGTTGCTCATTATTGCTTCAAGCATTAGCGAACGATTGATCATTAAATCTGAAACACCGCTTATGATTAACCTGACAAAGTAATGTTTGAAACTTATTGCTGCAATTATACGTTACTGTCGAAAAATAAATCTAAATTAGATGTACATAAATAAATTCGACAATAGTATTCGTTTTTTCTACATCATCCTTAATTTTGAGTCATCTCGAGGACAACATGAGTTCTTTCAATCCAGTGAAAATAGAGGATTTCAATACCTCCCCTTCCTCTGGAACAGGGATCGAGTAGAGTAAGGAAAATAGGTGAATCAATTACCATCACTCGAGTTGCTATCACGACTTGATACGGACGTGAGGATGAACGAGGAACAGAGGAAGGAAATTCGTAAGAGTGTTGAGAGGGGTGGAAAGACGAAGCGAGTAGGAGGAAAATAACCTCCAGACATCCCCCAATTAATTCACAAAGCAAACCTTACCCTCAAATCGAAAAAATAAAAGTTACGTCCGAAAAAATTAATCCGGAAGTTCACGCGGTTCCACCCTCACTTGTTTCCACGCGGAAGTAACCGTTGATTAGGAGGTGGGGGGCAGGAAAGAGGAGTTACGTATATGCAAGCTCCACGATTCGTAAAAGCTGACAAAGGAATCGGCCGTCGCTGAAACGAACACGCCGGACAACAGGTGATTGACGGGAAGGGGCGGAGGGAGTGGGGGGGGAAGCGGGTTGGTGGGGGGGGGGGCGGGTTGGGTTTGGAAAGAAAAACAGAAATCAAGATTGAAAGAACGGAGAGTGGCAGGAACCCATAAAACATCCCCAACGGCAGCAACCATTTTTTCCAGAGCGAGAGAGTGAGAAAGAGAGAGAGAGAGAGCATTAAATAACTGCGCTGTCCGAAGTGATTCGATTGGCGAGCGCAAAAAAAACAATGGAAAAAACCAGAAGAAGAACGCGCCGCGCGGGCTTCAAGCCATTTCAAATGTTGAAAAACGTCCTCGTCGAAAATTTTCGACAGATTCCACGATATCAATAAATCAGCGACGCCTACCGTTTAAAAAGCCAAGTGTTTGAGCAGAAACGAGGACATGACGTAAATGGTAATTTATCTCAAATTCTCTGTAAATCGACGGCATCCGCACGTGGAAATGTTGCCATGGTTACCAAAGCGTTGAGTGAGCAGGATATAAAAATTAACATCATTATGAATATGTTCAATATATATATATATACACACACATACATCAAACCAAGGTAGAGAAGGTTTGGCGGTGGCGGCGAAGATTTGGGAGGGGAAGATGGCACTGATATGAAAGGTTTTAGGAGCTGAGGGGGGATCAAAATATCTTGAGACTGAGGTAATTTCGGTATGATATTAATACCTGGCTCATTTCAGGAATCAAGGCGCCAGATATATGACTGTTCTATTGTTTTGGGCAGAAGGTGTGACGGATGCTAGAATGGAGGCACTATAGCATTTATCAAAGGGATTTTTGTGTTGTCTATTAATTATACGCATACACGGATGATATTTTCCTTATCAGAGCACATGTTACGGATTGCCTGAAAACGTTCATTTCCGACCTCAAAGTTTCATTCTGTCTTTTTCATTACTACCATTTCCTCCTCTCAAATCTTCTTCCTAGATGTAGACGTATCATTAATAGAAAAAAAAACATTCCACACTTCTGTACATATAAAACCGCCTGTGGATTCTGTATCCTATGTCCAAAAGAGGACACAGTATCTGCAATCATCCCCACTACCTTGATAAATTCCTCTTAAAGCTATACTATCATTCCCTCCTCCAACGAGGTTATCCTGAATTCCTTCCAAACAAAAGAATCCAAAGACATGCTTACACTCCCAAACGTTCCCTAACCGCAGAAATCCACCCTATTTCAATTATTACCACATATTTCCCTTTCCTAGTCTCTGAAATCAATCATAAAAACCTCTACCCTATCCTCAAGAACCACAATTCCACCACCTACCTTTCTTCCAAATGTCCCTCCGTTATTTTCAAACGCCCCGCCAACTTATCAGATCTCCTCAACTCAACCAATTCACTCCTTGTATCGCCGTTCCCTGCAATAAATCTAGATGTAAAACATGTCCTATTGCCCTAAACCCGAACCCTATCCCTCTTTCACATACTTTTTAACTATCTCCCACATATTCGCTACTCCTCGTGCACCTCCAGTAATGTAATTTTTATATTGGACTGTGCACCACACCCCTAAATATTACAATCAATAGCCACCGTGCCTCATGCAAGAATTCATCCCTGATTGGGATGCTCCCAATCCCAAAACACGCCTCCGAACACAACACTCCCTTTGACAAATGCTATAGTGCATCGATCTTAGCATCCCTCCCAACCTCTGACCCTCCACTGAAACGCAAATCTATATAACAGTCGTACATCTAGCTCCTTGATTTCTGGAATGAGCCAGGTGTTAATATTAGACACTAATTACCACAATCTCCAGATATTTTCATCCTCTCTCAACTCCTTAGTGTAACAGGACTGTGTCCATCTATAGCCTATTCTTAAACGGTTAACGACAAAAAATAACATAGATAAAACATATGTATATATATACATGTTTATAGAAACATATTTAATCAAATAAGGTCATTAAACATTTTTAAAACATTTGTGAAAATCACGGACGGAGAACGTGAAGGTCTCCTCGCTGAAAATATCCAAGCTTGACTTAATAAAATGACCTTTTGGGAAAATTTTTCTTTATTTCGGTATGTATTCGTGTATATACATCGAAATAATAAATATATATATGTGTGGAAATCGTTCCTGTTTGGTATGTATGTATGTATATATATATATATATATATATATATATATATATATATATATATATATGTTTATATATATGTATATGTGTATACATATATATGTATATATTGTGATGCTATACGAGTATATACGGATAATTAATTATATTTGAATATCATTTTATTTTCCTTTGAACGTGAATCAATTAACTAGAGAAAAAATTCACCCAGCACCTGGAGGTTTAAATTCGCCAGCGACTCATTTCGTATTCAAAATAAAGTCTCATTAGATTAATTATGCATTCCCCATCACTTGTTTACAAATGAATATGATGAAACCGAGCTTTTTAATCGGAATGAAGGGTAATGGCATGCAGGAGGCAGATTAAACAGAAAGATAGCGAAACGAGATACCCCTTAATGCAGGCATTTTAGTCCGAATTTTTTTAAATGTAAATTGGATGGATGTGTTTTCAGAAAATAGAATACATTCGAAAAACCTGATGGTTCTTCAAAATTCTGTCGTGTGTCAAGGACGCGAAACGATGGAGCGGGAGGGAGGTAGAGCGTCTGTAGCCGCTTACCCTAAAAGTGGGTTTCATCTGCATAACGAATTGGCGAGTAACTCAACACCGTTGTGGAAAACACTCGAGTGAATTCCTCTGGTGGAGCCGTCTTTCGACTTGGATCGTACACAAAGTGCAGAGGAAAGTGGGAGAGAAACGCGCGCGAAAGAAGTGTTTTGACAACAGTACGGTTTCGCGGAAAGAAATACTACTTCCGGACACCTATTAATCAAAACCCGCTGGAAACTTAATCGCAACATTGAGGATTATGTGGCCGGAATGACTTCCATTAAATCGCAATTTATGCGACCGATCACATTGATGACAAACGCGCTCAGAAATCCATACAAAGAAGAAGGATGAGAATAAATAATAAACTCCGTGAATAAGTCCTCATCATTCCGTACCCTAATTAGTGTAACGAGTAAATGGGTTTGCATTCAGTTTGCACGCAGAATCAAATGAAACTAAAAAATAGCGGAACGATATGCATCATAAAAACCGTCAAATTGACATTACAATGTCAGTTATTGTTTAAGACTATACATTGATGATTAACTATACTCTTTAGTATATACTGGAAACCAAATAGAAGACAATATGGGAAGAGCTGGAGGTAAAAAATTACAGTCGGTGGGGGATTACATAAAAGTAACTAGGTTTCTTGATGATCAAGAAAGAAGTATCGAGTCAGCATTGTGGTTACACTCACTAGTGAGTGCTTTAAAGAATAACTATACTGTTATGAGATGAGGATAAATGCAAGTAAAATAATGTATATGACGGTTAAAAATATATGGTATATCGGTTCGGTGTTGTATCTCGATTACTTTCATCCCACCTCGAAGACCAGGGTTCGAATCTTGAATCCCTTACTTAGGGTACCATGTAGAGAGAGAACTTAAAGTGCAGTGCAATGCTCATTGGATTATTATTATTATTAGGTAATCTACCGGTTAAGGTAGGTTTTTGGATGGACACAACTATCAAGTAAACATTTTGTGACTCCCCACCTAGAAAACTAATCTACTTATATCAGGTCCCTCTTCATCTCGGTGTACTTCTTTCCTCCCTTCATCCCGTCCAACATCCCTATCCTGTTCCTACCCTTACCTCGCTTGCCCAACATTCTCCCCTCTATTACCCTCTTCAACATTCCACTACCGCTCAATACGCCTTTCATCCATTCTTCCTGCCTCCATAGGATTTCTCTCAACAAACCCCTCTCCTCCCCCACCATTTCTAGTACTTCCTCATTTGTTTTCCTTTCGGTCCATTTCACCGAAAGGAAAAATGTAAAGTCAAATTGTGTGATCCCTTGAAGTCTTTGAGTAGGTTAATGACGAGTTATGGTCTCTTTTAGCGCATTCTTCCCTATTTCGTTGAAACTCCTACCTCTATCAAAATTATCCACCTATTTGTAATGGCGCAGATGATCTCGGGTGAAGCCGTCTCCCACCTAATAACTAGCATCAGCAACTTTGAGATCAATTAAAATAAGATGCGAGTGACACATTGGGGTCCGTATCCAAAATCAACCTTGTATGAATGAGAAAAAATTAAAGTTATTGGAATTAAAAAAAAATCTAAGGTTGCCATCAAGGAAGCATATCGTCTAAAAGGTATGGACCAAAGCACTCAGCGGATCAATTGTATGAATCATTGAAAAAGTGCCATTTTCCTACCCTCTAGCTCGGTCGCATGCAGTTATCCTGATCCATTATCGTTCGTGGAAAAAAATGACATGTGAAACTTTTCCATTCTACACTTTATCTCGACAATCTTATTTTCGATATCTCTCACACAGCAATACGTTAGGGCTAAATATACATTTTCAACATAATCGATAAAGAGACCTTCCAATTTACGGAAGAGATTAAAATTTTCATTTAATCTTACTTCATCTCCATCTTTCCTCATGAAGAGCGCTCATAGCAAGCTGTCAAAGAAGTACTGTGTACATATTATAATTATATAAATTAAAAGAAACAGGTTTATGAACATGTTTGACTTACGAGTACATTCATGATATAAAATTGGCCAATACACGATATTTATACAGGTGGCGTATTTAGTTTCCTTCGAAAACACATTAAAACCTACTTATCAACATGAACGTGTTTAATGCATCAACTTTGTGAGATATTAGTTGATGAATTTTGATTTGACGCAAACGAATTGACAATGAAAATAGTATTTACGTCATAAGGTCCTCACGTAATAGGAACCGAGGCAGCAGAAAGGAAACAGAAGCGAGCTAGCCTTCAAAATTCCCATTCGAAGTGACGGCGGTGGAAGGAAAAAATAAAACAAAAGCGAAGCACATTCCGCTTATAAGAAAAAACAGAAAACAAAAGCGAAACACATTCCGCTTATTGTTTCCGCGAAGTATCGCCGAGGAGAAGCCGGCGAAAGCCACTTATCCTCCCGATCCCATTACGCCTCTAAAAAAGTCTCCTCGTCTCCCGGGGACATTCGGGAGATGTAGAAAGGATAAATTTTCCACCACGCGGCGGGCTTTTGCGAAAGGGGAGGAAGGGGTGTGGGAGGGGGGGAGTCGCTTTCTTTCATTTTCCCCTCCGCCGGCGGAATACGATGCAAAACGTTGGCCGATTCTAGCGCAGGGAACCGCGCCAGCAGGAGATTCACTTGTGGAGCGATTGAAAAGAAACAAAAAGTGAAAAATGAAACAAAAGAAGTAAGCTTCTCGGAGGAGAGTTCATGTTCGAAGCGCCGAACAACAGACGTTTTCAAACAACTGACGATCAGCTAGCGAAATTTTCTAAATGGCCTAAATCCTGTGACACAACCAGCAGCTGAATGTAGAGTATTGAATGATGTTATCCTATTAAATGGAATTTGTGCAGAGACTATAAACTGAGTGCGCCAAAATTTAACTGCCAAGAAATTAGTTCTTAATGACTAATTTTTACGGCTGTCGAAATCAGTTATTATAAGCTATCTGAGAGAATAAAGAATGGTGATTTTATGCATACAACTGAAAAACAGAGACAATACAATATTCAAAAACACATTGGCACAGAACATATGGTACAGAAGGCCGAAAGCTCAAAAAATCTAAAATATGAGTCCTTTTACGTGGTATTTTCTATTTTGTGTTCCATTGTGCCGTCCAAATGTTATATTGCTCTCGTGAGTGGTTCTACATCATCGAACTATACTATATATTTTTGTTTATGTATATATATACATATATATGTGTGTGTATATATATATATATATATATTCATTAAATATATGTGTGTGTATATATAGTATATATGTATATATATATATTTTTTTTTCATACATATATACATATATATATATAAATAAACACAGGATTCAACCCTAAGGTCGGTTTAGAAGGTGATGGCAGAGTTCACCAGTTCCTTTCCCAGACTAAGCCAGTTCCTTTCCCTGTCCCGGTTATGGTGCCGGTGCCGGATCTGGAAAATCACATAGCTTGGATGGAGCTACAGGAGCCCAGAGTGACTTTCCCGGAAATCGAACCCGAACCCTCCGGTCAGTAGTCCAACGCTGTACCCTCTGGAGCCCCACGTATATTATATATTTTTCTTCATTTTACATATATATATATATATATTTATTTATTTATTTATTTATTAGGCAATCTACCGGTTAAGGTAGGTTTTTGGATGGGCATAACTATCAAACATTTTGTAACTCCAAACAAAACCCAATCCAGCAACCTAATCTACATCATATATATAATATGAATTATCACCCAAAACTACAGAGTGCCTGATATTTTCAGGATTTATAAAACACTGATTGTGTAAGGAACTTCCAGGGGAACTACGGTTTAGTCGGCTCGTACGAGCGACCTAGAAAGGATTTATATCCCAAATTAATGTAATAGGAAGAGAATAAATTTCATTGAAATATGAAGTAATTGAGCTGTGACCATAAAACCAAATACATGGGTGAATAATTTAGCTTTCTTACTCTTTTCATGTTTTTTTAGAAGTTTCAAGCATACTTTGAAGCCGTATTGAGGGATCATTTTTCATTTTTTAAAAATTCAATCGTGAAAATTTGATATCGTAATTTTTTTCACACCCTGTAAGATTCCTTTAGTAGTAATTTAACTGGTTAGCTGGCTGCTATAACTTGTTTAACAGATAGTTTAACTGGTAAGAGTAGGTTCTTTAGTAGACCACTTCACGCAAGTGTGCTTCTTAAGTCCTGTCTACCATAACACAAAATATCCTTAGATCCCATTTTAATATTACGTCAATTTGTTCCTAAGCACTGCATACTTTCTGTCTCCTTTAAATTAACCCAGAAAGCCTGATGCTTATCCTTGCTCTTCCTTGATTGACCAGGATTATCGTCTTTATCATCAACTTCGAAATCCCATTGCATCGCTCTGTGTTTTCTGCACCCAGCTCTCCAGCCGTCTCCAAATTTGTCACAAAAGTCCTCTCTTCTCAAATATCGCTCCTAGAACCTTATAAATGGCTTTGTTTTGCTTTAATTATCCTGTACGTTAAATCCCCTCGATTTCAAAAAAGCGCAACTCTTTGCGTATATCCCCTCTTAACACTTGAGCTACTCCCAACTTCCCTATTAGTAATATACTGTTAAAAAAATCTCCTTCAGAGGATTTGAGGTAAGTTTCTCTTCGTCTCTGCGGAATCTGGTTTTAATCGATTGATTAGACATTAAAAACGTCTTTCCCAGCCTCCGTTAAAACGCTTTGATGGTATGCTTTTTTGGCAAAAAACATTGTCACTCAAAGCTGTTGGTCTTTCAGAAATTCATTTTTTATTCCATTTTCAAAGAAAACTCCCATTCAACGCTGTCATTTTTACAGAAAAAGTGTACTTTATTAATGCGCTAACACAGGAAAAAAAGGTTCGAAATCGCGTTCTGTATGATCGGGTTTTTTTTCCGTTTTAAGGGTTTAAACTAAACGTGACGTACCTTCCTTCAAGTCCTGAGTTTCCCATTGATTAAGTCTTAACTACTCGCTTCTAAAGCACTCGCTGCTCCACCATACCACTCTTGCGGTGAGTCGGAGTTAAGTCCGGCTCACCATAAGCGTGGTGTTAATGCTTCCAATCCAATTTTAAGAGTTTATCAAATTCAGATCTCTTCTACGTCCATGCTGTACCTCGCAAGCCAACACAAGGGCGTTTGGCGGCCGGTGTTAGGGCATTAGCCATACATCTAGAAATATTACCTCTTGCAAAAATATGCATATAGTAACATAAAGTGTACAAATGAGTATTTTAATGTATATTTTATACAAAACTCATGTGCACACCCACACAACCCACGCAAAAACAACAAATATATATGTATATATACACTTTTGTGAAAGTCTCACCGACGTGAATGATAATGTACATGAAATTAGCACTAGTGGCCAAAGCAAAAACGCAGAAACACACAAAACAGAAATTAAAACCACAAGGTTTTGAATTTTCGGCGGTCAACGCCACCTTTCTCAAGGAAGAGGAGATTCCTTGAGAAAGGTGGCGTGGACCACCGAAAATACGAAATCTCACGATTTTATTTTCTTTTTTTGTGTTTCTCCATTTTTGCTTTGGCCACTAGTGCTAATTTCATGTACATTATATATATATATATATATATATATATATATATATATATATATACATAATAATTCCCTCGGTTTTCCAAGAAAGTTAAGGCGTCCTATGGCTTTCTAAAAATCTTAACATTTAGCCAGATCCCTTCGTTACTCAAGGCTCTCCTGACCTGATTCATCTAAACATACCATCAGGTCAGCCCTAACGGTGGGATATTAAATTTGGAAAGATGAAAGAGAGATACGGCAGTAAAAACCCTAAACGACAGTATCAATCGAATCCATCGCGGGAAAGAACTGTGCATATCCTCTTCTGGCAACCACTTTCCTAGGCTCACGGGACAAAAAAGGTCTTCCCGCTCCTCTCCCAAACACTGAAAAGCACCATCGAGAGAGGAATGGCGTCGATTTGGAGAGATGGAAGGAGAAATGAAAACGGTTCCTAGGTTGCGTGGGATTCTGGAAAAATGGGTTTCAGGGCAAGCTCAAAGGGGGTATTCCCAGGGAATATGCAGCAGTATTAGCGGAGAGATTGGCGCTCATACGTCCGGACCGACTTTGACGCAAATCCTCCTCCAAGCGCTTCCGTCCCAGGTAATCTTTATTTTCCCTTCAGCCCTTACTCCACGTTTTACCGAATACAAGCGAAATAAACGGGGATGGAGGACGAAAAAATTTCCCCCCCCCCTCTCCATCCGCCCGTCTCCAACTGTTAGGCTCGCCCGGAATTCGACGTCAGAACTTTTTACGGAGAAAGGGAAATGTTTGGTCTCGCTTTCTTCCTTCCGGGGAGTTTCATTCGCGAAATGTTGGTTTTAATCTTTCCTTATGCGTTATGCAGCCACCAATAACCGATGTTCATTCGATTGAAAGATAGCAAATACTTTTTACTAAATTATTTTCACGTGTATCCCATGAACGCGATAAAGAATGGTTTTCCGAATTTAGGCGAACGAAATTTATAAAATTATATAATATATAAATTATGTATAAAATATTTATTTTTCAGGTATATATAAGATTGCACCAAAAACCAACGGATAACTACAATAATTCAAACGAAGGAGCGAGATGGCACTAGTTTACAAGAATATATAAAAACAAAAATGGACACATTTTCCAAATTTTCGCTGGCATGACAACCATCCTTTGGGTTAAGAAGGAACTGAGGAGAAGATGTCAAGAAAAGAGGACAGGAAGAGGAGGACGCTGGATGCAAGGGGAGGGCGTGGAAAGTTTTTAGAGGGGAATATTTGGAAGAGTGGAATTGATATGGAAGGTTTAGGGAGCAAAGGAGGAATAAAAATATCTGGCAGTTGGAGGAATGTATGCCTGATATTAATCCCTGGCTAATTTCAGGAGTCGAGGAGCAAGATATATGCCTGTTCTATTCTTTCCTCTTTGAGCGGAGGGATGCTAGAATAGAGCCACTATAGCAATTATCAAAGAAAGTGTTATGTTCCGAGGCGTGCTTTGGGATTGGGAGAATCTCAGATAGGAAAGAATTCTTGTACGAAGCACATTAGTTATTAATCCTAATTTTTAAGGGTCTCGTATACTCTCCAATCTCGTTAATGACGTAGGTAATGACTTATGAGTGTCTTTTTTTATGTTTTTCCGTATTTTTGTTGGCTTTTCCCATCTCGCTCCTTCGTTGGAATTATACATACTGGTATAACTATATTTGAAAGGTCACATTAAACTGTTTAATCTGTGCTACTTTTTAATAAATCGCCCATATTAATATTAAATTTTTCTAAACATGGTTGCCTATTATGTTGGAGGGTTCAATAAAATTTTAGTAGTGTTTTAGCGCCAGTGACCCAAAAAGATCGGGAAACATATAATGCGAAGGGTTATTGTTAGTGTTAGCTAAGAATAAGGTCCTTGGCCATTGGAATTTCATGGAATGGGGCGACTATACAATGTCTACAATGTTCTCTGGTTTGAGAAAGGAATTTGGCTATCTTTATCATTGGGAAAAGCCTTTGATTGGGTGTTTTGTCAGAATTTTCTATGAGAGAAGTTGGGTGCTCTTTTTTTAAATAATTGTACTGAGATACGTCTTTTGCTAGATAAATTCATTTTCTGTTTTATTTTTTTGTGTTCAAAAAGAGGTAAAAATTTGTTTCAAAGTTCGTTGTTCCAACGCGCACAATATAAAGCTTTGTTTTTTTTGCTATATTTTTAATTTATCTCTGATTCATGTAGATTTACATAATCGGGATGCTTTTCTTTACTTCTATATAATTATAACAGTAATTAAAGTTCTTAGATTTCAAATATAACAGTATATTATATGTATAACGTTTTCATGAATACATTTCACATAATGAATTAATTAATGGAATTCAACCTTTATCTATTGGATATTACATGTCTGAGTCAACTGGTAACCTATTACCCCGGCGATCGATCCACTCCTACGCCGGTTTTTGATTTCGGGTGCAAAACACATTCCAATTCGGCGAATCTTCTAACATGTGAGTATGCTCATCAAGTATATAGAGAAACCATAAAAACTAGCTTTTTAATAATTATTTCTATTAAAACGAAAGGTGGGTATTGTGACTCTCTTGTAGGAAGTATCTATTACTAGTGTAATTCATAAATTCGCATGCTTGCAAACAATTTTTTTACATTTTCTCTCTCAGGAGAGAGAGGAATAACTATTTCAGTTTATTTAGTACCCTGCGAGCCATAACTAAGGTGTGCGGTAGGGGGTAATTACACACCAGACTACCCTTGACCCAAAACACATTTTCCTTCTTTGCGCGGTCGGATAAACGTTATTTTATTCTGATCTCAAATCGTTCGTGGGAATAATGACACGATCAAATCAATAGCAGGAAAGCTTTTTTGTCTCAAGAGTAGTCTGGTGTGTAATCATCCCCTGCCACACACCCTATTGGTGGCTCGCAGGGAACTAAAAACTTAACTTCATCCAAAACACCTCTCGCGATAGACCTCTCCGATGTTCCTCACTCAACCTTGCTTTCACGTCATTCCTCCATACCACTAACTTCACAGCATTCCACTTCTCTCTCTGTATTCTGCATCCACTTGTTCTGCTTACGTACTTCGAATTTATCCAAACGGCTGTCTCTCTTTTGCGTTATCCATGCCTAGGACTTCATAGTTTTCTTTCCTTTCCACCATTTTTTTCCTTCATTGATGTAAACGTCCAACTCTCTAAATCATCCAATCTACGCTTATTCTCTTGCCTCAAGGACCAAGTTTCCGAGCCTTACGAAGCTACACTCATATTAAAGTCTTCACTATACTTTGTATTATAATTTCACTTAAGATGTCTGTCATCAAATTCGGTCTCTTCTGCAAAACTTAATATTTTAAATGTCCCTAGTATTCTGCTCGAATCCACAACACTTTTAAAATAAAAGGCGGATTCTTCTAGTTTATGCTCCCCAAATTTAATGCATATTTTAGCCTTCGTGTTCCGCCCTTTCCCCTCCAAAATACTGTTTGAGCATCTCTCCCCTCCATGTAGGTGCCATCGCTCCTATCGTACCGAGATGGACTAGAGACCCAACTGCGAAGTACACCACTGAGTGTCGACCATTTTATTTAGAAGAGGCTATAGGTGTTATAACCCAAGTTGTCAATGTAGTGTTTTTTATGGGGTGCAGCAAAGATCGAAAGGAAGCATTGAAGCGGAAACTGTATAAAAAGAATGACAAAAAGGTTGATTTTTATACGGGATTGGAGGAGAAGTAAAATAAACTGCACAAGATGTGGAAAGAAGAACGTCTTCGGTAGTTTTCTCGCTCGAGATTGGATGTGCATTTGAGTCTGCGCATAGTCCGAGGGCCGACCGAGTCACAAGAAAGTAAGGAAACGGGAGAAGGAAGAAGGTCCAAGGACAAGTACTTCGGGCAAGCAAAGAAGAATTTGAGGGAATTGGACCGCAAGGAGATTGGAGTATTTTGGCAGAAATGAGGAAGGGATGGAAAATTCAGGGTTACCGCAATTTCGGAAGGAAACGCCATAATGAGCCTGCATTAAAAACTACCACCCTATATTCCAGTCTCTGTTCGGAAATTCAATATGCATACAAGATGAGGAACAAGATGGAGGAGATTTCTTCTGCTCTCAAAAGATACACCGCAGGTGATCGAAATAATTGATCATCACTCCACTCTTTCTCCTTGTAATCATTACACGAAAACTTCGTTTAGTGTATTCACTTTTTTACTTTGCGGGAAAGAAATCCTTTTAAATCCGGTTCCCAGCCATTAAAAATTTACCAGTCGATTTAAACGTCCTCTAAGAACAATCGTAAATGCAAAATTCTATGATTATTATTAATATTCAACGGGTTAAGGTAGGTTTCGGACGGACACATTCTATACAACTGTACGAAGATACTTATATGTACGTGTCGTATTTTCCTCTCCTATCAAAACAACACAACCCAACATCCTACTCTAAAACAAAGTCCCCCGTCTCTCTGTGTACTTCCTTCCTCCCTTCATTCTGTTCAACATTCCTATCCTGTTCCTGCCCTTTCCTCGTTTTCCTAATAGTATTTCCTCTATTACAGTCTTCAATATCCCACTGCCGATCAGAATGCTCTGAATCCATCTTTCCTGCCTCCTTATGATTTCTCTCAACAATACTCTCGCCTCCCCTATCCTAACGAGCACATTCTCATTTGCTTACCTTTCTGTCTACTTCACCTTCTCTACAACCCAGTATATCTTACTAATTCTCGGACTGGGCTTTATACAAGTAGACAGAATTGCGACACCATTACTGCTGACAGAACACTTAGTGTGTGCAAATTACGAGGGCTTAAAAAATGATATAACTTTGAAATATGAGTTCAAGTATGCTTGATTGATTGCTCGCTAAGCTGGTGATCAAACTTTCCATAAAAAGGGGATCGATTTAAATTTTTATTTGTCGTCTCATCCTTTAACTCCAAGAATTAGAGTGGCTATTTCTATAAATGAGCAATTACCTAGCCACCTATTAAATCGACATTGGACATCTTAATATTAACATACTTCGGGAAAGGGAATAATTACCTACCGAGACTAGGCGGAAAGGGCAATAACTCGAACAATTTAATGTAATTCATACGCCTTTTCATTTATAAATTAACAGTATACCTAATTAAGTATCGCTTGATTTTATCGTTTAATGAAAAAATTAATTTCTATGGTTTTGAACTTTTTCTTTCTGGTGCCACTCCCTGTTAGCCCCACGCCTCCACACGAAGTGGTGACAGGAAAGTTTGGAGACCACTGCTCTATACAATACAGTATAGATTTTGCGTGACGTCATGCGCACTCTAACTTTATTAACTCTACGAATTTTAAAGTAATAAGCGTCACCTCTACGACGTCATAATCCATTGACCCACGGTAGCGCCAGTCGATTGCAGGAACGCACTTGCAGTACTGGCGGTGAATTTTGAAACTCACCCCATTTCTCAATGCTCGGCTTTCAAATAAAATGTCGGTTGCCTCGGGAGTTAAGTTTGATGCATTGCGATAATCGAAATAAATAAGCTTAGAATTAACGGAATGCAACATCAGAATACCAGGGTGGGCGGGGGGAAAGGGTCACGAGATACGTCCAGAGATGTAATGAGAATGAAAAAATAATGAAATATTAAAACATTTCAAGTCCAGAGACGTGCGAGGTATGTCCAATAAATACGTGAAGTGAGGCCATTAAAACTTTATTTTGCAAAATTTAGTCTACATCGATTTTGTGCCATTCAAAGTACTCTCCATCCGTTGCTGTGCACTTATTCCATCTTCTTCTTTTCCACTCTTTAAAGCATCCTTGGATGTCCTCTCGGCATTTGGGATTTTTAGTTGCCTCGTCGTTTCTTGCTTTATTGTGTCTTCCACATCTTCCCAGTGATGTCCCCTCATCACATTGTTGTACTTTGAGAATACGAAAAAGTCGCAGGGGGCGAGATCTATAAGAATAAGGAGGATGGTGAAGGATGGTGATTGAATTATTTGCCAGAAACTGGCGAACAATCAATGCTGAATGTGCGGCTACATTGTCATGGTGAAGGATTCATCCGTCATGTTCGGTTAAAATAGTGTGCACTGTTGATTTTCCTAATTCAGTCCATCAGCTATCATTCGGACAGTTTTTCGAAGAACAATAAGGAACTGCACACGATCAATATTGTCGTCGACACAGGTGGTTGAAGGTCGTCCCGGCCTTGCATCATCAGTGGCATCCATTTCCATTTTGGACAAGCAGTAAAAATAGGACAACAGAAACTAACATCATTGGCACTATACGCACAGATCGCCAAGCACAGACGGCTCATCGGGTCTCAGGTAACTAGAGCCGCTAGTGAGCAGGGCTAGAGTCTGCGTCATGACCGCCAGATTGCACTAGTTCGCGTATTTATTGGCCGTACCTCGTATTTCTAAAAAAACATAGGTGGAAAAGAACTTGGAAAGGTGGGACAGATTTACCTTTCTTTCATGGATTTTGGATCAATTAGGACACAGAGTTACGGACACGAGGAGATGAATTGCGTCAGGCAAAGCAACTTTCACGTTGAGGAGGGAATTGATGACAGGAACATTGGCTAGGAATGTTAAGAAAAGGCTCAGCAAAACTTTGATATGGAACGTAGGTATGTAGGCTTTTGAAATGTGGGTGTGGAGATGGATGGAGAAGGTGAAGTGGACCGGAAGGAAAGCAAATGAGGAAGTACTAGGTATGGTGGGCGAGGAGAGGGATTGCTAGTAGATATCCTATGGAGGCAGGAAAAATGGATGAAAAGCATATTGATCGAAAGTGGAACACTTCCATAGATAAAGGCGGCAAGAAAGGCATGGAAAATGGTTCGGCATAAACATACACGTTATGGACAGAATAAGGGGTGATATATAATTTCCGGAGTTAAACAGTTCATTGTAGTGAGATGTGTCGGGATGTCTTGTTTGACGAGGCTAAGGAATGTGACTGTGTAGATATCGTGTCCTTCGAAAACTTATTATAAACGGTAGAATACCAAATAATGAAAAAAAGTATTCACTTCACTAATATTATACATCCCATCCACTGTATATTATACACTGGTTACATACTATATCTTTTATCGTCGCTTAGATGAATTGACTGCATACCAAACATAAACCTTAATCATAAGTCACTATCAGTCACGAAAAAATTGCTTAAGTCATTAAAGCCTTATTACCATCTTAATAAATGTATTTATAATTTCTACAGTACTTCAGGGTTGACAATAAATTCATTAGTTATGAAAATATCGATAAATAATTTGTTGTAATTAGAAAAACAAACATTCTGATTTTATTAATCCATACCATTTGATCCTGCTCAGCGAAAAGTTTTCGTTTCGTTATTTTTTATGGAAAAGCACAATGCATTTAAATTATAACCTTTCAATCCATTAAACATGACATAATTCAATTGCCTCCTAGGCCGCAAAACCGAGCTTGTTATCCCCAAAAATTGATCCGTCATTAAACACACCGCCCTAAAACGGGATTTCTCGACGGTGAGGTCAAACTCAATTGCAATTCTGGGAATAAAAATAAAGAAAGGCAAAGGTCAGAAAGCTTTCATTCCGGGTTCTACGTTTTTAACATAACTGGAATACATATGCGTACATGCATGCGCATTTTCTTGTAAATTGAAACCAGAAATGGAGGAAGTGAGTTTGAAAGAGAAAGATGAGTTCGGAATAAAAAATTTTAATATTAAGAGAACCTATTTCATACGGCAATAAGGAAAAAAATGATACTATCTGTACAGCGGGTCCATTAAAACGGTGTTTGTCAATGACCGAAAGGAAGTTTTTTCGCGGTTCCGAAGAAAGATGGTGTCATGCAAGTACCCATTGAAGTTCCTACGGATCACCAATATTTGCACTAAAATAATATACTATATATACATGTACATAGGCGAGCAAACACACACACACACACACATGTATACGAGAATCGTATATACATATACACGTACATACATGATTAAATATATATATTTTCACGAAGAAATATGTAAGGCGAGGGATAGGCACACATATAAAAGATCATGAAGGTGTTTCCCATTTGGTGGGCTTTCGTGTTTGAAGGTGTGGGGATTTATATGAATATATATAAAAACATATAGATATTTAAAGCATAGAAACACCAAAGAAAGGACACTCACATATGTAGTTTCCATGTTTCGACGGAACGGCCGTCATGATTATCTACATCAGTGTTTGTGTATATCTGTGCGTCGCGGAAGATCGTTCTATTTCGAAGATATATATGATAGGATATATTATATATAAGATATATATATAATATATATTTATACAAACACATACACACACGTTTAAATGAGTGTACGTATGTAAATGAGAAACCTCAAATATGCCTTAAAAAACAAAATCAAAAGCAGTAGGTGATTCGAGTCTCGATGATATATTTTCGGGGGTGGAAAATGGGCAATTCGGGGGTCGCGCCATTATACCGGACTCCCACAGGGGTAAGCGGAAAGCGAAGGGATCATGTTGTACCCCGTCCCAGCTGCTGATCGCCTCTCTGACGTTGGCATTTTTAAAGCGACGCATTTTGACGGTTAACTGCCTCGGCCGAAGATGGAATACGATACGGTGAGGGAGTCACGGGAAGGAAGGGGAAAGAGTTGGGGAAATGGATGGGCTGTTGATGGTTTGAGGAAATGGAAAAATCTGCCGGATTATTAAGCAAAACAGAGTGTGGTCAAGAAAATCTCTGAACTTTCAGAACGCATATATTATTGTAGCACGTCCGATTTTGACCTTTTACGTAATAATCACCGGTGCATCTTAACTTAAGCGGCTATCATTCGTGGGTGTAATTAGGCTTCCATGCAATGTCACGTAAAAATTATTACTTTTAATTACATGTCTCCTACCGTGATGTTGGTTTCTTTACGAAAAATTGATTTTTGTATGTCTTCCCGACCATCTTGAATGTGTGTCAACGGACCGAACAGTTTTAATTGTTGGACATCCCTTGACATTTAAAAAAAATCATTCTTCAGGAATGGGGGAATACCAGTCCCTTTACTCCATAAAACCATATTTATAGCACAAGCAGAACAATGTTTTAGCAGCGAAATTAATTTAAAACACCCTAACAAATTCGGTAGGGAAGAAGAAAGAGAAAATGTTATCTCTGTCCTGGAAGAAGCCATTTCAAGATTCAAAATTTCAAACCACGTTCAAAAATTGAGACCAAAAGGTCCATAACGACCGAAATTACAATACACAAGATGGACGAAACTCGCAAAGCCGAAGAAACATTGTAGATTCAAAGAGTTTTACATGATGTTTCACTGTGGACGCCAACCATCAGTTACAGTTTTCACTGACGATAAAGTTCAACTTGGGTCATTACTACGTTAATCAAATTAAAATTTATAATATTTTGGTAGTAAAAATACACTTGATAAAATTAAGAGTACCACTTTCGATGAATGTCGATATCAGCAGCTTTGAAATTAATGGCATATGTTAATTAATTATAATCTAATTGAATATTAATAATATATATCTCTTTGTTGTTACAGGAAGAGGGAAGAAAAGGAAGAGTAGGCAATGAGTAACCTACGAGCCAACGTCTCTTTCTGATTTTTGGGTCGTGTTCAGAAAGCAGATGCCATATTTACAAGCGCCACATCCCTTCAACAGAATTAATATGCGCCTCGTACTAGCCGAATCTAAAAAATTCTTCCTGTGTGCATATAGTCAGGTTCATGAAATCGTAGCCTTAAAGTTGAGGAATGCCGTCAAAAGTTTTCCAACAAGCAGATCCTATTAACGTCCCTCGACAGATAGGCTCTATAATAACATTCAATAGCGCACCTTCTGTTCAGTCGAACTCTCAGTATGCACAACATTTCCAGGACTCTCGGCAAATATTTCGGAAAACCCATTGCTGTGGATACACTCTGCTTACATTAAACTTCCGTCGTGAAAAGACACTTCCGTCAATTCCCACTGTTAAGCCAACTCCGCTTATAAGTTTATGATTCTGTAGTCAGGAATATATATGCACCAACTTTTCGAATAAAAGTTTTCCAGTATTTCACTGTCGCACTGTCCATTCCAAGCTCTTCGCTACACAACTTGTATCTACGAGTATACTGCCTACTCCGTCTCCACGGGGAATCTAAAACAGTCTTCCAATTGATTTCGGTAATCTCCGAACATGTAGCCTTTCATAGACGCATCGACAAGATCTTTTACGACATCGCCATTTCTCCTCCATAATCATTAAGTGTCAAACTCATTCCATGCGATTGATTAAAAAGTCTTGAAGTATCTAGAATACTTTTATCTTGCAGATACCGAAGAGTATGCCATTCATCTGGAAGTTCTCTGGTTGTTTGAAGTAAACAATAATTACAAGCAATGAATATTCCATCAAACATTGAGAAACAAAAGTTAACAATTAACATAAACAGAATTTGTTTAGCGAAAGCTGCCAAGGAAACGATACGAAAAAAAAAACAATTGAGGTACGAAAATAAAACGAGACGACAACAAATATTATTTAAAACACTGCCAACGGAACAAATGGAGTCCGCTTTTTGAACAAGATTCTGATTTCTCTAATGCTCTCTAAATTTCTTTTCTATTTTAAAAATTATCTCGCTTTCAAAGGAGCGTACGTGCTATTTTAAATGAGCGCAGAAGTAAATATGGAGTCCAAGTACTCTTTGCAAGCTATTCTAACCATTTACGGTAGGTGTAAATTTTTTAACGATCCCCAACAAATAATAAGTAATGTAAAATGTCCGTCTTGTGATATTTCAACTGTGTCCCCACGTCATTTCCTAGGAGGAACACGTTAGAACAAAGCTCACTGTCAACTCCAGGTCTAATCATTTTTCAGAAAAAATGCACGAATTAGGTCAAATGATGCATAATATTTGTGGGCCAATTTCGGTCCTCCTTTGGTGCGTTGACGGGTGCATGTCGTCGCCAACTCCTGGCGAGAATAGCTCTAAAGAAAATTAAAAATCCAGTCATGATTTAATCAACCGGCAACGCTTTTGAATCCGAAACACAAGAAAAAGAAATAGAGCTAACAGATATTGTGAAACACTTCTTCAGGTTATGAAAGAATCTTATTCATGGCCGTCTTTTAACCGGCTGGACAAGAGGAAAAGAATTAAAGGAGTAATTAACTCCCCTTCCCTCAACATAACTTACCCTCCGCTTATGTCTTCACCAGACTTATTCTACCTATTTTCGGAACTGACCTTGTACACGGCGTGTGAACTTCAAACGTCAGGGTAAAGGGTTTCCTTATTTCCTGTGCCGCTAGGTGTTTCCAGAGTAGGGGGGCCAGTTCCTTTCCCTGTGCCGGTAATGGTTTCCCAGTAAGATATACTACCCGAAAACTCACATAGCTTGGGTGGAGCTGCAGGTGCCCAGAGTGGCTTGCCCGGGAATCGAGCGTGGGCCCTTCTGTTCAGTAGTCCAACGCTCTACCCCCTGGACTACCGGGGACACACATACAGACATAAAAATATATACATGCATATAAATATGTAACATATATAAACTAATATATATATATATACATATATATATATATATATATATATATATATATATATATATATACACATGCATTTTCATATCTACGTGTATAGTAGAGGAAATTAAAGGACATCATGGAGGGCACTCTACGGCAAAAAAGAAGTGTTGGACACACCTTCAGGCACAGTGTATTACTTAGAAACTTAATGGGGGGCATATCCCAAAAAAGAAAACTTAATGACAAGTACATTGGACAAATTAAGAAGCAGGTGAAACGGAGAATCTATCAGGGCGTGAGAGGAATTCAACACTAAACAGACAAGAGTGGAGGGATGTAGTCAACCCATTTCATTCCTATAATACTGTAGATAATGATCATTTATGTGATTAGATCTCCGATATCACGAGTGCCGACGAAGAATTGCAAGCACGTATCACTCCGGCCGATCGGCTCTCACAACTTCCTTCATTCGGGTCTCCTATCTATTTGGACCTATTTTTTAAGTCGGAATGTGATTGGTCGTGAACGGAGACATGCAATGGTATGTTTTTCCATCTAGTGTGTATGGAAGTAAAAAAGATAAAGAAATATACAAGTAAGCAATGGCCTTCGATGAAATTTTTTTTAAATATACGGAGCGGGTGGTTACAGTTTCAATAAATAGATATACGTGTTACTTTAAAAAGCGTAAAAATAGTTCTGGTTTGCGGTGATTACTTAAAGGAAATATTGCATTTCAAAACTCCAAGCGTTCTGCAAGTTACAAGAAAAGTTCAAACCATATTATTTATAAATCAGCTTAAGATCTCGGTCTACTGATTGGAATTTCTAAGCTTTCACTGCGAAGGCCCAAAGAGGGATAAAAATTAAGAAAAATACTTTTTTAAAAATGGGGTATATTTGTGTAAAAACAGAATAATAAGTACAAAATATTTTAAAGTTGTGAGTAAATACCTCCACAAATTGCAAATATAAACCCTTTAAACACATTTGTGTGTGTTTGTATACATATATTTTCATATATACATATATATATATATATATATATATATATATATATATATATATATGTATATATATATATATATATATAACTTTTGGACGGCACAATAGAACACAAAATAAAACAGATAACACGTAAAAGGACACTCACACTGTAGATGATTTAAGCTTTCGGCCTACTCCGAGGCCTTCTTCAGGTCAGACTGAAGAAGGCCTCGGAGTAGGCCGAAAGCTTAAATCATCTACAGTGTGAGTGTCCTTTTACGTGTTATCTGTTTTATTCTGTGTTCTATTGTGCCGTCCAAAAGTTATATTGCTCTCGTGAGTACTTCCGCATCATCTATATATATATATATATATATATATATATATATATATACATATATATGTATATATATACACATATATATATGTATATATATATTACATTCCTTCCAACCATGATAATGGCTTCGTGACACGGAACTTGCGACATAATGCGGTAAACTATCGCATTTTCGTGGAGTCATCCCCTCCGCTCCCACGTGGGATTGTCCGTCGTGTTGACTCGAAACGAGGACGGTTAAAAAAAAAATGTTGGAAAAAAATGAAATTGCCACGTCGCCCGAAAATGATCCAATCACACCGAAAATTGATACCGTCCAATCAGCTTTCAGGGAAAACGAAAAAGTCTCATTCACACGCGGTTGGGATCAATGTGACGCCGGAAAGCCTCAACTGGCCATTGCTGGGTTTTTCACCGAGAGGGCGATCATTTTTGCCCCCCCCCCCCGTTTCCTTCCTCTTTATCGCCTCTCACAGTTTGAATCCGCCGGAGAGACGAAATGAATTTGAGCCACGATTCCAACAACATTTTGTTTTTGACACCAACTAACGCGTGCGTGTCCACCCTCCTCCCGTCGCGGGGAAATCACCTAGGAAATGAGCGCTATCATGGATAGCTGCTCAGGCGCTATTTCCATGGTTACCCAAAACGAGAGCATCCTCTGTAGCACGTATCACGGGCGTGAATTGTTTTTCTTTTTGCACGTTATCGCAACCATTATCCGGATCGCGAGTATCCTCTGTTGCACATTTTTTTATCACAACACCTCTTTATGCGCGTAATAACCACGGTTGCCCATAGCGCGAATATTCTCTGTGAGTGAATACAATTTGGGATCATGGTGATTCTCGTGTTCTACGTTATCGCCACAGTTACCCTTTGCGCGAGTGCCCTCTACATGTTTTAAAAGTTAATTCAGCAATGCTTAAGCAATTTTCCTCACTTAAGTATCCCGTTTATACACGACACGTTTCGGTGCTATCTACACATATTATAAATATTAAGCAGTATTCTGCTTGTTCATGGTACGCTTTAGGACGGATCCTTGACCTACATATTACTATATTCCTGAACGGTGCCTAACTCGACTCTCGAAACATCCTTGAATTCTTATTTAAGTTCCCCATTTTAATGCTTAACTCCCCTCACTCCGTCCAAAATGAACAATCTTTTCCTTCCCCCAACTAGATTTCCCATCGTTATTCACTCTTAAACGGTCTTCATCATCCACTTAGTATCTCCTGAATCCTCTTTTCCTGCCTTCTTCGATTTCCTCTCAAGAAAAACCACCTCTCTTACCCGACCAACACGTATCCTTCGTCTGCTTCTTATTCCCATTTAATTTATATTATGATAAAAACCAAATTTATCAGCCCGACGGTCGATTTATTGGGTAAGAATAGAGGCTACCTAATCCCAAACCCAACGGCGTAAGAAATTCACTCAAAAACAGGATCATGAGGGGAGTTTTTTCCCTCTCCCACCTTTGATTTCCCATGAAGATCTGCTACCAGAAAAATCACACAGCTCAGGTAAAGCTCAGGGTACCCAGAGGGACATTGCTGGGGAATCGAAACCGGGTTCTCCGATGAGTAAACTAGCGCTTTACACTCTGGACTACCAGCTATTATCACTTTAATATGTGCATATTATCATTTCTCAACACCAAAGTAACGGACTCGCACACAACTACGCTCCACATTATCTATTTTAGCAGTCTTTCCTTCATTTCTCCGCTTAATTCACATGGCATCAACTCCCTATTCCTTGTGCTTCTTTACCTAATGCAACCACTCTTTTTAGTTTCGTGAAACTACTTCCTCTCAATCACCTCCCGGATCGATGATATGCTTTTCCCGTTCCAGTAGTTGCCCCTCAAACTTGTTTTTTTTTTAAAGTGCCCATTTTATGATTATCTTACCGCGAATATTTTCTTAGGAGATTGATATTCTTACAAATATTTACGAAGGGGGGGGGAGTTATAAAAAAAACTATAAGTGCTCTTCAATAGTTGAACCATACCTCTCGGAACAAGGGTTTACGAAGATGTGTAGAAACTGTCACGAGAGGGAATAGTTTGGAGAGCTGTTACCAAATAAGCATCCGATTGGCTACCCAGCAAAATGGATTACATGATTACATTTATGATTAGTCTCCAACAAAATTAATGACAAAAATATCACGATCCAATGCAAACAGTCACAATCACCGGAATTTTCAGCGTAATGGAATCTCATTACAAAATAAAATGAGCACGATAAATTATGTAATATCTTCCGACCTGGCGTCAGCATTCGGCACGATTAAATCGCAACCAATTTCGGATAAATTTAATTCTCTAATGCCGTCAGAAAGGCAAACCAGAAAATATATTTTTCAAATATTACTTCACGGTGTAACGGGCTTCGCGAAATCCGCGATTTTCCAACTCACCCCAATTTTGAGCGAATGGCAGGGCGTTCAATGGTGGCCAACAAGCGATGATGGAATGAGATTTGGGCAAATATTTGTATAGCGCGAAGCATGGGGCGGAACTAACGTGAGGTCATGGGAATCGCGCGTCGAATTAACCGAAAAAAAAAAACCTTTTTGTTTTTTTTGACGGGAAAAATCCTGTAGCAGAAACTTCGTCAAACTCACTTATGCAAACTCAAAATAATGTGGGGCATTTCACGTAAGGTTTGTAATGAAATCCACGGACAAAATCGTACACGTCAATAGACCAAATAATGTACGGATCTAGCCGGGCACGTGAAAAAAAATTTGAAAATTTTATCATTCGTTCATTTGTTTATGCATCACATTATGAGTAACATCGTCATGTCATCTACACATAAAAATAGACGTTTCAGGCGTGATATGGTGGAATATCACGATTAATTAAAAATAGCAATTTTCCATCAACATATAATTTAATGCGACCGGTTTAAAAGGTTACTACATCATACTTTTACTACACCTGATGATGATGTAGCAACATTAAAACCGGTCGCATTAAATTATATTTTGTGGAAAATTGCTATTTTTAATTAATCAAGTACATAGCCAAATTAAAAAATACCATTCATGTTCTAATTATTCATTCATATCAAAGAAGCTTTCACAAGGAGGAGAGAATTGATGAAAGGGATATTAGGTAAGGATGTTAAGAAAAGGTTCAGCCAAACTGTAATATGGAGCATAGGTATGAAAGGCGCGGAAACGTGGTCATTGAAGCAGGATGATAGACGTAGATTGGAGGTTTTGAAATGTGAGTGTGGAGAAGAATGGAGAAGGTGAAATGGATGGAAAGGAAAACAAATGAGAAAATGCGGGGTCAGGTAGAGGAGGAAAGAGAGGATTGTTGGGAAATAAATATAGAAATAAATGCGAAATGCGATATGAAATAATGCGAAAAGATAGAAGCTTGACAACGGCATGTTGAAGATTGTGTTGGAGGGGAGAATGTTCGGCAAACGAGGAAGGATTAGGAATAAGAATCGGAAGTTAAATGGACAGAACCATAAACACAATAATCAACCCTAAGATCTGTTTGGTAGGTGATGGTAGAGTTCACCCACGTACAAAGCCCTATACGGCGTGTGAATATTCACACATAAGCAGGGTAGGGCGGGAGGGCAGTTCCTTTCCCTATATGCCCGGGTATGGTTTCCCAGGAAGATCTGGTACCCAAAATATCACACAGCATGGGTGGAGCTAAGGGCGCCCAGAGAGGCTTTCCCGGGAATCGAACGTTCCGGTCATTAATCAAACCCTCTACCCCTGGACTACTGCGACCTACCAAAAGAGATAGATATTCTTCTTTATTTTGGGGTGAGATTGAGGCTATGGAGTCTTTTCTACCACCTAACCTCTGACGATGAACGGAATGAAGGAAGTATACGGAGCGGAAAATGTTCTTATTGTAAAGTTGGATGTCGGGTTGTGTTTTGTTGAGTGAAGCAATAATAGATTGCCGATAGTAAGAATCCTCTTATCAAGTTATCATCCGTAGTGACAGCGTCGAAAATATATTAAATAGACGATAATCAACGACACAAGATACGTCAATTCATTAAAATTATCCATATCGGCACAATCGATATAAAGAATATCGAATTTCTGTAGATACACGGCCCATATCGCAAAATCCTTCGCAAAACCAAAGGATTTCTTGCTTCACCCTGGGGTGCCATGGTTTGTTGGATGATGGCACATGCATTTGCTTGCGTGTGGGATGAAAAGATTTTTGCATGAATGTATGCAACGCTGTGGGTTTCCATGTGTGTGTTGGTTTTGAATGTGGTTTGTTCCCTTTTACGGGTGGTGACCTAACACCCCCCGCCACACGCCCTTGGGGTGCGGTGGATTATGTAGATGTAGAACACTAAATACTTGGCCAAAACTCTTTTACTGGAAATGGAAAGAACTAAATAAACAAGGTGCGACATATTTCCGTCTGCATAGTACACCAGCACCATCCAGAATGGTGATTTGTGTAATGTACCAGAGAAACTTTCACGTATTTTAAAGCTACATGACAATATTATGGCTAGATTAATATTGTGAATATCATTGAATAAAATGAATTCCAGCATTCATAGAACGTCAATTATGAACGATTGATTAAAGAGAGCAAAATGTACCCTATCGACTTGTAGGTATTACAAAAGCGATCGCTGGTCACAGTAAATGACAATTTTTCCCGATACATTTCGCTTGGCGAGGAGAGACGTTTATTTCGAAAACGGACGACAAGAACGGGAGATCGGATCGAGGAGGCAGAGAGAGAGAGAAAATACAATAAAAGGATCCACCTTAAAAAAAAAGACCGGGCAATCGACTTAAAAACCTTCGCCAGTAAACTTGGCGAACGTCAGTCCGATAGGCGAACGGACGAGCTTCGTTCCGATCTGCTCTCAGCGTAATTTGAGTGCAGCGTCACAGGTTTTCGTCTCGTGCCCAATAGAAGAGGACCTGGACATACCCGGTCAAGGGGGGTGGGGGCGGGAGAGGGGTTGGATAGGGGGAGGGAGTGGAGGAAGAGACGTGAGGGCCTGGAGGAGGAGAGGGAGTATTATGGGAGGACAACCGCGGCAAAGAAAAAAATTAAACAAGAGCACTTCTGGAAGGAAAGGTACGGAAATGGGGAAGCCAAGGGCCTTTTGAAGGACCCTAAAAGGAAGGATCGGACCACTGCTATGTCTGGAGAACGTGGGCCGGATATCTGGAAAAGTCCGCGATAGGAAGACCCCGAAGAAGGAGAAGTCAGAACTTCAAACAGTTTGGCCTCATCCTTCGACGCGAAAGAAAGGTCGCCGTGGCCAACGGCACCCTTGAGTCGCTTCCCCCCCCCCCCCAAACGACTGCGCGTGCGTAAGTATCTCGGACAAAACAACTACCTTTAATTAATAGGTATGAAGACTAATATTAACAATTCAGTCGCAGTTTTTGCGTAGTCTATTTAAATATGCATGAGTAATATGCTGTCTGCTGTATGTTTTGAAGCGCTCAGCGCTTATTATTAACATTGGATCTTGAATATTAATTCTTCCATTACCGCCACGTTTATTTCATCATAATAAAGTGTTCAAAGAAACTGTGGCAGATGCCGCGGCAGTAACTTTTAACGGAGTTATCCGCATTGCATTACCGTGTAAAAATTTCAAAGTTAAAAAAAAACAATTCAACTTGACCGGGATTCGAACTCGAATCCCTCTATATCCGGCCGAGTACTTTAGCCAGATAAGCTACCAAAGCGTCCCTTAACATCCCGAAATGTTGTTTGAAATTCGTTGGTTTTCGTAGAAGATGCACATTATCAGGCGTGGTTATAAGACGTGGCGAGGTTCAAATAATATCACTTAGAGAAAGTTAGAGGGGGAGAGAAGTGGTCAGGGTTATGAACTGAGGGTGAGTGGGGGTACTAAAACCCTGATGCTACATCTACAAGGTTTAAATAATCAGGTATAAAACTAGCATAACATGTCTTTATTGATGTAAAAATTCTATGAAATGTAGGTCGTGTTGTGTCGTAAAAAAGGAAGTTATGTTGCTGAACCCTGTATTATCCATACGCTTGCGAGACGAGCTGAAGGAAACGAAAATTACAATAACATAAAAGTTTAGATGAAATAATAAAAACATACCGTACCTACACAATACACCTCCACGCGTCAACAATGGGGTAAGGCAGGGGGTGTACTTACTTGGAGTAGGAAAATCTTATTAGTGACATTTTATTGGTATTATTTTATTTAATTTCGCAGTGATATTTATTTAATATTTTACTTTAAAAGTAACTCAGCAACTCAGATTCAGCAGCTGCGGTTGGCATTTTATTTTTTAAGTACTACGTATTACAACCGCCATGACCGCCACAACATGAGCGATCGAATCCTTCGAAGGGAGGAGAGGATGAGGGATTGGGGATTCGTCCGTGGATGAAATGGGGGCGTATTGGAGGAGGAGAGAGTTCCCGTTGAGCATGCAGGGAGGAGGAGGGGGGGGCTAACTCAAGACGTAGTAAGAGGCTGATAAGAGGAAGACGGAATAAAAGGAGAAGGAAGAGTGAAGGCTCTCCACCCCGACGCAACCTCCCTACCTGAGGGCCTGTTACGCGTCGTCACCATGGCGACGGGCTGACTCGAAGGAGACACGATGGGGACACCTGGTCGTCTTCTGCCTCCAAATCTGTGAAAGAGATAAAAAACGCTTGTACACATGTGTGGTGGTGACCACGTAGGACAAAATTTCATGTAATTTCATGACTCAGGGATAGGAGAGGGGAGAACACTACCTAAGACGCATTCTATGGAAGTGTTCATAATAATGTTTTATCTTCCCTCGAGTGAATATACATGTGCTTTGTGTGTGTGAGCATATATTTTTTTTTGGGTAATCTACCGATTAAGGTAGGTTTTTGGATGGACACAACTATCAAATAAACATTTTGTAACTCCCCACCTAGCAAACTAATCTATATCAGATCCCTCTTCATCTCGGTGTACTTCTTTCCTCCCTTCATCCCGTCCAACATCCCTATCCTGTTCCTACCCTTACCACGCTTGCCCAACATTCTCCCCTCTATTACCTTCTTCAACATTCCACTATTGCCGATCAATACATTGATGCCTTTCATCCATTTTTCCTACCTCCATAGGATTTCTCTCAACAAACCCCTCTCCTCCCCCACCATTTCTAGTACTTCCTCATTTGTTTTCCTTTCGGTCCATTTCACCTTCTCCATCCTTCTCCACACCCACATTTCAAAAGCTTCCAATCTACGTCTATCCTCCTGCTTCAGTGACCACGTTTCCGCGCCGTACATAGCTACGCTCCATATCAGAGTTTTTACGAGTCTTGTCTTAACATCCCTACTCAACGTCCCCGTCATCAACTCCCTCCTCTTTGAGAAAGCCTCCTTGCCTAGCGCAATTCTTCTCCTTACGTCCCTACCACTTTGACCGTGTTGGTCCAAAACACTTCCGAGATATGTAAACTGCTCTACCTGCTCTATTCTTTCCCCGCCTATTTTAATATTTAGTTTAGCCTTTTTCTTTCTAGAAAATCGCATAACCTTTGTTTTATTAATATTGATTCTCATCCCATATTTATCGCACTGAACCTCCAATTCACTCAACAATGCTTGCAACCCCTTGGCTGACTGAGCAACTAATGCTTGGTCATCAGCAAACCTAACCGATTTTACGAATTCCCCTCCGACTTTCATTCCTACCTCCAATTCTTCCCATGCCTCTTTAATCATTTCCTCTACATATACGTTGAACAGTACCGGTGACAATGGGCAACCCTGCCTTACACCTCTTCCTAACACTGCCCATCCGGACTCTCCGTTCCCCACTCGCACCTGAGCAGTCTGAGACATGTACAGGTTGCGGATCAGTCTCCTGTCCCTCCAATCCATTCCTATTTTCTGCAATACACGCATTAATTTTTCCCAATTCACTCTATCAAACGCTTTTTTGAAATCTACAAAACAGGCAAAAACGTCCTGATTGTATTCTATATTTCTCTCGACTAGTGATCTCATTACTGCAATGGCATCACGCGTACCTCTTCCTTTCCTGAACCCAAACTGATCATCCCCTAAGTAATCATTTGCCTTACTCTCTATCCTTTTGTTGATGATCCTGAGAATAACTTTAGCTGCGTGGGATATCAAACTTATTGTTCTGTAATCCTCACATGACGAAGCCTTTTCCTTATTTGGAATAGGAACTAACACCGATCTCACAAAATCTTCCGGCCAGATTCCTTCCTCATAGATACTACGAATCAGCCCATATATGGCCTTCTTCCCACCTTTCCCTAACCATTTCAACATTTCTACAGGAATATTGTCCACCCCCACAGCCTTGTTTGCTTTCATCTCCTTTAATGCCCTTTCTATTTCATCGTCGAGTATGCCTGGACCTAAGCTATCTTCTTCTACGTCATGTTCCTTTTCTATGTCTAACCTTGTCGGCCTAAGTTCTTTACCATACAGTGTTTCTATATATTCCTTCCATCTCTCTTGGATTTTTCCTGGTTCAACTATTATCTTACCCCATTTATCTTTAACTGTTAGCACAGATCTTGCCTTCTTACTTCCCGATAATAACTTAACCTTGCTGTATAGAGCACCAATTTCACCCTTCTTCTGTAGACTTTCCATATCCTCGCATTGCGTTTTCCACCATTCTTCTTTTGCTTTATTTGTGGCCCTTCTCAATTTATTGTAGCATATATATATATATATATATATATATATATATATATATATATATATATATATATATATATATATATATACGAACAAGTGTATATATGGCGAACAAATGTTCATACACATGGAAATAGATATAAGGAAAAGGGATAGGAACACAATAAAGGACGAACAAGGGAGAGGCGGGGAAGGTGGAATCGAGCAGATCACAAGTGCAAAAACATTTCCTTGACCGGGACTTGAATACCGGATCTGTCGACTTGCCAGGTCGATGCTGTAACCGCTTGAGCTATCGAGGAGACGTAATTTTGCACTGAGATTTGCTGGTCTTATATCTACCGAAGGTCCCGTTTCTCTGGCCATGAGATGGCGTCAGGGAGCTGATTCACCCACCAAAGGAGAAATACACGACACACGAGAGGAGGGACATTAGGAAAGCAGTCATACAACATAATACAACACACACACACACATATATATAGCTTTCTCGTTTTCTTGGTTACAATAGAATTTAATAAAAGTAATAAAAAAAGCATTAACACAATAATACCTCACACCAATATTTCGGAGGTTCCAGTGACCTTAATCGGGGTATAAGATGTTACTGTTTTTTATATTGGTGGTTTGGACCACCGAAATTTCGGATTAAGTTGTGTTTGCTTTAATTCTTTGTTTTTGCCAATTGCAAGCCGCTTCGAGTGTTTTGAGAATTATATAAAAAATATAAAAAATGATGTATGAGGGGTGAAGGTATCGTATTAATTGACACAATGAGACAATCGCTAAAGGAAAGATTGTGCAGGGAGGCTTGTTTGTGAACTGGCAGAGAGGACAAGGCGGAAGAAAGTTAGCATGAGGTGCGGTGGTTGTTGATGCGGGATTTGATGGGCGTGGTGCATTGCCCAATGAAGGATGAACGACAGAGTTTGAATTTTAGTTGGTGTTTTGAACACTAGTGGCGATAATGGGCAACCCTGCCTTACCCCTCTTCCTAACACTGCCCATCCGGACTCTCCGTTCCCCACTCGCACCTGAGCAGTCTGAGACATGTACAGGTTGCGGATCAGTCTCATGTCTCTCCAATAAGCCTTTTCAATATCTGAGAAACAGAGATATATATCCTGGTTGTATTCTATATTCCTCTCAATTAGTGATCTCAGTACTGCAATGGCATCGCGTGTGCTTCTCCCCTTCCTAAACCCAAACTGATCATCCCCTAAGTAATCATTTGTCCTACCACCCTTTTATTGGTTATTCCTTATATTAATATAGGGAAAATGCATAGTGATAGTTAAACATAAAAGGCGAACTCCAGATTATTAAGATGGTGGGAGGGTGAATATTTCAAGCTAGAAATAAGTTTCCTTTGCCGGTAAGTGAACCACGGACTTTCGACATGCACACAGACATAAACACATATGCATCTCATCCGCTGTCCAATAACAATCGACCGTTAGCCAATGCTGCCTTCTCAAAATTTAATCCGACCACTCTTCCTTCCTTCCCCTCCTCCCTTTTTTTCGATTTTCAGAATATTTATTTCAAAATTATAGCTGGCCTTGTAATCATCCACCCTGTTGACATTATTTCGTTGTTTTTTTTCAAATCCTATAGCTTCTCTCATATGCTGAGGGAAGTATTTTATTACCCACTTATTAGCACTTTCGTACTCCCAAAAGCGATGCAATGGTTCGGACTGAAGCAGATGTTTCCAGCTGGTGGGAGAAGTCTTTTCGTTGGATTGTAATAGCTCTCCTCAGCTTCGTCTAAACGACATCTGGCCTTGAAAAACGATATACGTGAATCGACGAAATTAGACTCAAAAACATCTCATTTTGAATGATCTCTGAGAAAATGTTCAAAAAAACTTAACTCCAGAGGGTAGAGCTCACCTAATAAGAATCGCTAGTCTTGTTTAAAATATTCACCAAAATTAAAAAAGGGAAAGGGATCAGATGCTTTCCCACCTGCCAAAATAAGACTTCTAAAGAGTATCCGGCATCCTTAAAATCAAACACTTTTGTGTGATTCCATAGGAAAAATCAATGTGTCAATTTGCACGCTGTAATTTTATTTTATTGATCATGTTTCAGGAAAGGTCAGCAAGCTCATCAATATCATGCTCGGCGATAAAAAATTATGTCGTGAAATTGACACGGTGATTTTTTTCTCAGTAGTATCGCGAATTTTCGCGAAGTGACGCAATAATTTTTATCCAACAAGGTGTTAAGCTGGAGGTACCAAGGAACGTCACCTAGGAATAAAACCTGGGTCTAGTATCCTAGGCGTTATACCCATTAGACTTCTCTTTTAGCTTGTATGTCTTCACAGCTTCCTTGATTTTGACAGGAGTTATACGAAGTAATATCTTAAGTCAGCATATCATAACCGCTGTAGTATGGTCAACAGTATACATGTTCCACCCATTGGTAAGAACAATCAAATGTTAACGTGAATATACCTCCGCAAGAGGCTAAAAGTTGTTAACCGAATTTAATTATTGTGAGCACTTTAGAAAATATAAAATTGCAGATTTACTCAGTACAACTGAAAGTGACTATTATGACAAACCCACTTGAGTTTTAATCGCCTGTTTTGAAAACACTATGATGAGTGAAATACAGACGCCGGGCACACATATCTTCATTTAAATTCTACATCTCACTCACATCATATGTTGGTTTATAATGATTTTCCACCAATCATTGACGTCCGCATTACCACCATAGTCTTTGCAAATATCTGCTATTGATTTATTTATAGAACCCATATATTCCTTTCATTCTATGAAAAAGGTCGAAAATGTCGGGAGCAACAGATGACCCCTAAGTCGCTCCTATCCCCACTCAACTGGTCCATGCATAGTTAATTTGTTCGGGTTATTTTCCACGGGCATCCTGTGACGGGAGGATCGAATCTTGAAAAGAAAAAAGATATCACGTCTTGGTCCAGTAGACTTTTGGACCCGGAGAGTTTCAAAGATGACCATCGGACGGTGCAGCTGGGGTATCTTTTCGAAGACATGAGATTGGGTCCCCTCATTCGATATTCAGTTTTCTTCACATACGATATTCACAAAGAGGAATTCGGTTAATAAGAAGAAATTTTAACGCAGAAAATATGTGAAAATTCGCCACAAAAAAGCTTATATCCTGGGTAAAAACTCCAGGAGGACCTAGCTTATACCGGAAAATAGTATTCAAAATGAAAATACGAAATTTTTGTAGTACCCCATCAATGTCTATTTGTATGCATACTATTTTCCAGGCACTAATGTTTTCCTTTTTTCACGAACTTTTGCCAAAAAAATATACACCGGTACAAATAATTCACATTTACCTGAGAACTGAAAAATATTAAAAGTTTCCTGGGCAACCATTTAGTTGCATTCGCATTTCCCTACTTTTTCCCAAACTGCCCGGAGAAGGCGACGGATTTCTCCCGATTTCTATATCTCACGATTGTAGTCTCAACGCTTGTGTGCGAACCATCCCTCTTCGTGTGGTTCCGGTCGATCTGCAACAGGATCGATATAGGCATCGAATTGTTCTAAAAAAATAAAATAAACCTGGTTCCCATTCTGTTTCACCAATTCCCTTATAACATTGGTGAAATTAATTTTAAAAATCGGACTTTCCCATGCTAGGAAGAGGGTTAAAGACAGAGCCTTTTACACATTTGGTGTTCAACGTATATGTTGAAGAAATGGTAAAAAGAGGAATGAGATAACTGGAAGTAGGAGTGAAAATCGGTGAGGACTTTATAAAATCAGTTAAGTTCGCTGATGACCCAGCTTTAGTTTGTCTGTCAGCATTGTGGTTGCATGTCTCGCTGAGAGCATTCGAAATTCTATGCAATAGATATTTGATGAGAATATATATAACAAAGGTTATGCCGTTTTGGGGAAAGAGGGGGGCAAAGTTAAACGTTAAAATTGGAATTCAGAAATTAGAGTAGGTGGAATTTAGCGTACCTCGGAAGGGTTTTCAACTAAAATTCTAACGATGGAAAATAATCAATAAGAAGAATTACGTTATTCGGAGAAGTCTTCACAAAGAGGGAGTCGATGGCAGGGATGTCGAGTAAGGATATTAAGAAAAGGCCCGTAAAAACTTTGATATTGAGCGTTCGGCGAGGAAACGTGGTCACTGAAGCAGGAAAATAGACGTAGATTAGAGGCTTTTGAAATGTGGGTGTGGAGAAGAATGGAGAAGGTGAAATGGACCGAAAGGAAAACAAATGAGGAAGTACTGGAGATGATGGGTGAGGAGAGGGGTTTGTTGGGAGAAATCCTATGGAGGCAGGAAAAATGGATTAAAGGCGTGTTGAGCGGTAGTGGAATGCTGATAATGTCATGAACATGTCCTACTTTCAAAACCCGAACTCCATCCCTCTCCCACCCGCTTTTTAAATCTCTCCCACAAATTCCCTACTCCTCGTGGACCTCCAGCAATGTAGTTTACCTTCTAACTTGCCAAATATGTCCTGCCTTTTATATTGGTTAGTGTACCACACTCCTTAATATTATAATCAACAGCCACCGGGCCTCTGAAACTCCCTCTTTCACAAGGAGGAGGGAGTTGATGACGGGGACGTTGAGTAAGAATGCTGATAAAATGCCCGTCAAAACTCTGTACGGCTCGGAAACGTGGTCGCTGAAGCAGGAGGATAGACGTAGATTGGAGGCTTTTGAAATGTGGCTGTGGAGAAGAATGGAGAAGGTGAAATGGACCGAAAGAAAACAAATGAGGAAGTACTAGAGATGGTGGGCGAGGAGACGAGTTTTTTTGGAAGAAATCCAAAGGTGGCCGGAGAATTATGGATGTAAAGCGTTTTGATTGGCGGGAATTTTTCGAATGGCAATACACAAAAATATTCCCCGGCTTACATAACTTCCTCTTGAAGTTTTCTACGCGAAAAATTTTAAATCGGAGTCGAAACTCGTAATTCAAAAATTAGGGCCTAAAATTCACTCTATTGGTACGCCAAAACCAATAGGCCTTGTACTGTCATCAACTCTGAAGATAAACCATTAGATCGCTCGTTGAAATCACGACTGAAACTGACAGAAGAAAAACGCCGGAGTGTAGTATATCCGACATAAAGTTACGATATTCCGTTCAAGGTCAGTCAAGCGACTCAGAGCATTTGTCGTGACTGAAAATTAATAAAGATCAGATATAGCCTTCGATCGGCTTTACGGCTTGTGTTTCGTTGCGAGACGACGTTGCAATCTCTCGGCTCGTGAGTCATTTGAAATCAATTTACGAAAGGATTGAGGATGCCTTGACGACAATAAAAAAAATTCACTTTGTGTGAAGCTAAAAAGTCGTAAATTTCGATTGACCTCGTTGGGTCAACGGATGAGGGTGCACCCTCGATCGCGGCTGAAATCCTTCAGAAAGCCCTTCTGGTGGACGACTTTTAATGATCTCTTTTCTTCTTTTAGGATTGAGATCGAAAGACACCAATCGTTGTAACATTTCGGCCATTTAAGAATTCGTTGATCGTGGTAAATCTAAACTATATAGAGCGTCTATTTAGACACTCAGGCGTACAAGCATGTTTTCCAATGCAATAACTCAAAAAAAATAATGAAAAATGAATTAATGTAAATTCTCGCAGTACACATTCCAGAAGCCACATTTATTTAGTGACGCTAGCAACGGATGATGTCATATGTGTCACAAGTTTGTTTTTAGTTTTGAATGTTACGACGACTTTAATATCGACACAATATTCCCGCTCCATTCAAAAAGAGACTTGATGCCCAACTTCTCCACTGTTTCCAAGAAAAGGAGGGATATTCCTTTGAGAGAAACTGCTCGTTTGAATGGCTCCCAAGAAATTTGGCAACAGAAATAAAAGAAAAATTGTTACGACATACTTAAACAAAGTATTAAACTACGTCAAACAAAGAAAATTGACGACTGGAGAATAAATCCCTGGTTCTCATTGGCCTTCTCCTACAAAACACCTCAAAGAGGCCCACCCTGTTTGAGCGTCCTATGCGACGGACGGTGCTCTAACCAACCGTGGTGGTTCCCAACGACTCAAGACCCGAAAAAACATATTGGAAATTGAAAAAAAAATACTCCACCGTCTTAAGGTTTCAATCAAGGACACCTGAAGTAGGAAACTTGAGCACTACACACCGAAACTAGCCTATGGTAACATAATCGCGCAACCGATTCAAAGTCATCGCAGATTCCAGTATCAATCAGAACGTAGAAGAATTCCCGACGAAGGCTGCGTTGCCCGAGAGTTACGACACTTTTAACGCGGTGCGGCAACGAAAAAAAAACTGGCAATCGTTTTAATGTCTATCGTTTGTTCTACTCTCGTCAAAATACGCACGGGTCACTGTAGTCTTCTGTTTTACTTTCTCTCTGCACTGCCGTGAAAGGCACTAGGAAGAAGATGTGTCGGCTGTGGTGACGCGACTCCAAATGAGATACAGGTAAACGTAGCTTTAAAACCAGCGCTCTCTCTCTTTTTACTTCTCTTGCACTCTCTCTCGCACCGCCTCCCGCGCCGGCAACGCCGAGAGGTACGGGCGGCCGCCTCTCGAATCGCGGGAAACAGAACACGATCAAGGCGAAAAGCCGGGAGGGAACACAGATGCCGAAGGACGTACGTGTACATAGTACACGTCTATTTATATGTATAATATGTACTCGTATGTATATATGTATGTATATTTGTGTGTGGGTGTGTGTGTATATATATTTTATTTATTTATTGAAGACGGAAGAGAAGATTTTGCATACGAAGAACTAAAACTGACGGGACCATAACTTATCGATACGTTCGATCCGAGCGGAGAAAATAAGAGGGTAGTCTCATTGTCATATTCCGCACGCACGCGTCAGATAGGTAGTGAAGGCAACATCTCACGGAGACGAAGGTCTACGATATACGGCCTCGTATATATGGAAACTCGGAAACGCGGCGCAAAAGACAAAAGTCCCGTTTATGAAAGTTATAGCACGATTCACTGGAACTCTGAAAAGAATTTTAAGTGCAATACGAATTATTCTAAGACTACGACTCTCCCTTAAAAGTTTACATAATTTAACAACCGGAAGAAATTCATTTTCACTGGAAACACCTACACGAGTAAACTACGAGAACATGTAAATTGCCTCTGACTCTGAGAAAAAGATCTCAGGCTAGGGTACGGTGATTAAGGCTTCAAAAAAATTTTTTTTAATTTTCCTTCAAAGGAATTTTGGGTTCATCAAGGACGTGCAAAAACAATTTGGAATCCCTTAAGTCACCATAAGTGTGCGTGTAAAAATATATATACGCACACACACACACGTATTATACGGGGACATAAGGGAGTCCGTATTTTTTGTCGCCAACGAACCATATCATACCAACAAAAAAAGTTTCGTGAATAGATCAGGAAAAAAAGAAGGGGCCTAAGATAGGTACCTGAGGAACTTGGCTGATTTCTCACAGCCGCCGGAGAGAATGTCAGATGGGGAAATAGAGGCGGGAAATAAGTTGTCCGTCTTGGCGGAGACCGACTAACTGCTCGCGGACACACACCCACGGACGCACACGGGCACGCAACACAGGGACACAGCTGAGCTCCTGACACGAAAGAGAAGGCGAAGCACAGAATACCCCTATTCTTCCTCCCTCTCGAAAAAACTTCTCACGCCCACGCGGCGGACACGAGCGTGTTCATGCGTGGTTCGGGATGGAAAGAGCACCACGAGGATCATGACCCGCCTATTCTCCCCTCTTCACTTCACCCCTAACACTCCCCTCCCCTCCACCCCACTCGGAACCCTCTCCTTCACCCACCCCCGAACACGCCTCCCCTCCCCCCAACGGCGCATGCTCAGGTTCCGCGAAGTCCGCCGACACCGCGACGGGGAGAACTGGAGTTGGGTGTGGGGGAACAGGGAAGAAGGGGGCGGTGTGTGAGCAGGGGAATGATATGGGAAGGGCGCAAAAGGGGTTGGCGGGAGGAGGGAGAGGGTGATGGGTGGGGGGGTGAGGAGATAAATGGGGAATTGGGCGCATCGGAGTGGAGTGGCGAAGTTTTTGGGGTAGGACCGGCTTCTTCTCTTTTATTCCGTCCCGTTAATGTATTTTGTATTTTTTTAACCTAAAAATTCATTTGAGACGAGTTTGCAGGACCTAGCCGAACAATAGATGCGTCAGTTGGCGAGATTGATAGATAAACAAGGCTCCATATGGGCGAAATTGAGAACTTTCGGGTCCCTGTAGTCACACTCAACGGGTCGGTTGCATGGTTGTAAGATATTCATCTTCTAATATTGGCTGTCGATTAAAAATGAATTTAGATTAAACGAATTAGATTTACTTGTGCCCTTTAGTTACATTTACTATTATCGACCAAGTCGTTGATATCGAGTAATATCGATCTCATTATATGTGTATAGTCTTAATCGTCATATAGAAATTAACTTGTTCTACATTCGACTACATCGTTATTATCGTCCGTATCGATTTTTTCCTTCGATTAGCGACTTAGATTAATTAGAATTAGTAGTTCGATCGAAGAACTTGTATCGAACTGGTTGACATGAAAACTATCAACATTTGTTCGATATATACCCTCGTATCGTGCAGAAAAGGTAATCGCAAGAAGTTAGTGGGGAGCCTAAACCCGATGTCCAGGGGTAATTTTAAAAAAATATAATCATCATGTTATTGAATTTTCAGTCAAAACCGTTTAATTCAACTGTTTTATTAAGCGATATCCCACAATAAGTGCTGTAAATCAACGAAACTTCACGGAGAATAACAAAAATGAAGGTTTTGTAACGACCCCGCAGTTATTATAGTTTTTAATACGATTACTGAAGCATTTACTGTATATTTAATGACAAATGGTCCATATAAACAGAATCAGGACCTCCTGAGAACGTTTCCCTAACTATTTCTAAGTTCATAAGCTGAGCATGCAAATTCGTAGCTCACATTTCGATGATTCGGAATATAGCATGTCGATGACACGTCAGGAACACCTGTCTACCTACGAGATTAAAGAAACTTGGATTCCAAAAAACGAGGTTTACCGAAATATTTGAAAGAAAATGTAAAGGAAACATTCATTTCGTGCTATTTTTAAAAACGTACTTTGAATACGTTATAGTCTTTGTGAAACAGCGGAGAAGTACCTAATTTTGAGCATGTTAAAAGTAATACCCCTCCAAATTACGGAATACTTACATGCAATTAACATGAAGACTTATTAAGAATAGATAAAGGATGCAATTAAAGGATAATTTCAATCACTTCCGTTTGGCAGACGATTAAAGAGGATGAAAAGCAAGCGCTGAGATACAGACAAAGGGTTCCATAAAGGTTCTTCTGCACGCAAGTTTTTTATTGTATTAATCATTTTATTTTTAACTATAATTTATAAAATACGCTAGGCTGATGGAGTACTGTTTAATTTGACCCATCGTTGCTATGGAAGTGTTATTTGTTTGGGTTGAAAGCTATATTCATGACGCGGAAAAAAAACAAATTATTTTTATAATTATATAACGCCGAATTTAGGCCTATCACATGTCGTTATTTGATTTTTTTCAATTACAGTATAATTTCTCGAAAATTTTAAATCAACGGATTGTTTAACTTTGAATATGTAAACTCATCAACAATTGTATTTGAGTTAAGACGCCATTTTCCTCTCAACGAAAGAAAATTCGTAAATTTTGGGATTAATTAATTTGACTTCTTCCAAGATAAAGTTTAAAGGCATTTCTTTTAACGAAAACGTACAATAATCTTTAAATACCCTGATACAAAAAACTTCGCAAAATTCAGTATTAGTTTTAATGAAGATACCACACAACAGAGCTCGTTGGAGTTAAGCATTATTTTTTTAAGAAAGATTTACGAGGAATCTAGTGTAAAAAACCGCAGTTATTTAAAACTTCAATGGGAGAATCGCCGTTAAAGTTGCTTCGCGTGAAAAATTCAAGATATCCGACGTTACATAAACGAATTTTAAGCCCCAATTAGCTTAAGGTGAGATTTGGAATGTCTTGCTTCCTTAATTTCCAGACCTTCGGCGTGCATTTTAACGAGTGAAATTTAAGTAAAAATAGATTGAGAAAGATAAAATTAATTAGTAATAATTGCGATATTTAAAGGGTTTATTAGGTGGCTTAGTGTGTACGGCAAACTGAGAGAAATGAGATGGGGTAAAATCCGATTAATTCTCAGCGGGGTAGTTCCCCCCCCCCCCTACTATTCAGAACTTCCTGGGAATCCGCAGACCCTCCTCTGGAAAAGAAACTAGCTCCTCTATAAGTCAGACGTACGAAATCCACCCACCTATCGGGGGTCAATTATCACCAGGTGACCCCAGTGCTCAAGTTTATCGAGTCGACCTTCTTCCTGACCTGACCTGCCTCTGACCTATTGGTCAAGATGTTGTTGAAGAATAACATACGCAGAGAACACAATAGTATGGCACAAATCCATTAAAACTTGCGTAGGCGTATTAGGCGTATTTTCCAAATTACAGACCTTTTAAATTATATAAAATTGGTACCCACACGGCGATAACGGGGATCGGATTGGTAAGGCGGACAGCGCACTGGCTTCCCAACAGGGTTCGAAACCTAGCCCCAGAAGGCCAGGATTCGAATTCTACACCAAGTACACAAAGAATTCTATACTTATAAACCAAAAACACAGTAGGGTACGGCGTTGGACTACTGAACGGAGGACCCAGATTCGATTCCCGGACAAGCCTCTCTGGGCACCTGCAGCTACACCCAAGCTATGTGATTTTTTGGGTACCAGATCTTCGTGGGAAACCATAAACGGCACAGGGAAAGGAACTGTCCCCCCACTAAATGTCACACGCCGTGTGTATATATATATATATATATATGCCCCGTCCAAGGAAACATTTTTACACTTGTGATCTGCTCAATTCCGCCTTCCCTACCACTCCTGTGTTCGCCCTTTATATGTGTTCTTATCCTCTTTTCCTTATATCTATTTCCATGTGAAAATATATATATATATATATATATATATATATATATATATATGTATGTATAAATAAATAAATTGTTTAAAAGAAAGCACGAGATATCGCTAGTCAACAAAAACATAGAGAAACATGTCCAAAAGATGCTAATGCGTATTTTAAATTTTTGGTAGCCATACCACCTTCCTCCAGGTTTATTATGGCCCTTATTTCCCCAGAGGAAGATTGTTTGGCCACCGGAAATTTGGAGTACGAGTACGTGTGAGTGTCATTTGTATGTGTTTATCTGTTTTTATTGACTAGCGATATTTTACTCCTTCATTTAAATCAATATTCACATCCGTGAGACCTTCTTACAATATACATGCATGTGTGTGTGTATATATATATATATATATATATATTGCTCCCTCCCATGGACTACAACCTTGTCGTGGTGGAAGGGCTTGTGTGTTCCGATGACCCCTAGAGCTGTGCTGGCGGGAGAAATAATAATTACTCCTGGAAGGGTCACCCATGCCAGATAGGTCGAAGGTTAGGAGCCAGACGAAAGGTAGTCCACGCAGCGTCTGTTCCTCAGTGAGGCGGCTGCAATGGCGTCTGACCCCAGTGGGGCGGCCATTAAGTGATGGTGTCACGTTAAAAACACTATTGAGGAAGGCAACGGGAAACCACCTCAATTATGATTCCCAAGAATATTATGATGGGCACTATAGATAATATGAGTCCTGGCAACTACGGGACTCGGCCCAAGAGGTCGTGTGTCGTGCCCGGCAGCGGGAGAGGCAAGGCTTCCGCGGTCGTCATCCCACGAAACCCTTGCAGGGAAGAAATAACTTCAGCAGGACAGAAGACTCAGAAGAAGGCGAAAGTAGTAAGAATAGGAACCTGGAACGTCAGGACAATGTTGAGGAGAGGCAAATTAGAAAATATTAAGCGAGAGATGGAAAGAGGTAACATAGATGTTTTAGGCCTCTGCGAGGTGAGATGGAAGGATAGCGGGGATTACTGGAGTGACAATTATAGAGTAATATACAGCGGCGGGGACGAGAGCCAACGAGGGGTTGCCGTAATTTTAAATAAAGGGGTAGGAAGAAGCGTAGTCAACATAGAGCAAGCGACAGATAGAATTTTACTCGTAGAGATTAAAGCAGAGCCGACGAACTTGGTCATTATTCAGGTATACATGCCACCGAGCAACCACAAGGAGGAAGAAGTCGATAGGATGTATGATGAGTTAGAGGATATCATCGCGAGTGTTCCTGCAGGGAAACATTTAATAGTGATGGGGGATTGAAATGCGACGGTAGGCGAAGGAAGAGATGGTGGTGAGGTGGGGGACTATGGGTTAGGCACGAGGAATGAACGCGGAGAGAAAGCAATTGAATTCTGCAGGAGACAGGGGTTAGTCATCACCAACACATGGTTTAGACACCACAAAAGGCGTAGGTATACATGGAAAATGCCAGGTGACTCAGAAAGGTATCAGTTAGATTATATTATGCTTAGGCACAGGTTTAGGAACAGTGTGATAAATTCGCACAGTTTCCCAGGAGCGGACGCGGACTCTGACCACAATTTAGTTGTTATGAAATGTAATGTTCGTTTCAAGAAGATAAGGCAAGGGCGGCGGGTTAAAAAATGGAATTTAGAAGCAGTAAATGAATTAACGAAGAAGGAGTATCAGGAGGCTGTAGAGAAAATGATGGATGACGGTAAAGAACTGAGTGCTATCGAAGAAAAATGGGAATGTATCAAGAAAGGGATATTGGAAGCCGCTAAAGACACTATAGGAACCGTTAACGGGAAAAGGATAAGGAAACCATGGGTAACGGATGAGATGATTGCAAAGATGGATGAGAGAAGAAGATGGAAAAATGTAAACACAGTTAGGCAAAATGAAGTACAAAGAGTTAAACAATAAATTGAGAAGGGCCACAAATAAAGCAAAAGAAGAATGGTGGAAAACGCAATGCGAGGATATGGAAAGTCTACAGAAGAAGGGTGAAATTGGTGCTCTATACAGCAAGGTTAAGTTATTATCGGGAAGTAAGAAGGCAAGATCTGTGCTAACAGTTAAAGATAAATGGGGTAAGATAATAGTTGAACCAGGAAAAATCCAAGAGAGATGGAAGGAATATATAGAAACACTGTATGGTAAAGAACTTAGGCCGACAAGGTTAGACATAGAAAAGGAACATGAGGTAGAAGAAGATAGCTTAGGTCCAGGCATACTCGACGTTGAAATAGAAAGGGCATTAAAGGAGATGAAAGCAAACAAGGCTGTGGGGGTGGACAATATTCCTGTAGAAATGTTGAAATGGTTAGGTTTGCTGATGACCAAGCATTAGTTGCTCAGTCAGCCAAGGGGTTGCAAGCATTGTTGAGTGAATTGGAGGTTCAGTGCGATAAATATGGGATGAGAATCAATATTAATAAAACAAAGGTTATGCGATTTTCTAGAAAGAAAAAGGCTAAGCTAAATATTAAAATAGGCGGGGAAAGAATAGAGCAGGTAGAGCAGTTTACATATCTCGGAAGTGTTTTGGACCAACACGGTCAAAGTGGTAGGGACGTAAGGAGAAGAATTGCGCTAGGCAAGGAGGCTTTCTCAAAGAGGAGGGAGTTGATGACGGGGACGTTGAGTAGGGATGTTAAGACAAGACTCGTAAAAACTCTGATATGGAGCGTAGCTATGTACGGCGCGGAAACGTGGTCACTGAAGCAGGAGGATAGACGTAGATTGGAAGCTTTTGAAATGTGGGTGTGGAGAAGGATGGAGAAGGTGAAATGGACCGAAAGGAAAACAAATGAGGAAGTACTAGAAATGGTGGGGGAGGAGAGGGGTTTGTTGAGAGAAATCCTATGGAGGTAGGAAAAATGGATGAAAGGCATCAATGTATTGATCGGCAATAGTGGAATGTTGAAGAAGGTAATAGAGGGGAGAATGTTGGGCAAGCGTGGTAAGGGTAGGAACAGGATAGGGATGTTAGACGGGATGAAGGGAGGAAAGAAGTACACCGAGATGAAGAGGGACCTGATATAGATTAGTTTGCTAGGTGGGGAGTTACAAAATGTTTATTTGATAGTTGTGTCCATCCAAAAACCTACCTTAACCGGTAGATTACCTAATAAATAAATATATATTGCTAATACCTTGCCTATGTACTCCCAAAACCCTTCTGCCAACTGAGAACTGACTAGTTCATCCCAAGACTAAACTTTAGTTTTTCTGTTTTCAGCATCTCCTTTCTTGCTAAAATAACGGCCTATTCTCTCCCCTCACTGTCCATCCACACCTCTTCACCGTTCTCTCTTCAAACAGGGTTCTCTCAACGTCTCCTTCAATCTCAATATATCCTCCATCAATTCTTTAGTTCCCTTCGAAGCCACCGCTACATACTCCAACTGCCCGTCTATTTTCCTTACAGCGGATCTTTTGAAGAGGGCTCCCGGAGGATTCTTACTTAAGATCTATTATCATGCTTTACTTCGACCATTTTTCACGAAGAAAAAAGTGACAATTATATTTGAGCACCAAAGGAGACATTGTGGTATTCATATTAATAAAACTGTCTGAACCGAAAGGAAAATCTATCCATGTCCATCCTAAAACCTACCGGTAGATTACTTAAGAATCATAATTATACATATGTATGTGTGTATATATGTGTATATATATATATTTATTTATAAAATGAGGAAGTACTAGAAATGGTGGGTGAGGAGAGGGGTTTGTTGAGAGAAATCCTATGGAGGTAGGAAAAATGGATGAAAGGCGTATTGAGCGGTAGTGGAATGTTGAAGAAGGTAATAGAGGGGAGAATGTTAGGCAAACGAGGAAAGGGCAGGAACAGGATAGGGAAGTTGGATGGGATGAAGGGAGGAAAGAAGTACACAGAGATGAAGAGGGACCTGATGTAGATTAGGTTGCTGGATTGGGTTTTGTTTGGAGTTACAAAATGTTTATTTGATAGTTGTGTCCACCCAAAAACCTATCTTAACCGATAGATTGCATTATAATAATAAATAATATATACATATATATATATATGTATGTGTATATATATGTGTATATATATATATATATATATATATATACATTCCCCTCTATAGAGAACCTCTATCATATTAAACATCCCGGCGTTTCTCCAAAGTGACCTAAATATCGAACACCATTTCCTAACTCCTTCAAGAATCTCCCAAAGGTCTTCTTTCCTTAAAAGTGATAATGTAAGATGTTTATTTGGAATGTTTGCATTCCCATTAGATGGGAATTATCCGCGGTTCAAAAGGGTTCGTTGTGGCCTGTTGATTTACAGAAGGCGCTGCCCCGAATCTTAACTCGTCCAGGATGAACGGGACGTGAGTAATCGTCTTCCACGGCGATCACCGGGACCGTTTGAGTTGAACGCGCGCCGATAAAGAGCTCATCCAACAAAAGCCTCCAAATGTGGGAACGAGAGAACGAGAGAGACGGGCCTTAATGAAGACGTTAGCGTGACAACAGGAGCAAGTGACTAAGAGGAGTGAAACATGGATTGACACTTATCTTTGTTGCCTGAAGTCAGTGCTTCGTTCTTAAACCCGAAGGACGTCGAATGAAGAATGTAGGCCAGGTGGTACTAGCGACGACCTGAAGAATTCTCCAAAGAGACCATATGAAATACGTTGAAAAGGAAAAATATGCAACCCGGCTCCAGCATATGTTACTTTCGGAATTTTTATTCTAATTATGCATACAATTAGACCCGTCTACCGCTACTCTATTTTATTGGTGTGATGTCTAGCCAAACCAACAAATCAACTTTTTAATTATATATTATAAGGATATATATCATTATACATTATAATGTGTTTACATGTATAAACACTGATTAAGGCATTTAAACACAAAGAAAGGATACTCACGTATGTAGTTTTGACGCTTCGATGGCACGGTCGTCACTATCAGAATTATAAGTATATCATATTATACATCCTCCTAATATACTTATCTAACAAGCTTTAAGCAACCTCTTCTTCCCTTACATATGATAGAAAAAGTATAAGCTTGTATGTTGAAGCATGTGAGGAAATAGTATCAGTTAATGGCGCAACAATAGTAACTACTACAGTCCCAGATAAACAAGATGGCGTGTTGCAGAGAACACATTCTATGCGTTCGTATTCAAATTGTTGAGTGACGTGAAATTAAACTTATAAAATATTCCCAACAAATCGGTTAGTTTGTTAAATTTACGGAATTAGGGACGATTTTCCGACATTAAAACTATTTTATTACTCGGTTATAATAGCTCCCGGTTTTATCCATTGCAACAATGCAAAACGATATAGAATTCCAAATAAACAAGATGGCGTGTTACCGAAAGGGCATTTTCTATGTGTACATTCACCATTACATCACAAAACTTTGTTCCGTGAAAATCATAAGACTCCCAATTAATTATTGTATAATTTAAACAAACTTAAACCTTTTCCTTCGAGGTCACGATACTTCTCCCAGCGCTGAATTTGACAGCAATCTCGCGATTGAAAAGAGCAAGCGGTGAGTAAGATATTGAAATCGAAAATCCAAGATTTTATGCAAGGCAGGCAAGCTCTTATGGCAGGCAAACTTTAATTTGCCAGCAAGCCATGGGTTTGCAAACATGGGCTGTTTGTAAGGTCAGTGCGGGCATGAGGTGAGAATGAATGTAAATAAAACAAAGGTTATGGGGTTTCCGAGAAAGGGCACGGCTAAGTTAAATAATAAAGTAGAAGTTCGTAAGCCGGAGATGGTGGAATAGTTTACCTTTATCGTAAGTGTTTTGTAACAAAATGCCCAAAGTATTAGGGACATAAGGAAAAGAACTGCATCAGATGAAGAAGTTTTCACTAGGATTGATGGCAGGGAAGTTGAGTAAGGATGTTAAGAAAAGGCTTTTTAAAACTTTGATTTGGAGCGTGGTTTTGCTCGGCTCGGAAACGTGGTCTTTGATGCATAAGGATGGAAGGAATGAAAGGAAGAAGAAAGTATACGGAGATGAAGAGGAACTTATTCTAGTTTCCGAATTTAATCTGCGCTTTTTGGTTAGGAGAGGCAAGTAAATGTATTCTCCTAAAATTGTATATGATATCTACATCCAAAAACTACCGGTATTTAAACGGTATTATACCAAAAAAAATGATATACTGGTAGTTTAGGACTACATGCAGGATAATTACGGATTAATGGTGCTGAAAATTACATGTCGTTCTCACGTGGGAAAACTTATATCATGTCCTTAATTATACAAGAATTGCTATAGCGTATAAGAAGCAAAAAAACCTATCCGACTCTCTCAAAATGATATTCATTAACTTTTCGGCCAAAACACCGTTTGTTTTAAGAAATTGGTGATTCAAAACTAGTCGAAAATAAGTTTTTTAAAACGTTTTACAAAATGTTTAAAAACCTTTTTTGAGAATACTTCAGAACTGCACATTTGCATATCCGTTTATGCAAATTGGTAATTATATCTGCTTAAGAACTCCGCAGGAATGAATCCTTCATCACTTTAAATCACTCGACAATAATGCATTAATAAAGATAGCTTAACTGGCTCACGCATTCGGCCGGACATCGAGGGGTCTGGGTTCGAATCCCGGTCAAGGCGAATGATTTTTACGCTCTGAAATTGCTGCATTGAAATTTGAATTGGCAGATGACTCCGTTAAAAGTTACTGTTGCGGCATCTCCCGCATTTCCTTGAAATTGGCATTGAATAAATTGGGAAAATGAGTCTTGCAGTCATGATACAACCTCCTTACGATGTTAGAATTTTTTTGAATAGCGTAATCCATCATTAAGTAATTGCAAAGGACACAATGTGAGGAATGGAAATTTCCTTCTCGTTCAACTCCTTGTTGAAATATGGTTTTGAAGATGAATGTGAGAAACACGTGTACAGAAAAATTACAAATCACTGCGCCAACTCTTTTCAAGCATTTTTAATATCTTATCCGCTCAAATAAGACCACTCAGAGATCACCTGGTGCCCTTTTCTTAAATCTACAAGTCAATTTGCAAGTCCTCGCTGAATACTTAAGCAAGAAGGAGCTTCTGAAGGCTATAAGTATTCCCCAGCATATTTCACGTCTTTTCTTCAGAGAATAAGTCTTCTAGAACTTTAGGGGGCGGATACCATGGCTAGATAGTCGATGAATTAGTAGTATATTAATTTAAATATTTATGTATGATAGTAATGAATTTATCCCTTCTTAATTTCCAGTTCTACCAGGTATGTTGAAGGTTTGTCGTAATTGGGGTATTTGTGGCTCATTTTTAGTCATTCACTTTTACGTATTAAAAAATAACTATTTTACTGGGTGAAATAAACACTTTTTTATGACTAAGTCTTCCGCTAACATTTTTTAAGCTAGCAAGATATTTGAGGATTTTTTTACTGAATATTTTTATCGTTCCTCTCCCTTATCCTCCCTAATCCCTTTATCCACCCCACCTGGTGCTTACACCCCTTGACACACACTTTTTTTGGTGAATCGCGCAGTAATTAGTTAGATGTGGAATGGTTCTAATACGTATATTGAACATTGTTTTCAATTTGCAAGGAATTCGAATTGGTTTGAAGCTTTGAGTAAAAAGCGTCCATGTTGAAATACACCGTTGAGACGAACGCGGAACGTTAGAAAATACCTACGTATAACTCGTCATGGGACAAAGACAGCTTCGAGACATCGTCTCGAGATGGCAGTCGCTCGGAGAAAATTGTTCCCTCGCTTACTCACCCGATTTTCGCACCTAATAAAAAAAAAGAAATTCGTGATAAATATACAATGGCGTCCTTCTCCCATAATCCACCGCGTCATCACCGCGGCTGCGCTGTGCATTCCTCCGACATGACTTAAGTTTTCCCCAGTAGGGAATAAATAAATAGAGATAAAAAAATACAACACGGCGACGGATAGCATTGTGGGAAGAGAAGGGAGTGGTAGGTTTTTAGCCTTCCGTTTCCCATGAATCAAACTGGAACGCAGTCATAATGATTCGCCTCGTTTCTCCTCCAAAGGCGTTAAAAAAATTATATCTCGGACAAAAAAGTTCTTCCCCCCCCCCCCATTTCTCCACCAACAGTACTTATATCCAAGGGATGATATTTCACCCGAGTTACGCAATGGACGACCCCTCACTGCCCTTAAGGAGGACAGGACGACCTCCCCCAACGATTTGGACGTGCATACACACGGAGAAGAAAGCGGAGAAGTGCACACAAGGATTTCCAGTACATTAACCAAGCACAAAAAGAAAGCGGTTGGTGGAGACTCTTTAAGTGTCGAAGGAAAAACGACATGAAGACGATCGAGTGAAGGACGAGAAATTCAAAGGAGATTCCCTTCGGGGATCCTAAACTCACCAGGCATCCAAAATGCTTAAAACTATCCACGCCTAGATTTCTTAGAAAACGAATAGTATGCTTGCAAAATGGAAAAAAATTAAATAATCATTTATCTTCTTCATTTCAATGCTAATATTAGTCTACTGTTGCCCTCCATTCTTCTCCAATCAGCGTTAATCCCTATAACTCCCCCTGACTGATAACTTCTCCGTTTAGCGTTCTTAGTTTAATTGTTCCAATGCACTTCTCTCTTGGTTTTTTTCTTTGCGGTACTTTCCTGCAATATTCCCCTCTATTACGTTTTTAACGAATCCATCGGACGGACGCAACTTCATACGTCTTATAAAAAACTTAGTCATCGAGTGAAATCTTCCCACACCTGCACGAATTTTCCATTTTCGAATCCATCACTTTTGGACGAATGGAATCAAAAATATTTTCATTCCCAGGAATCACTCGAAATAACAAAAAGAGACGTCTCAGGCGTGATGTGGCGGATTGATTTGATTCTCTTACGCAGCGGCGTTTGCAATATATATATTAAACTTATTCAAAACATTTAAAGATGGGCCTTTTTTCGATGACATCAAGAATATAATACGAACCCCAACGTATTACGGTCGGAGGGATCACGAATGTAAGATTAGAGAGATAGACTGCAAGACTGACAGGTTTAAAATGTCATTTTTTCCTAGAACGATTAGAGACCAGAATGCTTGTACTTAGTCGAAATCCCCCAGGAGTCTGTCCATTACAATAAGTATTAACGTACAGGTTAGGGACTGTATATAGGGATATATGTATATATTTTTTTCTTACAGGTTCCCCCCACCTTCCCCTAACTATTTGAATAAACCCCAACCCTCTCATCCCTTCCCCTTTCTTCCTGGTGCTACACCCCCTGCCACACACCTTTTTGGTGGCTTTCAGGGTATTTATGTAGATGTAGGTGTCATGATTAATTAAACATTGCTATTTTTAATGCTCTCGAAACAAGTTAAACTATTTTTGAGGAAAACTGAGTAAACAACTCTTTGAGACTCCATTATATGTCCAGTTGGCAACTTTTTGGACACCTGATGCTGATCCAGACACCGCATTCATTTGTTTGCCAAGAATCTGTTCGCTTTCATTTCTCCGAATTGATAAATTCATTTTTTTAACGATCGACTTCGATAAGGTTGAATTCGATCTATTTTCGATCGGAGGATGCAAGGAATTTTAGCGTCCATTTTTTTCCAGAGTTGAATTAAGTGCGGATTCGCCGATAGAAAATGGCGAAACGGTTGGGAAATGGTTGGATTTTAGCGTAAAACGCCCAACACGACGAACAAATGAGCAGCGATTGCGTTGGTTGATGAGGAAGAATAAACCAGGCCGTCGGTTCGAGAAATTCCGTTCCCAGTCTCGCCTCGACTTGATAATGGACCCTCGTGGAGCAGACACGAGAGACACCCTGAATCCCTCGACGAACGAGGCTCAACAATGCCTCGGAGATAATGCGCGCGCAGGCGGATATCACAATATGAAAACAAATGAGTGGTGAGGGAGCGAAAATTTCGGAAATAAATGAGAGACGTGAATTAATCTTAAAGAGTGGGATAACTTGTCGTGAATAGTTGTTTCCGCCACCACCATCAACCCTTTCTCTCGGTACACCATCGAAATGTTATTTTGCTTTCAAAAAATGTTCACTCGTATATGTGCACACTTTATGAACAAGGGAGTAATTGAGAAGTATTGAAATTAGAACAAGAACACAAGGAAATATACGTGTCATGTTAGTCAGGACTTAGAATTAGATTGATATGTGGGGTCATGGTCAATCGAAAACCTCCCTAAGACGGTAGGCCACTGCTGATTGATGCCTGTTTTTGAGTTATCCTTACCACAAACCCTAACGCTGTCTTGCAGAGTACATGTGAAGATGGAAACCTGGTGCCCAAAGAACGCGATTTCAAGGTACCTATTCTTGGAGATTTGACGGACGATTTTGGATATTTTCATCAGTCGTTTGGAATTTGTAAAATGGTCCTCAAATATAAATACTTGAAGCACTCGAGCAAGTTAGGGATGAGAGCAACCCAGCCGTTCAAAAAAATATCGCCATGAAACGCAAAACTTGACGCGATTAGGGCGCAATCTGCAACGGGAGGCTCTGCAACCTCGGAGATTCAAAGGCGAAATTAAACTCATTGCAAACGTAAAAAGCTACACTACACTATGCTCGGAATGGAAAATACACAATACTTACGAGCCGTAAAAAACAGCATAAAATAGCATAAAGATAGGTAAAATAAATTTTTAAGGTATACTATACTATTACACTGTCCCCTGCCACATACCCTAGTGGTGGCTTTCTCTCTCATCTGTCACGTCCTATATATATATATATATATATATATATATATATATATATATATATATATATATATATATATATATATATATATATATATATATATATTTCCACAAACACACACACACATATATATATATAGCTCTTCACGCTTTTAATCGGAGTGGGGAATCGAGGAAGGGTTTCAGAAAAATATGAGCCGGAAGAATAACGTAGAATTGCGTGAAATTGGACGTGCCCAGGCTAAGAATTTCAAGCCGAACTCTGCCATTAGTGGCCGAACGCTGCTATGCCATTAGGCTACTATGCCGTCCAGAACGCACTTAATGCCGTACCATTATCACTGAGCAGAGATCGAAAGTTGAAAAGGGAAGTTTCACGATATACCCTGGCAAAATAAACACTGCTCCTAAGCCATGACTACCCTAAATACCCTTAAAACATGTGATGAGTATTTTAAAAACCCAATCTTTAGTTCGGCATAATTTCCACCTCCCTGAATCCCATTCAAAATGCCTATATTCTTCTCTTTCCCTACTTAGTTTTCCAAAGACTCCCACCTATATGGAAAGTTCTAAAGGAGAAATACGCATTGAAATAAGCATATGGGAGAGGAAGGTTTACAGGGACTCGCCCTCGTAACCCAAAGCCCCAACACTGAGAAAGGGAATATATATATATATATATATATATATATATATATATATATATATATATATATATATATATATATATATATATATATATATATATATATATATATATATATATATATATACATATAAATATTATTACACACATTTCAGCCATTGTACAATATTTCATCCTTCAATTTTTAATGGCCGTTAGCCTACAAACCACAAGCCATAACGGCCTTGCGGCGGCAGGCGGGACGTTATGGCCTACAAAGCGTATAGATGCAGATGTAGACGATCAATCAGGTCGCCCGGTACGTCTCTCGACCGAAATAGAAAAAAATGGAGGCGTTCCAAGGCAAGGGGAATTGAAGGAAGGCGGAAGTAGAGAGATAGAGAGAGAGAGAGCAAAGGGTTCCAGTGACTAAACGGTGGGAGGGGGTGGTGGGAAAAGAAGAGGAGGAAGTCGCGTAGCACCAAGTGAAGGGGAGGGGGGGTGTTGGTGGAACGTTTGGGAGAGAGGGTGGTGCCGAGAGGAGGGCACCGCCGCTGCGACATCCAGTGGCTAGAGATCGCATCCGATTTACGTGACTCGACTGACGGAGAAGAAAGAGGTTGGATGGCGGGAGGAACGGTTGGACGCGACGGAAGAGGAGAATTTTTATTTAAAAATATACTAAACAGAGATACACATGAAAAAACACACGCACATAGTCTCTGGACAATTTCTATCGTTTCACATGACTCCATGTGACGGGGGTGTATATTGTTCTCGAGTTTATACTGCCCCTCTGAGGTTTTTAATCAGTTATATAAAAAATATATATAAATATACATATATATATATATAAACAATATATACAAACATATATATATATATACTACCTTGATCAAAAAGTTCCCGGAATAACCACCGTGTGGCGCTCCCATCGTTCCGATTTGAGTTCTGTTTTTTTTGTTAAATTGGTACATCTGTTGTTGATATTCCCTTTAAATCTTAGTGTCATAACTTGACATTTGCAAAAGTTACGTAGCCAAGAGTACATCTATCTCTGTGTGTGTTGGCGATTTTTTACAATTGCAGAAATGGATTTAAATTTGCAACAACGAACTTGTATTAAATTTTGCGTAAAAAACGGATTTAGTGGCCCACGGACGTTGGAAATGTTGGAAAAGTGTTTCGGCAACGATTCTCTAAAAAAAACGGTCGTTTACCAGTGGCACGAGCGGTTCAGAAGTGGTCGTGAGTCAATCGAAGATGATGAACGCAGTGGCAGACCATCGACATCGAAAGTCGGTGAAAAAATTGATAAAGTAAAAGAAATGTTGGTCAATAACCGCAAATTAACCATCAGAGAAATAGCGGAGGACTTGAACATTGCCTATGGATCCGCCCAAGACATTGTGGTTAATGATTTGGGTTTCCGTCGTGTAGCAGCAAAGTTGGTGCCAAAAGACCTCAATTTCATGCAAAAAAGAGACCGTGTTGACGTCGCAAAAGACATGATTTGCGAGGCTGAATCCGATCCCACATTCATCAAAAGGATCATTACTGGAGACGAGACGTGGGTTTATGAGTACGACACGCAATCCAGACATCAGGCAAGTGAATGGCGTTCACCAAATGAGCCGAGACCAAAAAAACCACGTCGTTTTCAGTCAAAAAAGAAGGCAATGCTGACGGTTTTCATGGATTACAACGGTGTAGTGCATCATGAATTTTTGCCAAAAGGCCAGACAGTAAACAAAGAGTATTATTTGGGCGTTATGAGACGTTTGCGTGAAGCAATTCGCCGAAAGAGACCAGAAATCTTCGCAGTGCTATCATTATTCGTAATTTTTTGACGAAAAATGCAACAAATACCACCCAACAGCCACCGAATTCACCTGATTTGGCTCCCTGTGACTTCTTTCTGTTCAATCGAGTTAAAAAACCATTACGGGGAACGCGTTTTAGCAGCCGAGGGGAAGTAATGGAAAAATCGCAGGAAGCACTGATGGACATACCGAAAACCGAATATAAAAAATGTTTCGAGGATTGGATCAAGCGCTGGCATAAGTGCGTTGCCGTCGATGGGGATTACTTTGAAGGGGACAATATAGATTTAGATGAATAAACTTGTATTTTTAATTTTCTGAATAAATTCCGGGAACTTTTTGATCAAGGTAGTATATATATATATATATATATATATATATATATATATATATATATATATATATATATACCTATAAAAATATACACACACACGCACATAAGAGGTCTGTCCAGAAGGTATCAAGCCATGCATTATTCTCTAAAAAGTAGCCTACTACCTAGACCAATGAGGACTTAGTTCCCTTCAAAGTGTCCCCTTTGGGACCTCACACACTTATCCCAATGCCTCTTCTATTTCGTAAAACAATCGGCAAAGTCCTTTTTTGGAATGATCATCAGCTGCCTCGTCAAATTCTCCTTCATCTCGTCAACCGACTGTTGAGAAGACTGGGATTTTGTTCCAAGGTCACATCCGTACACTCATGACTCATCTCAAGTTGTCATCTTTTTTTAGAAAATCTGGTTCATCGTTAGCGGATTGGTTGAAATCTCACCCCCCCCCCTGCAACTGCAGCACGAAAATCCTCAACGTTTGCGAGATAAAAGAGAACTCAACAAAGCAGGTGATGACTTGGCCGATTCCGATTTCCAATATCGGTTTGGTGGGTGATGGTAGAGTTCACCCAGCACTAAGCCATATAAGGGGTGTGAAATTCATACATAAGCAGGGAAGGGGGGGCAGTTTCTTTCCCTGTGCCGGTTATGGTTTCCCAGAATGATTTGGTACCCGAAAAATCACATAGCTTGGGTTGGAGCTGCGGGTGCCCAGAGAAACTTTCCCGGGAATCGAACCAGGATCCTCCGGTCAGTAGTCCAACATTCTGCCCTTGTGCTAACGCTTTCAAAGATATTTTTATTGAGTGGTCATACCTCTTTCATCTGAGTGACCTTTTGAGGGTGACAGGAGGGGGAAGAGGTTTCGGAAGAAATGGGTCGAAAGTAGAGGAATTGTAGACGTGCCTAATGGTGTCTGGGTGCCCATGGATGTTATTGTACCGTAGTGTGCCAGTTTTAAGAGTGGGCAGTTGGAAAACTCGCTCTGCTCATATAAGCACCATCTTCTGGTGGCTTTCTCGCCTCGGTGAGATATTCCCATTTGGTGATTCCTTTGAAAGGGATCCCAAGGTCGAAGGTTCCTACTCTCCCAAACCTTCGCCGTATTTCTTCCCTATTCTTACAGCGAAATGTCCGACATACACCTATTTCCCATCAACTGAATTTATTCGCCTCTTATTTTCACCCTGGAATGAATGATTTTCGCTTTAATTTAATAATAAATTGGGTAGGGATAGTTTCCTATGCACAACCATTTCATCTGATAATGTTCATCTACATCCGGATGTCCAGGGAAACTGCAGGAAATACCGAGGCATTTACTTTGGTCAACTCGAATGAAACCCTTCCCCGAGAATCCAACCACGGACCTAGCTAAACTAACAACAGTTTGAACGGTTCAAGCTTAGTTAAGGTAACTACTATATGTTAATCTACGTTAATCTAAGAAACATATACGTAAGTTATCCTATGTTAAGCTAAGGCAGCTTAACTACACTTATATTGTGTATTTAACTGAATTTAGCTATGTGATTAAAATTAAGCTCAGGAAGTTAAGCTAATCAAAGTTAATGTCAGTAACTTAGGCTATGCTATCTCCTAAGAAAGGTAAGTTTTACTAAGATTATCTAAGAAAAATAAGCTATATTAAGTAAAGCTAAGGCAGATAAAAAGAGACGTTTCAGGCGTGATATGGTGGAATAACATGATTAAATAAAAATTGCCAATTTTCCACAAAAAAATAAAAAATTTATTAATACGACCGGTTTCGATGCAACTACATCATCATCATCATCATCTGATTCACCAGATGATGATGTAGTTGCATCGAAACCGGTCGTATTAATAATTTTTTTATTTTTTTTTGTGGAAAATTGCCAATTTTTATTTAATAAGGCAGATAGGCTATTCGAAATTAATCTAAGGACGTTAAGTTATGTTATATTAATCTAAAGAAGACTCGGTGGGCTTACTTTACCACAAGGAAATGAGACTGGATAATGCTCTCGGCCGGAATTTGAATTGGTATTCTAGTTCTGCTCGTTGCAATTGATTAATCAGGATGGCTTAGGCGTGGAATTTCGAATGGCGGAAGATTTACCGGGAGAACGATTTTCCTGTGAATAAACCTCGCATTTGCGCGCGCGTTTGGGTAACTCTGCGCGCCTCCAGCAATCTCCAACAACGGCGTAAGCCCCTTCTCCCTTCACCGCCCTCGACAGATTCTAGATTGATTGTCTCCCACGCCTCCTCCGCGTTAGGAGATTCGTTCCGTGACCTCTTCGATTTGACATCGCCCTCAACCCCCGAATCAGTGGTGTCGTGCCCGTTACGTTCTCCGCACGCCACGCCGGATAGATTTGCCCCGCCCTCCCCTTTCTACTTCCAAGGATCGCTTTGTTCGCTCCTAGATGAGGGGGACATGCGAGAGAGATTGCGGAGGAGTGGGCGGCGAGGCATTAAGGGACATACCGCAAAAGGTAAGTAGTACCCTTCCCGCGACCCTTGTGAATTCAGATTGATCGAGCACACTTTCTCAATGATAGCGATGGACTAACTTGGGTGAGGTTTATTATATACATATATATATATATATATATATATATATATATATATATATATATATATATATATATTTTTTAATATTATGTTAAAGGTCATCTACTATTCGTATACTGATATACTATGTAGATGGCTGGAACTCTGAAATATAGACGTGAGTTCTTTTTATTTTAATTCATTTTGTTTAAAAACTCTGTTTTGTCTATATACGAGTACATACAGGTGCATCTAACATTGGTGAACGCTATCCAGATGAGATCTATTTAAAAACTATATGTGTTTGTCTTTTATGTGTTTTCTTATCTCCTTTCCTTATATGTCTATTTCTATGTGCGAAAATAATATATATATATATATATATATATATATATATATATATATATATATATATATATATATATATATATATAAATTCACTGATAGTCATAACAAACACAGAAACCAAAACACAAAAGAGGAAAAACTCACTGGTTCTCGAATTTTCGGTGGTCCAACCACCTTTCTCAAGAGGAATTAGGAACAGAACTGTTTCTGTGTTTGTTATGACTACCAGTGAATTTACATTACACGTTTGTGGGTTTTCCAAAAAAGTGTATATATATATATATATATATATATATATATATATATGTATAAAATAAGTGGCTGCAAAATATAACACAACAATATAAACAGAGACCACGTAAAATGGACACTTATATTTCAGTATTTCAAACTTTCTGAAATGATTGTGTCCATTTACGTGTTCTCTATGTATATTGTTGTATTATATTGTGCCGTCCAAATGTTTGATTGCTCTCGTGAATGCTTTTACATCATCAATTTATATATATATATATATATATACACACACATATATTTTCATACAGTATATGTATGTATGTATATATATATATATATATATATACACACACGTACACATATGGGGACGTGGTAGCCCAGGGATTAGAGTGTTGGACTACGGACCAGAGGGCCCGGGTTCGATCCCTGTCACGCCTCTCTGGGCGCCCGCAACTTGACTCAGTTTTTCATTTTTCGGGGACCAGACCTTCCTGGGAAACCAGAGGTGGCGCAGGGAATGACACTATCCCCCTTTTCATCCCGTATGGCATGAATGTCACTCGCTGTTGGGCTAAAAACGAGGCTAGCTGAACACTCATCAAACATCCCAACGCTTGGGTTTGAAAACTGTGGTTACATGTAGATATACAAAAATAAATACATGGATTTGTGTTTCATAATTATTAAAAAAAAACTAAGAACACAGCAGCCAAATGAAAAAGGCCCTCACAAGTATAATATTGCGTATCGTTATGCCGCCATCGTAGATAGGAGAAGACTGGCGTTTTCATTACATAATATTTAGGATTATTTGTGTATAGAAATATAAAATATTAATTATTTGTGTGTGTTTATATATATTTATGTACGCATACGGGCTGACTTAGTCCAGGAGTAGGGCGTTGCGTTGGACTACTGACTGGAGGGCCTCGGTTCGATTCCCGGGCAAGCCTATTTGGGCAGCTCCGCCCAAGCCATGTGATTTTTCGGGTACCAGGTATTCCTGGGAAACCATAACCGGCACAGGAGAAGGAACTGCCCCCCCCCCTCAATACCCTGGTGTGTGGATTTCACACGCCGTATGTATAAACTTGGACAGCAATAAACAATATAAGAACACATAAAAAGAACACTCACACGTTAGCTCCGTCTTCCTTAGAGGAAACAGTAATACTGCTGTTTCTTCTGATGAAGACGGAGCTAAATTCCGTGGAAATTATTACTAAATAACGTCTGAGTGTTCCTTTTATGTGTTCCTATATTGTTTGTTGCTGTCCAAGTTTTTTTTTATTTAACACTTCCGTGTTACTTCGACGAAATCACCTATATATATATATATATATATATATATATATATATATATATTCACTGATAGTCATAACAAACACAGAAACCAAAACACAAAAGAGGAAAAACTCACTGGTTCTCGAATTTTCGGTGGTCCAACCACCTTTCTCAAGAGGAATTAGGAACAGTTCCTAATTCCTCTTGAGAAAGGTGGTTGGACCACCGAAAATTCGAGAACCAGTGAGTTTTTCCTCTTTTGTGTTTTGGTTTCTGTGTTTGTTTGTTATGACTATCAGTGAATACATTACACGTTTGTGGGTTTTCCAAAAAAGTATATATATATATATATATATATATATATATATATATATATATATATATATATATATATATAATATACATATACACACCCTGCCTTCACTCTTGTATGTTCTTCCAACCGTTCCTCTCGCCATCTACCCTCTTTCTTCTCCGTCAGTCGAGTCACGCCAATCGGATGCCATCTTTAGCCGCCGGATGGCGCAGGCCCTCCTCTCCGCACACGCGTTGACCCCCCCTCCCCCGGTTCATGAGCCACCCCTAAACATGATGAGACCTACGCCCTAAGGCGATGGGCGAACAAGCGACCTTTCGATTCTGAACTTCGGCGACCTCATTATCAAAGAGAGGAGGAGAGATAATCGAAAGCGCCCTTGTGTGCGCCACGGCGGTGTTCTTACGCCCTCCTCCTCACCAGTGGCTCTCTTTCTCTCACCAGACAACTCTTGACAGCTTAAGCGAGCTGGGGCACCCCATGCAGAACGGCACTAAGTGTTCTCTAATCGTCGATTATGCGTATTGAAGGGCATTTAATGGTCATTAAAACGTCACGACCTATGCTTATAGCGTAAAACATAGACTCTTCTTTCTTTGGATAGAGAGAAGTTGAACAGCGATACATTTTCATGTCAATTCTAACAAAACCACAACCCAGCATCGAATACCACAATAAACCCCTCCTTAATCACGCATACTTCCTTCTTCCCTTCATTCCGTCCAACATCCCTGTACTACAGTATCTGGAACAGAGACTGCGGAGTCTGGAGTCATGGGGGATCCGAAATCTATTATTTCAATCATAGAAGATAGATAAACAATACACAATTCAGCGTTTCATAATTGGTTCACAGAAGAGTTTCACAATTAACCGAGACGAATTCTGCGTTCGTTGCTTGATTTACTGATTTAAACTACGAGGTTAGAAGGGTACCACTCACCCTTTGAAGAGGAAGATGCTGCCGGTTGAAGGACCTGGAGAAGCCTTGCACTGTATAGCCGAAACGGGTATTTTGGAAGATTTGGAAATGCAACTTAAAAAAGAGCTCCATGTTTCACAGATGGGCATGCGCTTTTGACAATGGGGACCAGGTTAGATATTTCCAGTATCCTGCAAGCTACCGTCAGGGTGTGTGGCAGGGGGTGAATACACACCAGACTAATTTTCACCCGAACATGATCCCTAACGAGGTTGGACAACGCTATTTTGATCCCCTTTCGTTCGTGGAAAAAAATACATCTTAAAAAAACTGTTAAACACTTAGTCTGTTTAATTTCATTGACATGATCTCTCCTACTGTAGTACGATGGGGTAATAAACATTTTCAACATCACTGCTAAAGAGCCCTTCCAATTTATCCAAAGAGCTTCAATCTGTAATTTAAACTACGCTCCATTGAGTGATTCCCAACCTAGCTCCTCTAATATTTTGGACACGCTACTAAGTTGATCATAACAATGTTTTAGAAATCTAGCTCCTCTACGCTGCACGCGATTGGCGTGGTTGGCTCGGTGGCTAGCGCACTGGCTCCCCCCACCTTGTCTTGGTTCGAATCCTGGTAGTGGCTGTAAATCAATGGTCGCTATCCCTACTTTGGGTGCTTTGTAGGGTAGATCGGCCATCAGGTGCGACGTTGGATTTGAGACACCTTGACGTATTGCGTTATTTGATTAGACTAATTTCGACACCGGGTTTCTCTCCGCCCTTTCCCTCATCCTCTGAACATCATGCATCCCTTCCAAATTAAACACACATCCCTAATGGCGCAAATTACCTCAGCAATAGCCTTCCCTTATAACAGTAAAAGATCTTGATGATTTTTGATGAAGTTTAACTCCTTAGAAGAGTTTTTATCCTTGAAAGACAATCGGTGCCTTGGTGGAAAAGGTTTGCGGAAAAGAATCAAGGAATAGAATCAACAGTTACTTCAATGTCAATGGCATCTTCATTGGGGAAGGTGCTTTATGTTTTGAAGAGAAATTCGAGGTCACCGATGACCTGTTCAGTCATTGAACTACATAGAGGACTGACGAGTCCAAATATTTCCCATGATCCAACTCAGACATCCAATTCCGATTTCCGTTTCCAGCTGAGGTCAGCGATTTTCCGTAGAGGTCTGGACGCCATGAAACACCCATCTCGTGAACTGTCGTTATAATAAGTCCGAATGTCCTTTTCTCGTTTTTAACGACTGTCTCCGCTAGACTGGACACTTCTCAAGAAGACTTAACAAACTCACTGGATGACGTGGTCGGAGCAGGTTTTCTGGGCAGATGGCCTTGACCATCGTGACCCACGATTACACTCTTAGAAGATCACGATCATGACCTCAAGGCTGGAGTTTTTTTGGATCAACCGATTGCGAAGAGTGCTTTAACGAACTGATTCCGTTTCGGTTTGAATTTCGCTTCGAAAACAGTGGTTTGCTGTGACCGTTGAGTTCGAAGGCGCGCCACGATAGTCTTTGAAACAATTTCTCTGTTCTTCAAAAATCGCTCCTTCAAACCCTTCGCTTTTCGCCGACCCTTCTCGAGTCCAATAGTCTTATGAATCTTGGTTTCCCGATACCCTTCGTTGAACCCCCTTCAATTGACCGGTGGTCATTTCCAATCGTCATTAATGTATAATTATTTATTGCAGTCATCCACATCAATTGATGGAAATCACCATTTTTCCACATCGAAGATTAAAATTTTGGACACGGATAAGAGTTGAATTTCATCGGTATAACGCAGGCAATGGTCAAGTCAGCAAATAAAGCTAGAAACAAAGAAGTCATGGTCGAAAACAAATCAAACCTTTATGGTTGGCGGTGAAATTCTGTATCGTATCGCACAATGTTGATTTGTGTATCTAGTTCTTATCATTAAAACAAATAGACGCGAATCCACCAATCCTTCAGATGCCGCGGCCTCCTTTCCAAACATAATTCTTCCCCATTAAAACTTATTTGTCTACGGCAATGTCAGGTTCCTTTTCTATTAGAAAAAGCATACAGCCATCTTGTTTATATCGCGTGATTCAGAGCGGATTGTTGGTTTCCATAGTTTGTTTACATAATGGCGGATCACCGGCGCTTTGAGCTGCGTCCCAACAAAACATTTCTCATCATAAGAATAATGGTGGTGTGACTTTCCTATGCCTTTATTCCTTTTAACATTTTCTTCGATTTAAGTCTTCAGTAAATCATAGTACCTCAGGAAGTATCTCGTTATTTTGTTTTCTTTTTGCAAGTGTCCACCTATTTTATCTCAGATAATATTAGTAATAATAATACGAGTAATAATTGGCAGACTTTAGAACTGGACCACACACCCCTCTTAGAAGTGCATCTTAGAAAAAAGCAACGCTGTTTCCATCATTTTGAGTGAAAATGGATGAGAGTGGAAACGCCAATCGGAAAAACAGGTAAATATTTGAGAGAAGAACTTTTGAATGGTTTTGAAATGAGAAAGGAAAGGCAGATGTGTCACGGGCGAATATGGTCGAAAGGTCTTCCTCAATACCATGCACTCTCGACAAAAATATCAATCAAAAAAAGATACCACCATGAAATAAGTTCTGCAGAGTAAATTAGTAAGCGTTGCTAAAAAACGTTTTCCCTCCAATTGAGTTAAGTTGGCTGGATATGATGGGCCGTATTCAAATTTTAAATTAGTCCGGTAAATTATATTTTGTTCGTGATGGTGTCACGTGAAGCTAGTGGATTAGAATAGAGTAGGCTAGTGTAGAATAGAAACATATATCTAATAAACGTTTTAAATATTCACAATACAAATTATGCTAAATTCTATCGGTTATCTTTTCCGAACTTTAATCTGTTAATTATTTAACGACAGATGACTGAAGGATTTCCATTAAATAATCGCTTAGAATTGAAAATGTCTGGAAATGTTATTTCTACTGGTCTCACGAAATCCTAACGAGGGGGAAGGGGTTTTCCACTGCGTCGTTTGGATGAGATGTCCATGATAACGATGTTGGGATTAAAGCCACTTTAATAAAGTTAAATACCGCGTTAAAAAAATGAAAGGATGAATCGATCTATTCTCGGAAAAACTCAAACTGGAATAGGAGTTCATTCAGTGAATACGATTTTTAAACATTTTCTCTCTAATTTACGCTTTTTTTCAGTTTTCTGCAACATTTTTTTTCAAAAAATACGCACATTCCTTCTACTAATGTTCATGAACATGAGTGGGTAAAATAATTCGTATTTGCCTCGCGGGTCATCTAAATTAACCGCCTCAAAAACCTCAGAAAACCTATTTATATTTCATGAGAACGAAGTCAATAGGACACACATTCTTTTGGTTTTATTCACATAATAGTGTCCAGGAAAGCCATCGCTAGGGTGCGTGGTAGGAAGTGATTACACACCAGACTACTTTTGACCCAAAATCCATTTCCCCTCCAGCGCGGTAGAGTGTTATTCTGATCCCTTATCGTTCGTGGAAAAAAATTACATCTTAAACTTATCTGTTCTATACTTAATTTCTCTAATTTTACTAACGCGATCCTCTCTGATACTCATGATGCTCTCCAAATTTATTGGCATGATCTCTCCTGCCGTAGTACGATGGGAGTAATAATACATTTTCAACACCATTGCTATAAGAGGCATCCTTCCAGTTCATATGCAAGACCTTCAACAATGTAATTCAACCTTCGCTCCATTGAGTGATTCCCAGCCTAGCTGCTCTCATATTTTGGATATACGCCACTGAGTTTATCATAACAACATTTTACAAATCTAGCTCCTCTACGGTGCACGCGATCCAATTCGGCATTACTCTCAGTCTGAGAAAGTAATGACTTAAATATAAATTGAACTTTGAATGGAAATAGAAAGATGCTTGCTAGATACATTTAAGAGTAATGATTAGAAATCTTGCAGCAGTGATTTCAGCACTACTCTTGGGTAAAGACTTATACAGGTATATAAAGAAAGGAGTTTTGGTGACTGAGTTATTCACCCTATTCGTTTGTTGTGGGGAAATCCGTCCATAGACTCGTTCCCTTCTATCTTCTATTTCGAGATACGTAGTAAATACCCGGTTTCCCAAATAAATCCTACAAAAAGTTCAAATATTTAGTATTTAGTTAAAATAGTTTACGATTCCGTTATGACTTCCTACGTCGTCTCCATCGCAGCGAAAACAATTATTCGATGTTTTAATTTGCATCCGGGAATTTTTGCGGCTGTAACTTCAGGCCCACAGGAATTAAATTCACGGAGTGACTTGAATGTAATTATTACACGGGGCAAATACTGCGATACGATTGACTACTCGCAATACACTTTCGATGCTTTTACATACCTGGGTTTTTTACGGGACGCTGGTGTCTTTCGAAAGTGCGTTCCTTTCGTCCATATCGTGAATATACTTTAAAAAAAAAAGACAGCCGCGGTGGGAACCCAACAGCATATGGCGGCGACGGCGGGGACACGTTAATTCTCACAAAAAATCACTCCTCGTGACAGTTTGATAGCGTGCATGCGTGCGGTAGAGAGCAAGTGATTGCCTCGTGCAGCTTTCGCTTAGTCTACTCTCCGACTCTCCCCCACCCCTATTTCAGCTAAACTCCCGCTGTCAGAACCAGTGACCATAGGCTTCACGGCCCTGAAACACTCACACACACACAAGGGACAAGTCTCCGCACGTAAATCCATACGAACGACTTGACATGATGATAGGCAAATGTAACTGCGTCTCAGGATAATCGTAGTTGAAGTTGTGCGAGTAAGAGCTCAGGGCAGACTGTACAATCTTGCATGCGACTTCGAACCAATCCCGGGAAGGGCTGATTGTTAATATTTGTTGTCTTTAACAAAAGAGCTTCGCTGCGCGAAATATAAACAAGGCGACAATGCCAAACAATGGGCTTAAATGCCACATTTAACACAAAAATAAACCCGAGCAGAAATAACGACTTAACAGAAATGTACGAGCATGTGAAAACATAAAAAATGTCACAATGATCCCTTTCCAAATCTGTCTTTCGAAAGGACGCCACGAAATATGTCGGATCGTATGTTTATCCCACGTGGTGTACAGGCTAATATTCTCTTCGAGTCTGTCCGGTTTCACTCTTTGCGGGTCCATTGAACTTCATCATCACTTTACACGGCAGGTAATAAATTATGAAACGACAAACTCTCATTCTCTTCTCACCATACACTTACGTGCTCGGATATAAATTACACAAAATTTCTTCATTTCTTCATCTGGCATGTAATTCTTTGCGGTGACGTTTGAAAGGCAGCTGCCAACAATTCGCTGAATCATTATAGTCAAACCGCAACTTCCATCGCCCGATTGACACCAAAGACAGATAGGAGACAGGTGACTCAGTGGTTCCTGGGATCGAATCGAAGTATGGCTTCGACCAAAGGAATTGATTCGAAGATTTATCGGAACGATTCTTCAATCGAAGTGCTCATGGGTTTAAATCACGCAAACTTCACATACATTCTAAAAATGGACGAAGAGGAATCATAAATAAAAAGATCTAAGGTAACGTGGCCATTATTGACCAATAAAAATGACTCAATTTTTGAATTATTACAACCGTATTATTATTGACGGTAGGTTAAGTAAGATAGGTTTTCATGAACCCAGGTATTAGACACCGCTCCTTTTCTCATCCCCACAAAGCTAGCCATTAAATACACGTACCAACACCACAGTTACAAACCCGTAGATCGGTTTGATTGTTGAGGGTAGAGGTCATCCAGTACTAAGCCCCAGGGAGCGTGTGAATTCACACATCAGAGTAATAAGAGAAGGGCCAGTTTCTTAAATCCCTGTGCCGGTTTCCCATGAGGATCTGGTACCCGAAAAATCACATAGCTTGGGCTTGAGGGCTCCATAGGTGTACCCGGGAATCGAACCCGGGGACCCTGCGTAGTCAGTGCACCATCACTCTTGGACTACCTCGTATTATTATTTTAACCCATACGAATCATCTTGCCTCAATAAGAAAGTGTTGGATCCAGTAAACAAATATTTGTAACAGGAAAGTAAACAAGAAAACAACAATTGTTCACCGAAACAGACATATGGCGTCCGCTTTCTGAACAAGACCCCACCAAGGAAACGCCATTCACTACAATTTACCGTCTTCCTTCATGGAAATTTGGACCTTAAGTTGATTCCAACGCGTCCGAATTAAATAAAATATCATTGTAAAGAATACACATTGTTTCCCACGCAAAAATAACGTTCAACGCGCAAGAACGATTGAATTCGGTGAACGCATTTGAAATTGAAATCGTCTGTTCGAAACTGAACAATCAACAATACAAGTGGTTGCCAAAACACTGTCACATAAACAAATGGCGTCCGGTCGTCCACTTGAACAATACACTGAAATTACTGTGTCCTCATTATCTGTGAATTGCCAATTTAAAATTGACGAAGCAACCTCTCCAGGAGTTCTTTAGTGTTTGGTGTGGAGCAACCATGGAACATTTATTTTTTAAATGAACACCGACGCCTGGAATCGAACCCGAGATACCGGGTAGTGAATCTGTGGCGGGTAGAAATCGTTTCGACGTTTCGAATGCAATCTTTTCCCTCATCCCCGCCGTCCCAAATGGTGTCCCCCTAATTATCCGATAGGAGGGATATTGGTTGCGTGGCTGTTGGCCCTCCTCTCGGCTATTCCGTGACCTCCCGATAACCCCATCCACCCCTCGAATCCAATTCACACGCCGTCTCACGCGGGTCAAAGATTCCACGCTACCGTGGGCACCTTCCCCCTCGCAACACCCCCTGCCACGCCCCCTTCCTCCACCAAAACACCCCGTCATGCAGTTTAGCCATCATCATCATCATCTACAGCAGTATCTCCAAGGCAGCTAGAAGTCCGGTGGAAATTGTAAAGAAACCCCCGAAAAAATGTCGGACTCTTGTTCAGTTCGACGACATGTTTGATCGTTTATCGTATATATTGGCCATCGAACGAAGGCCAACAGCGCCACAGTCAATAGATTGGTTTCCTGCGACCCTCAATTCTTGTCTATCCGCTCTTAATTCCCTCTAACCCTCCGGTATCTTCTTTGTTTCACCTCCTTCTTCACTTGTTTCTCCTGCACTTCTATCTTGGCCTTTCTTAAAGACATCTGCCCTTCGATTTTTTCCCTTCTAAGTAGTCCATGGTGACACTATGAGATGCGTCCAATTCATCTATTTCTTGTCTTTTCACCCGCTCGTGAAATCAACACACTAATTGCAGGGAAGACAAGGAGGGGAACATATTTTGGGTCGAAAGTATTTTGGTTTGTACGTAATCATCCCCTGCCAAACACCCTAGAGGTGGTTTACAGGGTACTATATAAATAAACAAACAAATGAATAAATTCGTTTTCCTTGCGCCGGTTCTGATTTCCCAAGAAACTCCTCGAACTACCACTTAGGTTTGAGCGCATATTACAAGAAGTGTACAAAATAATAGGTGCGGTGCGATAAGTATTTGAAAGAAGAGGAACAATATGCGATGGCATTAAGAAAAAAACAATTGAAGGCTATTAACATGAAGGTTACAAACGTCATTGGTTGTGCCTCATTTAGAATTTGCTGCAAGTATATAATGGGATCCTCAGGAAGTTGGATTGATTGCCGAATTGGATCTCGTGCAGCGCAGAGGAGCTACATTTGTAAAGCGTTGTCATGGTAAACTTAGTAGCGTATCCAAAATATTATAGGAGCTAGGTTGGGAATCACTCAATGGAGAGAAGGTTAAATTACACAGATTGAAGCTCTTGCATTTGAATTGGAAGGGCGTCCCTACATCGTCTCTTTAGCCGTGATGTTTTAAATGTATTATTACCCCCTATCGTACTACGGCAGGAGAGATCATGACAATAAAATTAGAGAGATTAAGTGTAGAACAGATGGATTTAAGATGTCATTTTTTTCCCGAACGATAAGGGATCATAAATAACATTGTCCGACCGCGGTAAGAGAAAAATATTCGAGTCAAAATTATTCTGGTGTGTATGCACCCCATGCCACACACCCTAGTGGTGGCTTGTAGGTTATATAAAGAAATAAATAAGAACGTGTCGATCCTAAACCACGTCATCCTTTCAAAAATCTACAATTCAGTTTTACATCCTTGTCGACAACTGAAAGCAGAGAAAACAAAACAGGGGAAACGAGCGCACATTCATTGTTGTCAAGATGTGACGTCATGCAACAAAAAAGAGTCCTTTTTACATGACGGTGAAAAAAAAAACAAGTTTACTGGTTCATGTAATTTTTCGCATACGAAATTTGACGTTGGCAATAAACGGTGCAGAACCTGTTGCTCGCGTCATTTAAACAGCTTGTATATTCGACAAACCTTGTTCAGGGGCGTTGTAAAATCTTCACGCAGGTTTTAGAAACGGAATTCCTGGTCTTTGAGGCAAAAGGAAGAAAATCCTTGGGTTGGGGGTTTTTTATGGGAAGATGGTGTTGAGGAAATTAGTTGGATTGAAAGGCAGGCTTTGCAAGGAAGACAGAAGGAGAGGAAAACATGCTACGCGAAATCTGAAGAAGATAGAAAATGTCGGTAGATACTATGCTGACAGCTAGGTCAAAGGTCGTGACTGAAGGGAGGACGGGAAACATTATAGCGATGCATAGAAAGGAAGTGTACGGAATTTTAGCACAGCCTGAAGTCAGGCTGGAATTACAAATGAACAAAAGGCGGAAGAAAATGTAGGAAAAACAAAAGAGGAAGTTCGCGCGTTACTTAGAAATAAATGGTCGTATTTACAAATTTATAGGAATATTATGAAGTATAAAACTATGACGACCACTTACAAAGTTGTGTACCAAAAGATAGAGACAATGGATCCCTCCAATTTTTTAAACTGAACGAGTAAATCCTTAGAAAATCATCAGAAAATGAACCGTATATAATTTAATATTATAAAAATTCATCGTTTATCCGTTAGTCCGTCATCATATATGATTACATGCACATGTATGTAACCATGGATACCAACTTTTCTATTTAAAATAAAATAAAAATTGTTAATGCGTGCGCGTGTGTTCGTTCTTTTGTTTGTGGACCATTTGATTTTTCCACCGACACTGTTTTTTTTTACTTTCTGCGTCGTAAGTCACTTAAAGATAAAATTTTAAGATGTTTTCGAGAATTTCTATGAGGTAAATGTAATTTAAAGATATGATTAAGATGGAGAAGGAGATTAAATTGGCTAAATGCGACGCCAACAATGTAATTAATTCTTTCCACTTTTCCATGGAGATATCTACTGTTGGACAAGTTTAATACTTGCACTCATAAGATGGGGGGGGGGTTAATTTCGTTCCCGCGAGTAGCTGAATGTCCGATAATAGTACTGGAATTATTATCACAAGACATACAAATCATCAATGATCTGTTCCCACAATAAATCCTCAGAGGGTATTTACGTGGGCACTTGTAATCTTTTATTCGCGTCATTGCAATTCCACGACTGTAATGGTTATTTCGCCTTAGATCCGGAATAGTGTGTAATCATTCGATCAAAGAAGAATAATACCCTGAATGAATAATTATTTTTTATCCAATCAATGAATTGAGCAGAAACTTCAGAGATAAATACAAACGTTTTAAAATCAAAGGTTTTTTGAAGGAAGACGTTTCGCTGAATGTAAATTTAGCTTCCATAAACTGAAGACTGCACGTTGCAACTTCTCAAAATATTTCATCAAACTCTCCCATCACTTTGCTAAACATGGCCAGAGTAAATTTTTAAAAGATAACGTGAATTCCCTCGGATGATTTTCATTATCAACGGCCATCAAATAAACTATAAATCAGTCATGTGACCGAATCCGTCTCGCGGTCAGCGATGCACCTACTGCGAGAATTGTTCATCGTCTTGCGAAAGCGACTGATTTTGCGGCATAATTTTGTGGAGTTCCATCAAGAAAACACGTTAAATCAGTGTAATAGGCAGAGTCAGCCATATTTTCGGCCGTTTCTACAAACAGCCCAACAATGCGGACGCATGTTTCTATAAACAGCGCCACGTCACAATCGTTCAATAATTAAAAGGATTTCCCGCGGACCATTCACAACTTCCAGATTTGGGCCGTAAGCCTCTCTCTTACACCTCTAGGCCCTGGAAGGTTGTTTTTAGGAAGTCCCCAAGGCGAGGATGGCAACGAGAATGAAAGCGAACAGCGACAAAGGCCGAATTGCACATCCCAGGCGCATGCGCGCGCGCGAACGCGGACGCTTTGCGATTGTGTTTTAAGGTTCATTTTACGAGGAATGAAAGCATCCGCGTGAAGATAAGATGCACGCGAAGGAGACACACCCATAAAAGACTTGAAAAATATAAAAAAATGCGTAGAGCGGTGCGGTAGCATAGTGGGAGGTTCTCACCGCTTCACGTGGTGGGTCGCGGGTTCGAATTCGGGTGACGTCTCCGCTCACCCCTAGGTCCACACAAAATCTGTGATAACCACGGGTACGTAGTAAGTAAATCTGAGATACTTCAGATCTGAGTAATCTGAGACACTCCAGGCAACACATGGAAGGAAACTGATGTGTGTGTGTGTGAATTTAATAGGAAGGAGGGCTCATTGTTTCGAAGGATAATCAATTTATTGTTAACCTTCCATTATTATTTATTAATCATAATGTATTTATAGCAGTTATTAAGCAATTTTCGAATAAATATATTCTGCCTTCTTCGGATTTTGTCCAGCAATCTCCTCTCTTCCCATGCAAGGTGTAAACGTTCGTCTTTTTGCTCTGTCTTCACGCATCCTACACGTTTTCTCAATTCTTTTCAACCAAGCCAACATCTCAAAAGTCTACAAAATAAATTCGCTCCTTTAGTCCTCCATCGAGGAAAGAAATGGGAAAGCACATCAAACATTTATCCAACGAACTTACGTTGGGCAGATTTCGAGGAAAAGGCTCGTTCAAACTTTGATATGGAGCGTAGTTATGTACGACACTGGAACATGGTCGTTGAAGCAGAATGATAAGCGCAGATTGGAGGCTTTTGAAATATGGATGGAGGTTAAATGGACCAAAAATACAAACGAGGAAGTGCCAGGCATGATGAATGGGGAAGAGAGAGGAGTGTTGGAAAAAATCCAAAGGAGACATATGCAAATTTGATGCAAAGCACATTGGTTAGCGATGGAACGTTGAAGACTGTAATAGAGGGGAGAATGTTAGGCAAACGAAAAAGGGGAAGGAATAGGATTGGGATGTTGGACGGGATGGAGGGTGGAAGGATTGAATACCGTTCCAACGTTGATTTCTGTGCTTTGATCAAATGTTTTCGAGTTGCTAAAATGCTTCGATCATCTTGTTCTGTCACAAACGTGGACATTACAGTTGCCAGCGCTAACTAGAGTCCACGGCCCTGTTTCACGTAATAAACCTCAAAAACTACCATCTACCTTCTTAGACTACTGCTAATCTCAATAATTCTCCATTGTTCATCTTATTCTCCGACAACGCTGACTAGTTTAGCGACTAATTCCACTTACAAAGTCAAATCAACCTCCCTCACCAATCACCACAAATTTAAATTCTAAAATTTAGTTGCAACCGGAAATTTTCCGATTATTGTCAACAATTGCAAATAGAAACAATAAACAAGGATAAACGGAACCGCGTTCATTGTTGTCGATGTGTGACGTCAAGCAACGATTAATTACCCTATTTGCGATGTAGTAACAAAAAGCCACATGTCATTTTGCAACACCTCGTGATTTCTAAGCATGCGGAGTCTAATGGCGCCAGAGATTGCCACAGCAATTTTTGCTTCTCTAGAATGAACAGTAGTATGTAAATATGAAAGTTTTACATTACCTTAAAAACAGTTTTAAGAGGACTTGTAAATGGACTTGTAGCTTTGAGACAAGGGTACCAGATTGATAAGTTTTCCCGCACGTTAACGTCTCATGCCAATTTAAATTTGAAAAAGAATGTGATATAATTAGGATCTTAATCAACTTCTTAACTTGTGTAATGTATGGAGGAAAGAAGTTTGTGGGAGGAAATTAGAAGAAGGCAGGACACGTGGATGTTGGGAGATGTTGGGACAGAAGATGTTGGGAGAGGTAATAACGGAGGCGCAAATAGTGGAGACAATATTGTTAAATTGAAGAACAAGGAGTAACAATGAACTGGTGCAAGATCGGATGTCGCGATCGACCCGGAAGGTGATGCTGGTTGTTTTCTTCGATTGGGAAGGGATTATTCATAATGAATACGTTTCCAATGGACAAACAGTGAATGGGCATCACTACATAGAGGTCATGAGAAGGTTAAGACACGCTATGTTGCGGAAGAGACCTCAAATGTGGACAAAACAGGTCAAGGTGCTTCCATCACGACAACGAACCGGTGCATACATCGTTCATTGTTACCGAGATTTTGGACGAAAACAGAACACCGGTGATCCCCCAGCCACCCTCAATCTCCAGATGTTGCTCTAGCGGACTTTTTCCTATTTTTCCAAAGCTGAAATCCAGCTGGAAAGGACGCCGATTTGAAACAATTGAAGGCGTCCAACAAAATTGTACCGCGGACTTAAAAGGCTATTCCGAAAGAAGCGTCCCAGGCGGCATTCGAAAGCTGGAAAAATCATTGGGAACGATGTGTATTGACAGCCGATGGATGTATTTTGAAGGCGATAAGCATGGCTAATGGGTAACTAGATCGCGAGCTTCTCTCTAGAGACTTAGACATGATCTCGGATTGGTACAAGAAATGGGGATTAATGCTTAATACAGACAAATGCGCAGTTATGAAATTTTGGAACAAAGTAAGTGGCGAACAGGACATAAACTACGAAATAGAGGGTTCAGCGCTAACTACGGCCAAACAAGTTAAATTTGGGGGTAGTTCTAACACCACGTCTTTCATGGGGAGCACATATCAGGACAATATGCGGATCCGCTTTAAAGAAACTGGGTTAACTTCATTGAACGGGTGGTGGGGAAATGTAATGAGAAAGTTGAAGAGAGGTGTTGTTTTGCTCTAGTTGGACCACATTTGGAATATGCCGCAAGTATTTGGGATCCTTGGGAGAAACTCTGGCAAAAAGAGTTAGATAAAGTCCAGAGAAAATCCGCCAGATTCGTTAATTATTGTTATAATAAGAACACAAGTGTGACACGTCTCTTAGGGGATTTAGGCTGGGAGCCAGTTGAAATACGGAGGGAACAAGCGAGACAGATACTTTTAGAAAGGTTCAGAACCAACGAGTTTAGCGATGACACAAAAGGAATAATTATGGCTCCACACTACTCAGGTAGATCAGACCACAAAGATGAAATAAGGGAGATGGATTCAAATACTCATTCTTTCCCCGGAAAGTGTGTGGGTTGTAAGGGTTTCTGCATGAATACATACCATGTTTTGTTTGTGGATTGTATAAATTGGTGGTTTTTGCACTCGGTTTTTTTCTTGATTACGGGCGGTGCCCTAACACCCCCCGCCACATCCCCTCGCGGCGGCTTGCGGGGTATTAAGTAGATGTAGATGTAAATAATAAAATCAAATATTCATTCAAACGTCTCAGTCTCATCTTATTTTCAACTAACTTTGTATTTTAAGTGGAATAGGATTGGGAAGATTAAAGCATGTAGAGATATAGAACATGTAAAACGGAGTCTAAGGACGTTTTGCATCATGTAAGTCGGGCGTTGGGAGTAGAGTAGTAGTCTCTGTAGTGCTCGGGTCCATAAAAAACGTATCCAAATCCGGTAGAATACTGCAAATGGTAGTCTTTATTAATCTCGGATTTCAAACTGCATCCCTACATCGCGGATTAGCACAAGTAATTCCACCTTTACAACAAATACAGCGCCTACAACTACGAAAACATTTTACATTGCAAAATTGTTCCCCGCGTAAAATTTTCAAATTATCGCGGATCAATTGCCGAGCAGAGGCAGCCGAACCAAGCGGGGAACAAACAAAAGAGTGGGAAAATCATTGTTGTCGATTCGTGACGTCATGCAACGTGAACAGCTCCAAAAAAAAGAGGCAACGATTGAGGAAATTCGGAGGCATTTTTGCGAACGTTTTATGCTTCCTTTTTATTCGCGTCTAACCTCAGCAGATTGGAGGTTTTTTTACGGATTCCGGAGAAGGTGAAAGAAGCGATGTAAATGAATTATGCGACCCTTACCGGTGCAATGGCGCCGTTTCCCGGCAGAGGCGACAGTTGTGGAGCGAGGAAATAACCTTCCTCTAACTCTATTACTTCCTTTAAGGAAACTTGATAACTCCATAACTCTAAAAAGAAAAGGTTCAACGTTGAAATATAAAAAAAATCAAAGCCAAACTCCTCGCAGTCAAAACAGATTTCGCGTAACCATAGAAACGAAAGGAGAGCACGTTGATCCTTGACTGAATTTTTTTAAAGAGGGGGAAGTTGGAATGGAAATCGCAAGAATTATGAATACGTAGAATCGGGAAAGGGGCGGATTCATTTTTTTATTAATAAATAAGGGAGAAACGTAAATTTTTTTACCTTCACCCCCTCCCCATGGGTTACAGCGCATCCAATGGACCTTCATGGGCATCTTGTATGTCCAAAGAAAGTTTCCAGCCTGCAGTGACGCTTGTCACGTTTTTAACGTTCCCAGCTCCATTTTTTCGCTAACGTGTACGTGCATGTGGCGCCAATGCTTCGCTTTTGAACTATCGACTCCTTCCTGCCAATAATATATGTATAGACTCAGGTAAAAAACAATTTAATAAAAAACATAAGCTTCGCATTCCCGCACCAAGATTTTCAGTGGCGACAACGCGAAACAAACAATGAGAGCGAATTACGGCACAGAGAAAAAAAAGACTAGCGTGATTGGTTGTCCATTCTTGCGTCAGCTGAAAACGTCATCGGGAATAGTTCTCAATGGCAAACAAAGGACGGCGATCCATTGTCGTGTTTAAGCAATATTAACGGAAAAAACACAAACGCACTCTAAATCCGACGTGCTCGTCCCACTCTAAATTGAGCGGCATACACACGTAAAATAACACGGTTTGTTTACTTCAGGATTCATTTGTTTAAGGCGGAACGGATTGCGCAACGTGAGAAACTACGGAAATAAACATTTTAATTGAAATAAATAAATCATTACTAAAAGTTTCAACTATTGTGTCTACATATACCCCTGTTTAATTGGGATCCTTATATGCGTCACAGTTTAATTCATTAAATACACTTAAATCGATGGTATTTCACTGAAACTTGAATCACCGTTGCTAAGGAAGCGAAAAGTGTTTAGATCGAATGCTTAAACTCATTATTGGTAGGAGTGAAATGCTAAATAATATTAAATCAATGCTTGTTAAAGTCAACAGCAATTATATTTTGCTTAATATAATCATAATAATATGCTCAGTGGTCCTTAAGATGTTACGAGTAAATGTTCGTAATAAATCAGAGTTGGATTTAAAAATAAACTAATAAACATGCATACAAACAATTTTCAAACCTATTTGGTTGTCAAGGCGCCATTTTACCCTCAAGGAGAAGATAAATTCCAAAAATGATTGAGACTTAATAATAAATTTCATTTCTCCAGTGTTCACGTCCATATTTTTCACAAAAAATAAAGTATTACAATGGTTTTTTTTTAATATTAGCAAATCAAAAACCAGGGAATTCGTCTATTTTTAAAATAACCATTTTTTCCGATGATAATACTTAAAGATTCCTAAATTAATTATGTAAAACAAATAACTGATAGGAAATTACTTTATTACACGTAGCGTAGTATGAGTAAAACATTAATTTTTAAAGCAAAGATTCATACATAATTTGCGAACTCTCTCATGCATACAATGTGCTTCTCAAATTATATTTTATTATCGCGTATTGTCTCAGATTTTTGTAAACAACTACAAAAAAAAACAATAAAACCATGGTAAAACAACGAAAGCATTGTTGTTCCTATCACTCCCGTTTTCGCAACAATTCGTTTAATTTTGCCTTTTAACTTTGACGGGATAAACGTTTTTTGACTTCATTACACACATACCTGTGTATCTGTTTAAGGAAGGAGTTTATCTGGCTCCTGGATTCCTGGAATTACCCAGGTATTAATATTAGATATTAATTATCCCGATCTTCACCTATTTCCATTCCCCCTCCGCCCCAAAAACTTCCATATAACCCCTACCCTTCTAAAAATCCCCCGCCTAACTCTTCCCCTCGCAAACCTTTCCCCACCCTCCCCTTCCATTCAGTGTTTCCGGACCCTTTTCTCCTCAGTTCTGTCCTTTTCTTCCTTGAGAAAGGTGGCGTGGACCACCTAAAATTCGAAACACATTGAGGTCCTTTTCTTTTTTGTGTGTTTTTGTCTCCGGCCACTAGTTCTAATTTCATACACAATTAAATTCATTTAAATACACACATATATCATGTACACTTCCTTCCTTCCTGCATTCGGTCCAAGATCCCTTTTTTATTCCTGGCCCTTCTCTCGTTTGCCTAACATTCTATCACAGTCTTCATCACCTCACTGCCAATGAAAGATGAGTGAAGACATGGAAGACGTGACACTGACATTGAAAGGAGACTTTAGAATGCTGCTGTGAATTGTCACTCCCGATCATGTGTCCAGGGGAGGGAGACGTCCACTTTACAGCGGATCCCCCTGGAGAGCGCGAGCTGGAACAAGGGCTGTTGCGAAAGGAAGGTCTCTTCAAGGCCACGAGATTGGCGTATGGATGTGATCCTCGTTAACATACCTCTGAATGTATGTGCCCTTGTTTTTTAAGGGGAAAACTATTCCGGAAAGAAAATGCATTTTTTGAAAGGATCAAAGTCACACTTGTTTAAGGTATAGAAAAAAAATTCCAGAAAAGTATTGTACATCCAAATGGAACCTGGCGCGCGTGGATGCTTTTTTATGTTTACTGTTCCTTGACGACGTGCGACGCTTTCGCCTCGGAGCACACTCGAAAACAATTGCAAGTGAGTTCGATATGGATGTTCAAGATCCGCGAATGCGATCTCATGGACCGAGATAAAAGTACGCGGATGCTGGGATCAGTTGAGAAAAAAAATATGGATAAACAAGTAAACAGTTACTGGTTACTTTCCACCGACCTGCGTGCATCCGGACGACCACTAAGGGCCTCCGTTTCGCACCTACCGGCACTTGGAAATCAATTTTTTATGTTCACGTCTTCCCCCAACCACACCCACGCACACAAACACATACGCGCTCGCGCCCCAATCCTATCTGATGCCTCCCTCCTCCTTTTTACACCCCAGCCCGAGAATAAAAAATCCACCCCACCAGCCCCACTCCCTCCCCACATATTTGCACCTTCGGTCTCCATGGCCACGCGTTCATAAATGATTCATGCGTGGATAACAATCGCGAAATGTCGAAAATGGCCGCCACCGCCGCATTTCCTTGAAATGATATGGGGCACAACGTCCTCGTTCGTGGGACGAAATTTCGAAACGACATGATCGCCAATTACTCGTCGCATGCGGTTGGAGGATATTTCTTCATCTTTTTCCATTTTTTATTGAATGAAAAAATCACTCGCCTTACACTCGCTCGATCCCAAGCTCCCAATTGAATAAATGTCTACAATTTGGTCGACCGCATAGAGATCTGGGGGTAGGATGTAAGAAATGAGGACAACATCATGTCTGAGATGCCGTTCTGGTGGAGGGATAGAGTAATTGTGTCATGGGTATAATAAAACTGCCTCTAGCATGTCTCATACATTTCCATGTTTGTCTTCCAGAAAGGGGGTATAATAATATTTCCACGGCCTGGAATATCATGTAGGTTAAGCCGGAATACTTGAGCCGATAAAGAATTATTCCTCCACCCAATGGGACATCCAAAAATAGCAAACACCTCTGCGGAATTATCTCTGGTTTTGATGAAATTGAAAAAATTAAAAATAATCACGCGTCAAACTCAACATCTGAAGCATCCATTGACCTCTGAGAATAACTCACTGTCCACTTCTTGGTGCGTTACTATCTCACAATTAAGTGCGATTTGTTTTCAATTTGCTATTACGAGACGTATATCCAACATTATTAGTATTAAAACCGGTCGTAACATTACTTCAGGCCATCTTAATCTTAATAATACACAGTAGGTTATTATTAAGATGATATATTATTAATGAGATGTAGCATAACCTAATTCGTATAAAATTGGCTTAGTACATGTTATAGTATCTGTGGATGAATTATTAGTTTTCTGTGTCGCTTGGAACTATTTCCACATTCTCCCGCTCATCCCTATCCCATCTCCGCTCCCCTCTGGCCTCCCTTTCCCTCTCCACAACCCCTTCTTCCACCCCTCCCCCACAACCTGTTCTCCCCCTCCCTCGTCCCCTTCTCTCTCTGTCCCACATACCTCTTACTATACTAGTCAGTCCTAACTAATCTTCTACTCCTAACTAATGTTATATATATATATATATATATATATATATATACATAAATTCACTGATAGTCATAACAAACACAGAAACCAAAACACACAAAGAGGGAAAACTCACTGGTTCTCGAATTTTCGGTGGTCCAACCACCTTTCTCAAGAGGAATTAGGAACAGAACTATCTATCTAAGTTTTATATATATATATATATATATATATATATATATATATATATATATATATATAAAACTTAGACAGTAACACACAGCACGAGAACACATAAAAAGAACACTCACAATAATATCTTGATAATTTCGACGGACTTGAGCTCCGTCTTCTTCGGAAGATAAGATATGACTAAGCATATGATTAGTCATATCTTATCTTCCGAAGAAGACGGAGCTCAAGTCCGTCGAAATTATCAAGATATTATTGTGAGTGTTCTTTTTATGTGTTCTCGTGCTGTGTGTTACTGTCTAAGTTTTTTATTCAACACTTCCGTGTTACTTCGAAGAAATCATCTATATATATATATATATATATATATATATATATATATATATATATATAATTTAGACAGTACACACAGCACGAAAACACATAAAAAGAACACTCACAATTCACATCTTGATAATTTCGACAGACTCGAACTCCGTCTTCTTCGGAAGATAAGATATGACTGAGGAAAAGGGTACGTGGTGCAGAGAGAGTAGGGGACGAGGGAGAGGGGAAAAACAGGTAGAGGGGGTGGGGTGAAGGAGGGGTATATGGAGGGGGAGAAAGCGGAGCGGGGAACAGGTGGTGGGAGAGGGGTGAAGGAGGAGGTTATGGAGGGGGAAAGGGAGGCCAGAGGGGAGCGGAGATGGAATAAGGAGGATGCGGAAATAGTAACAAGCGACTCAGAAAACTAACAATTCATCCGCAGATACCACAACACCCATGACCAAGGCATCAACTCACCAAGTCATCATAAGGGCTTGACAAGTCAAAACTCAGGCCAAGGATGACAACCTGTATGCGGATGAATAAATTGTCCCACCACCTCGCAAGAAACAAATCCACCTCCATCCACCTCAGCCCCACCCCCCCATTTAGTGAACGACATTGAGACCCAGATGTTGATAGGCTTTACACAGCCATATAAATATTGTGAGTGTTCTTTTTATGTGTTCTCGTGCTGTGTGTTACTGTCTAAGTTTTTTTATTCAACACTTCCGTGTTACTTCGAAGAAATCATCTATTTATAAAAATATATATACAACATATAGAAAAAAGAAATATTTATAAATATATGTATATAAAAATATATATAAAAATAAATATACATAAACAATAAATATATATATAACATTTGGGGCCGTGGGGTGAAAACATTCCTGTAGAACTGTTGAAATGTTCAGCGGGAAGAAGGCCCTATATGGGAAAATACGGGAAGAAGGCCCTATATGGACTGATTCGTAGTATCTACGAGGAAGGAATCTGGCCGGAAGATTTTGTGAGATCAGTGTTAGTTCCTATTCCAAAAAAGGCAAAGGCTTCGTCATGTGAGGATTACAGAACAATAAGTTTGATATCCCACGCAGCTTAAGTTATTCTCAGGATCATCAACAAAAGGACAGAGAGTAAGGCAAATGATTACTTAGGGGATGATCAATTTGGGTTCAGGAAAGGAAGAGGTACGCGTGATGCCATTGCAGTAATGAGATCACTAATCGAGAGGAATATAGAATACAATTAGGACGTTTTTGCCTGTTTCGTAGATTTCAAAAAAGCGTTTGATAGAGTTAATTGGGAAAAATTAATGCGTGTATTGCAGAAAATAGGAATGGATTGGAGGGACAGGAGACTGATCCGCAACCTGTACATGTCTCAGACTGCTCAGGTGCGAGTGGGGAACGGAGAGTCCGGATGGGCAGTGTTAGGAAGAGGTGTAAGGCAGGGTTGCCCATTGTCACCGGTACTGTTCAACGTATATGTAGAGGAAATGATTAAAGAGGCATGGGAAGAACTGGAGGTAGGAATGAAAGTCGGAGGGGAATTCGTAAAATCGGTTAGGTTTGCTGATGACCAAGCATTAGTTGCTCAGTCAGCCAAGGGGTTGCAAGCATTGTTGAGTGAATTGGAGGTTCAGTGCGATAAATATGGGATGAGAATCAATATTAATAAAACAAAGGTTATGCGATTTTCCAGAAAGAATAATCTAAGCTAAATATTAAAATAGGCGGGGAAAAAATAGAGCAGGTAGAACAGTTTACATATCTCGGAAATTTTTGGACCAATACGGTCAAAGTGGTAGAGGAAGTACTAGAAATGGTGGGGGAGGAGAGGGGTTTGTTGAGAGAAATCCTATGGAGGCAGGAAAAATGGATGAAAGGCGTATTGAGCGGTAGTGGAATGCTGAAGAAGGTAATAGAGGGGAGAATGTTGGGCAAGCGAGGTAAGGGCAGGAACAGGATAGGGATGTTGGACTGGATGAAGGGAGAAAGGAGGTACACAGAGATGAAGAGGGACCTGATGTAGTTTTAGGTTGCCAGCACTTACGAGAGATGTCATCATCAGAACGATGTATTAACTTGCCTATATTTTGCACAATTACTTTTGTATAATTCTGTCTTGCATAGGCTAACACACACACATTAAACGACGAACATGTGACAATTATATTGCACTTAATCCTGATAATAATCCCAACATATTCCGCGAACTTTGGAGATAGAATCATTGTATCAGCAAAGGTAAGCGAAATAAAGTTTGTACAATGAATAAATCTCGCGAAAATCTAAAAGAATTGCAAAACCACTATTTTTGGACCACTCCTACGCCCTGGGCAGCTAATTCACAATGCGAATATGGGGGGGGGGTGGAATAGTTAACGAAAAAAATGCATATACGTTTTTTGCGATGAAAAAATATCAGCACTCACCGGTGCATGACGCCACGGCAGTGGGTTCCCAAACGCGAAGTCCAGGGATTCCGAGCGCATGCCACGTGAGTGAGGGCGTGAAGAATATATAAAAGGGCCTCTCGCAATAAATTTCAGGCGCGCTGCAACTCATTTCAAAACGCACACTGCAGCGAAGGGGGCGTTGGGACGAACCCCCATCTCACAGTTACGTCATCCGGAGGGAAATTAAATTTAAAAAAGAAAGAAAGAAAGGTGCATTTAAAGAGGAGAAACAAGAATTAAAACGACGCCATGCTGGCGAACTGAATGTGGGGACGAGTGGAGTAGAAAATAAAACAAAAGGCGAACGCTAAATCGTGAGAACCTAAATAAAAAATAAGAAAACAAAAGAAGAGGAACGTCCGCCTCACGGGGGACGGTCATTCTCAACGTTTCCCGCCGCTATCAGATCGGGGCAATAAATTTTAGGACCTGCGAACTCTCTCGAAGCAATATGGCCGTTAAAGCACGTGGGATTGAATGGAGCGTATTTTTGATGGTTTTGGAACGATGGGATTGAATGGGACAAATGGGACGATGCACAAGAGTAAAAAAAGTACAAATCGAATCGGATAAAAAAGAGAAAAAGGTTGTCTCGTCAAAACTTTAACAGCTGTCTCGAAAGCTGTATATGCTCCGCCACGCACCCTGTTCATTGTTTTGAGGGTGATTTTGTCTAGTTTTGGGCTAGGGACGCGTTCTAAGACGAAATAGACAGTTTTAAGGAGTGTCGGAAAATATCGAAGGAAATCCCTCAGGCCCGAGGGGCATGCGACGTGACCCTCGAGGTCAAGCTGGCGACAGATGGTTGGTTGTCGACGCGGGTGGAGGCTGGTCACACTTCTACGGTGCAGCAGATACGTCTATCTGTGTCTATCTGCTCGTATGATTCAGTGCAAAACTTTAACACACAGACGTGAATGCAGATGGCGGCGACAGGTGGAGAAACTCAAACGGAGAACTCATAAATTCAGATAAGAATGCTTCCACATAATTTTTAGACGATTTTTTTCAGCAAAGAAACTATACACGAGGGTTACCGGGAGGCATTCGCGGTAGCCAAAACAAGCGCAAGCAGGATATATTTAAAAAAAACAATGGAGGATAGGATACAAAGCAAAGAATGATGGTTAAGCGAGGATGTTGTGGGAGGAAAAGATTGAGTACATTGGACGGAACAAAGGAATGTAGAAAAAATGCAGCGTTATCCAATGGTCCCAATGCATGCCACGTAAGGTACGAGGCTTAAAATAGGTGCCATCTAGGAATAAAAACTACTACTATGCCCAAAATTATATCCTTATATCCTATACTACATATTAAAACAATTTTTTTATCCCCACGTACGAGAAATATTAAAAAAGTAATGGGAATCTGGCAATTTCGCACAGCGCGCAGCATGGTGCACGTCATGAGTTCTCGCCAAAAGGTCAAACGATCAATAAAGAGCACAGATTACAAGTTCAACGCTGTTTTCGTGAAGCAATACGAAAAAAACGCCCATTTTTTTATGCGATACCATTCATGGCTTTTGCATCACCACGTGATAATGCACCTTACACTGCTCACTGCTTGTTTTTCGTGAATTTTTGGCCGAAAACGGCACTGTAATTATGTCCCAGCCTCCGTATTCCCCAGACGTGACTTTTTTCTCTGCCCGAAGATAAAGAGAACCTCAAAGGGCCATCGTTTTACAAGCTAAGATGATATGAGATTAAAAAAGCATCGCTAAAGGAGAGCTAAAAGATAAAACAAAGATGAAATAGTTTCAGAAGTGTACCGCGAGTTGGAAAAAGCGGTATCAAATGGGGGAAAACTACTTCCAAGGGGATGACATTGACTCAGGCGAATAAATAAGCTTTTTCCCAAATAAATCAAACTTCTGCTATTTATTGAGCCCATCTATTAGTACGGGAGCTGGTGGTCTGCTGTGACCACCATATTTACACTCACAGAAACTTTACACATTTAATGAGTACCTTGCCAATAACCGAGAAATATGATCCTCATATCCTATGCTCATGATTCTCATCTATCCCCGGGGGGGGGGTGAAAAATTTGCAAATCGGACTTATTTTTTTGCGTCTTAAACTTGGCCGAGTAGTCAATGGAGATGCCAAGACCCCGTTTCGACCATTTTAAGACGATAATGGCGTGCCGATTCCGGAAACCGGGCCCGCAAAGTTGCAAAAAAAATTTCGAATCGGACATATTTTTCGGATCTCGGAATTTGCGAATCGGACATAAAAATGTGACCGATTCGCGATTTTTTTAACGCAATCCCTTCGTCGTTGTTTTTCCTACCTTTCCATTTTCGTATTTTCTTTTTCTCAATTTTATCAATTTCGTTTGAAAAACACCGTTCTAATTTCGGAAACACGCCATCTTGTTTCACACAAATGCAGGAAAAAGTTGCTGTAGCCGCCATAGTTACAACTGAGAGAGCCTATAACGTAATCGATAAAGTTTTATCGATTCTACTCCATCAATCGTCTAATATTTTGTTTCGATATCAATAGGAAATCTGATATAGACATGCACTTTCAAATTTCTAAATGGATTTCCAATATTTATGAAACGCATTCCGCCATTGTTGCTGTTTCTCTTAAACTGCTAACTCTCGATCGTCGCCGCTGTTTCCCGCGAATTGTTTACATTGTTGAAGAGGGATCCGGGAGGGCACGTGATTGGATAATGAACACGTTCTCGCTTGTGATTGGGTCGATATACGTACAATGTGTATCCCAAACATAAGTAGAATGATTTTTTCCCACCGACGGCTGAAGTGGGGCGATTAGTGGCAAGAAATGTGGTGGGAGATCTTGGGAAAGCAACGCGACCCGCGTCAGTCACCCGCGGGCCGTTTACAACGAACGGATCGCAGCTAGACTGGACCACTGTTCGATGGTCCGACGAAAATATGGAAAATGTGAAAGACAGCCTCAATTCCGATCGACGCCTGAATGTCAGAATATACTGCAGAGCATTCTTATGGAAGATGTAGCCATGAGAAAGGAGTTTGCCCAGATGGTCCTCAAGGGGCTGTTGGCAGATCAGAAGACTGCCTCACGTGACAACCTAACGTGATTTCTTGGACTGCTGTGAAGGTGACGCGAATTATTTTTAGATAACGTGGTAACTGGTAGGATTTTGTTTCAAATAATAAAAAGGAGCTTGAAAGGCGGTCATTTTGGAACGCTGAATAGGGTCAAAGAGACCGTGACGTGAGGGTTCGGGACGAGGTTTCCGTCGATCCCCTCCAGGAGGCGTATCGTGACAGGCAGAGACGCTCTGGCATCGGAGTATCGATGCTCAAAGGGTGTGCTATTTTGGAGAATTTCAGTAGTCTGTATTTCGACCTGCAAATACATTTTTTCTGAGATTTATTCTAATTGTTTTTTGGTACAGACCAAGCAGATTAAAAAGATGAACATGGCCTATAATTTTCGTTTTGAAATAATTTAAGACTCGAGCGTGAATAGACTAGTCCCCTACGGTGTCCTAGGGAGCTTCTTATAACCGAAATCCTCAGGAAAAAAATGAAGGAAATCCTTACATTAAAACTTGTAAATTCACCTTAATGGAAGGTGACCCTACACCCGCTGCCACACGCTCTCCTGGAATCTTGCAAGGGTAGCACGTGATCAGTTTTTCTCAAAAACCCTTTTGGCTTAATCCTCCTCCCTTGGAGAATTTGACAAGTTTTTCGCCATCTCCTTGAGGGGAGTATCCTTGAAGATATACCCCGCGTGATTAATCACAGACCCTGGAACCCTTCTGTCCAATCGGATCACCCAACAGGGGTCCCTCCACCCTGCCCCCCCCCCCTCCCACTGCAACACACTCCCCTTAAACACACTCTTAAACACATCTTCGGATCCAGATTTAATCTGGGCATGAGATGCATCGATAAAGCGCATATTCCCTCCTACACTTCCTTAGCGTCAACTCCTGGGCACTTTTAGCATCGGCCATTCCCGTACGTGATCATTTTCCAAACTCCTGGACACAATAAAAAATATTCGAAATACAACGAGCATTTACGTCGCCATCTGATAAGACCCCTCAATCGATTTTCGGTCGATCGAAGTGTAGGATTTGTTTTCTTTTCTTTTGAGGTCAGTTCCATGTCAATCCCTCCTCTATTAATGTCGTGGAAAATACGAAGCAGCAAGGAGAACATTGAAAACATGAATTTTAACAAGCCAAATGAATTTACCTTAGCCATAGACACTACAAAAACCATGTTTCGAATGGGTCCACTTATTCGTATATATTCATTTACATGGAAATAGATGTAAGGAAAAGGGAGAGGAACACGTGTAAAATACGAACACAGGAGAGGTGTGGGGAAGGCGGAATCGAGCAGATCATAAGTGTAAAAATATTTACCTGACATACATACAAAACACACATTCATGAATCTTGTGAGAAAGTCTCACGGATTTGAATAACAATTTAAACGTAGGAGTAGTCAATAAAAACACAGAGAAACGCATGCAAATGACACTCGCTCGTATTCAAAATTGACGGTGGCCAAACCACCTTCCTCTGGGACCTTAATAACCAGAGGAAGGTGGTTTGGACACCGAAAATTTTAAATACGCGTAAGTTTAATTTGTTCGTGCTTCTCTGTGTTTCTGTTGAAAAGCGTTATCTCGCTCCTTCGGTTCAACAATATATATATATATATATATATATATATATATATATATATATATATATATATATATATATATATATCGGATAAGGAAATATTTTTAACTTTGTGATCTGCTCAAACCCGCCTTCCCCACCTTTCCTGTGTTGGTCTTTATGTGTTTTCCTATCCCCTTTCCTTATATTCTATTTCTATGTGTGAAAATAATATTATTATTAGGTAATCTACCGGTCAAGGTAGGTTTTTGGATGGACACAACTATCAAATAAACATTTTGTGACTCCCCACCTAGCAAACTAATCTATATCAGGTCCCTCTTCATGTACTTCTTTCCTCCCTTCATCCCGTCCAACATCCCTATCCTGTTCCTACCCTTACCACGCTTGCCCAACATTCTCCCCTCTATTACCCTCTTCAACATTCCACTACCGCTCAATACGCCTTTCATCCATTTTTCCTGCCTCCATAGGATTTCTCTCAACAAACCCCTCTCCTCCCCCACCATTTCTAGTACTTCCTCATTTGTTTTCCTTTCGGTCCATTTCACCTTCTCCATTCTTCTCCACACCCACATTTCAAAAGCCTCCAATCTACGTCTATCCTCCTGCTTCAGCGACCACGTTTCCGCGCCGTACATAGCTACGCTCCATATCAGAGTTTTTACGAGTCTTGTCTTAACATCCCTACTCAACGTCCCCGTCATCAACTCCCTCCTCCTTGAGAAAGCTTCCTTGCCTAGCGCAATTCTTCTCCTTACGTCCCTACCACTTTGACCGTATTGGTCCAAAACACTTCCGAGATATGTAAACTGCTCTACCTGCTCTATTCTTTCCCCGCCTATTTTAATATTTAGCTTAGCCTTTTTCTTTCTGGAAAATCGCATGACCTTTGTTTTATTAATATTGATTCTCATCCCATATTTATCGCACTGAACCTCCAATTCACTCAACAATGCTTGCAACCCCTTGGCTGACTGAGCAACTAATGCTTGATCATCAGCAAACCTAACCGATTTTATGAATTCCCCTCCGACTTTCATTCCTACCTCCAGTTCTTCCCATGCCTCTTTAATCATTTCCTCTACATATACGTTGAACAGTACCGGTGACAATGGGCAACCCTGCCTTACACCTCTTCCTAACACTGCCCATCCGGACTCTCCGTTCCCCACTCGCACCTGAGCAGTCTGAGACATGCACAGGTTGCGGATCAGTCTCCTGTCCCTCCAATCCATTCCTATTTTCTGCAATACACGCATTAATTTTTCCCAATTCACTCTATCAAACGCTTTTTCGAAATCTACAAAACAGGCAAAAACGTCCTGATTGTATTCTATATTCCTCTCGACTAGTGATCTCATTACTGCAATGGCATCACGCGTACCTCTTCCTTTCCTGAACCCAAATTGATCATCCCCTAAGTAATCGTTTGCCTTACTCTCTATCCTTTTGTTGATGATCCTGAGAATAACTTTAGCTGCGTGGGATATCAAACTTATTGTTCTGTAATCCTCGCATGATATAGCCTTTGTCTTTTTTGGAATAGGAACTAACACCGATCTCACAAAATCTTCCGGCCAGATTCCTTCCTCATAGATACTACGAATCAGTCCATATAGTCTTCTTCCCACCTTTCCCTAACCATTTCAACATTTCTACAGGAATATTGTCCACCCCCACAGCCTTATTTGCTTTCATCTCCTTTAACGCCCTTTTTATTTCATCGTCGAGTATGCCTGGACCTAAGCTATCTTCTTCTACGTCATGTTCCTTTTCAATGTCTAACCTTGTCGGCCTAAGTACTCTACCATACAGTGTTTCTATATATTCCTTCCATCTCTCTTGGATTTTTCCTGGTTCAACTATTATCTTACCCCATTTATCTTTAACTGTCAGCACAGATCTTGCCTTCTTACTTCCCGATAATAACTTAACCTTGCTGTATAGAGCACCAATTTCACCCTTCGAAAAAAAAAAATATATATATATATATATAGAATATATATATGGTATATATATATATATTCATGTGTTCGTCTTTTATATATGTTCCTATCCCTTTTTCTTATATCTATTTCCCTTTGAATGGATACATGTTCACCAAGAGGTGAATTTTCTAGTTTGAATGTACATATACACATATTTATAATAAAAAAGTAACTTTTCGACACGATTTCCATTAGCACCAAATAGTTTTGGATGCAGGATAGGTCTTAGTTACGGAGACAAGGCAACGCGAATATTTCTGTTTTTTTTTCCAGCAACAGGGCTTGAGGGCACTCCTGGAGGTCGACTGATATTAGCACTTAGGTATTCACAACACATTAATGGATGTGTTTACCTGGATTATTATTTGCAATATTCGCCATTTTCAAGATGGCAGCTTGAAATTCTTAGTTTAATATCTTGTTTTTAAGTGTTTAAATTTCCACACATGTAAAAAGATACGTTGTATGCAGATCATTTTGATCGACGTTGAGATATTGAAGACTGATGGAGAGGATGTTAGGCAAGAGAGAAAGAGATAGGAATCCGACAGGGCATGATGTTCGACGGGATGAATGGAGGAAGGAAGTACGATATGCGCAATTGATGAGGGTAATGTCGGATGCTGGGTTGTGTTTACATACTTTCTGCAATACACACTCATTAGTTTTTCCCAATCGAACGCCTTTTCGAAATCTACGAAACAGGAAAATGCGTCCCGATTGCATTTAATCGCCCTCTTCAATGCATACTGTATTTGTACATGTTCATTGCAAAACATCTTTAACTCGCGGAGGAATGAAGGAATATTTTTAAAAGTGTGTCGTTGTTTTGGTCCAACGCCAAAGCACATTAATGTCATGGCTTCTTTGACGAAAATTATCAAAAAACATTAGTGTTGTTTGCTGAAGAGAAGTTCTAAATAATTTTGAAGAGTGAAACGACTTAAAAATTTGCAGAATATTAGGTAGAATTTAAAAATTTAATACATGTTTGTTTGGGAAGCGATACCATGGTTACCTGCTGTCGTTGATCTAATGATGAACGGAATTGTTTTAATGCTCGAGTCATAGTTTTTGTGACCTTCGGTGGAAAAATTTCATTAGCGTGGTTTGGCATTTAATATTATCAATCATGTCGTATCACATAATACTGTTCATCATTGGGTATAACTCCTTCGTTATCACTTATCGTAAATGTTTACATGTTTTGCTTACATATCTTCCCTTGGATACCGCAATAAACAACTTATTAACTCCACTCATACTTTCTTGACTTAATAGTAAGATGAGTTTATTTCCAGATGATGCAGTGGTTTAGAGAGATATCCGTAATCCCAAGGATGAAGTAGATTTAGGAGATGACCTTAATGCTATACAACGCTGGTGCGACACTTGGCAATTGGAATTAAGCTTATAAAACTGCGAAGTGATGATTTTTTGGAAAAACAGCAATTCCTACCCGAACGCCAACTGCATTGGGAACACCGAACTGAAATGTGTAGACTCGATTAAAAACACTAAGGCGTTACCCTCAATCACGATCTCCCCTGGGTGAAACACATACTAGGGAGAATATGTGGACGAGATAAGAGAAAATTAGGATTTATTAGAAGAGTTCCGGGTAAATGTGATGAAAAGGTCAAACAGAAATGCCATCTTTCGTTGGTTAGGCCTCATCTATAGAATATGTTGCAATTAGTATAAATGGGATCCTCACGAAGTTGGATTAATTGCCGAATTGGATCTCGTGTGCAGCGTAGAGGAGCCAGATTTGAAAAACGTTGCTACGATAAACTGAGTAGCGTATATTCAAAATATTAGATCAGCTAGGCTGGGAATCACTCAATTGGAGCAAAGGTTGAATTACAGATTGAAGCTCTTGCATATGAATTGCAAGGAAAGTGTAGAACAGATAGATTTAAGACATAATTTATCCCTCGAACATTAAGAGATGAGAATAATGTTCGAACATTCTATTGGGGTGGAAGTAATTTGCGTCAAAAGTAGTCTGGTGATTACACACCCCCTGCCACATGCCCAAGCGGTGGCTTACAGAGCACCAAGAGTGTGTATCTATTTATTTACCTACCTACAATCCATCCAACATTTCTATTCTTTACATTTACATCTACATTCTTTACATCTAACATTTACACCACTTAGCCAACATTCTCTCTTGCATATAAATCTCCAGCATTACATTTCCAACCGAAAAGGCCTGAATCCATCTTCATCACCATCTTTGAAAGCCAACAAATGTCGTCTAAAAGTTCTGAATCTTTGATTTTAGATAAATGTAATCAGATGATACCCTTGGTGATTAACCTCAATAGAGAAGAAATTAACTATGTTAAAAAAATGAGAGTGAGAGTAAGATAAGCGAAGTTGCAATTACAGCTCATTAATTGAAAATATGATCATTGGGTAGCCATTTTATAATACGCGAATGAAAGGAAATCTAACGCAGACAATATTACCGTTTAGAAACTTTCCATCCTCCCAATCTCCAAGGTGATCTCCGCGAACCCTTATCTCTACGCGACCCTGGAACCCTAATTTCTAGGCTGGATAAGTAATGGCAGGTCCGCGCGAGCATTTGTTTATCATACACCTGTAAATCACGTTGGTCGAACAACGAAAACTAAATCTCCGCATCACGCGTGACCATGGAGACCAAAACAAAACAAAATGAAACGCGCTAACGCGACAGTGTCGCCGAACAAGGACGTAATTCATGGCGTAAGCAGTTGTAACAAACAAACGAAACGCGGGATTAGCGCCCTCCCTTGGAATTCGTCGCAGTATAAAATTAAACGTGAGCAATGAGCATCGGCTACGCATCTGTGCGCCATTTTCTTAAAAATCAACCAATGCCTTTCTATTTTTTAAACTGCAGATTTATCTATTGTCCTCCCCGTTGTCTTAAGCTCGCCGGATCCGACGAGATATGCAAACGCCATTTTAATCCTGATGACGCAAACAAGGCGTCTAAAATATTATGGCATGCCCTAAAGATACATCTCCCAACATATTTCCGTAAGAAACGCTTTTGTATCAAACCATATACTATATGCGAGTACGTACGTAGACGAATACTCGACGCCACATGCTAAACAATGGCGACTTTTGGTGATAAGACTCTTGATACTGGGCGAAATCATTAAAGATTACACTAAATTCAATGGCTTGCAATAGTTGATTCAAACAATTTGAAATTTTACGGTCACCATTTGACATTTCGTCTTATTTTCACTGGAAATAATGATTATCGACCCTCAAACCCACCCAAAGGTTTATTCCCATAATTCCTAAGCGTCCTCAGAGGAGTATCGTATTAATACCGACAAACTAAGAACACTGCACAACACGTGACACGCGTGACCATGGACCACAAAAGAAATAACGAAAGAAAATATACCAGAGATAAATAAGAGCGGTAATATGACGCCATATGCACATATATATACCACAAAAAAAAACCATAAACACAGTAATCAACCCGAAGGTCGGTTTAGTAGGAGCTCACCCGTGTACCAAGCCCGAGGGCATGTGAATATTCACACATCAGGGTAGGGGGGCCAGTTCCTTTCCCTGTGCCGGTAATGGTTTCCCAGGAAGACCTGGTACCCGAAAAATCAACTAGCTTGGGTGGAGCTGCAGGTGCCCAAAGTGCCTTGCCCGGGAATCGAACCCGGGACCCTCCGGTCTGTAGTCCAACGCTCTACCCACTGGACCACCGCGACCCGCACATATATATACATACACAAGTATATGTATATCTATGTTTCCCTTTTCAGCCTTCAGTTTAATTTACTTCCCTCGACAGTTAAGACTATCGGCCCGGCAACTCGAAAGATCCGGTGTTCATGTCCCGGTCAAGGAAATATTTTTGCACTTATGATCTGCTCGATTCCGCCTTCCCCATCTCCCCTGTGTTCGTTCTTTATACGTGTTCCTATCCCTTTTCCTTTTATCTATTTCCATGTGAATGTGTGTATATATATATTTTTTATGTAATCTACCGGTTAAGGTAGGTTTTTGAATGGACACAATAACCAAACAATTCCCTTGTTTCTCCCAACAAAACACAATCCAGCAATCTACTCTACATCAGATCCCTCTTCATCTCTGTGTACTTCTTTCCTCCTTTCATCCCGTCCAACATCCTTATCCTGTTCCTGCCCTTTCCTCGCTTGCCCAACATTCTCCCCTCTATTACCTTCTTCAACATTCCACTGCCTATCAATATGCTCTACATCTATTTGTCCTGTCATTTCTCCCAACAAACCCCTCTCTTCGCCCACCATACCTAGTATTTCCTCATTTGTTTTCCTTTCGGTCCGTCTCACCTCCTCCATCCTTCTCCTCACCCACATTTCAAAAGCCTCCAATCTACGTCCACCATCCTGCCTCGAGTCTTGTCTTAACATCCCTACTCAACGTCCCCGTCATCAACTCCCTCCTCCTTGAGAAAGCCTCCTTGCCTAGATCAATTCTTCTCCTTACGTCCCTACTACTTTGACCGTGCTGGTCCTAAACACTTCCGAGATATGCAAACTGTTCCATCTGGTTTATTTATTTTTCTTTCCAATTTTAACGTTTTAACTTAGCCTTCTTCCTTCTCAAATTTGGAAGTTTATCATAAAAAGTGGCGGTATTTTTGTCAGTTTTTACCACAACTCTGGGTTGACAAAGCTGTGTTAATAAACTCGCTTCATTGAACAAAAAAATGAAGTTGAGTGTCAGAAATTATTATTCACGTGTTATGACTATCGTATGAAATACTGCTTCAGAGGTCGACTTGATAAGCACACCTTAGCATTGTCAAGAAATCTCCTACATTACACACTCCAGTAGGCCTCCTTGTTCTTTGCCATTATTTCTTTGGGCACAATATATCCGCGCGTCAGCTTGATCTAAAGTACGAACAACGGAAACAGTTAAAGAGTTTGACATCGGCGAAATTAATCCTCCCATTTCAAAAAGCTGGAAAAATCCTGGAAAATAATGCCCACTCCCAGTCTAGACTGAATATTTATTTATTTGTTATACCCTGCAAGCTACCGCCAGGGTGTGCGGAAGGGGGGTACCAGAATAATTTTACCCGAACATGACCCTACCGCGGTCAAACAATGTTACTCTGATCCCTAATCGTTCGTGGAAATAATGACATATTAAATCTATCTGTTCTACACTTAATCTCTCTCATTTTATTAACATGAACTCTCCTATCGTAGTACGATGGGGGTAATAATACGTTTTCAACATCACTGCTGAAGAGACGCCCTTCCAATTCATATGCAAGAGCTTCAAAAATGTAATTTAACCTTCGCTCCTTTGAGTGATTCCCAGCCTGGCTGCTCATGTTTCACCCAGGTGAGGTCGTGAGTGTGGGTAACGCCTAGGTATTTAATTGAGTCTAAATATTCCATTTCCATGTTCCCAATGCAGTGGGCGGTCGGGAGGGAATTGCTCTTTCTCCAGTGATTCATGACTACGCATTTTTACAGTGTAATTGTGATTGCGTCTAACCTGTACTGTATAGCAGTAAGGTCTTATGACAAAGCTTCTGTGTGCCCAGGATTACGGATATCACGGTAAGCCACTGCATCGTCAGCAAATAAACGTATCTTATTAGTGATTAAGGAGTCAATGTCGTTAACCTGAAGTAGGAATGAAAGAGGTCCATATATGCCATATGCTTCTAGCTTTGCGAGTAGTTTACTATGAAGTACTTTGTCGTAGGCTTTCTTAAAATCCGCAAAAATCGCGTCCACTGGAACATTTCTCTCTCTCGAAATAAGAATATCATGAACAAAAGCGCAAGTTGTGTCTCGCAGGATCTACCCTTTAGGAAACCGTACTGATTTTTCATTAACAACTACTGATTATCGATATGTCTCACGATCGAACTAGCAACTATATGTTTCATAACCTTGCACAAAATGGATGTGAGGGAAATATGTCTGTAATTGCTCGGTTCCTCCTTGTCTCCGTTGTTTTAGTATTGGTGTTACGTTAGCCGTTTTCCAATCTCTGGGAACCTTGTAATCTACCAGCGACTTCTTAAATATTATTTCTAGACACGACGCAATTTCCGAAGCTAGATCCTTAAATATACGAGCGGGTATTTCATCGGGGCCGGAGGATTTATTAGGCTTGATATTTTTCAGCAAACATTCTTTTCCATTATATATGAGATTTTAATTTTGTACATAGGTTGGTACCGGTACGATTTGGTAAGCTATCGGAGGCATTCGGTGAGATATTAATGAAGACGCTTTGAAAAAGGAATTCAATAAGGTAGAATTTTCCAACTTGCTCATTAATGCTTCACCTTTATCATTTCTGAGTGAATTAACTGTTGACTTATTTATTTCCATGAACTTCTCTGACGTGCGACCAATATGCTTCCGGGTTTCCGTTAAAATTTTCCACTCTTCTTTCCCTTTCGAATTCCCATAAAGCCTTCCGAAATTCATTCTTGGCATTTGCCCTACATATATATTATAATGATAAGTGATCTAATTCTTTTTGTCGCTAGAGATATCATCCCTAAAATTTTCCATCGTGGCGTGACATAGCCTCTGCCGTCCTAATGTCTTTCTAACATCCGCGTTTTACCCGCGATTACTATCTTTCTTAAAACTAGCAAATTGATTCCGTAGCACGCACTTTCGGTCATTGTATTCCCCTTCATTAGCCAAGTAAATTTTCCTTCTAGGCTTCTTATTTCGGACCCCATAAAGCGAAAACTTAGCATATACTGCCCTTTAGTCACTAATTCCTTCTATAGTTAAGACTTTTTCGGGAATATTCGTTGCTAACAAATCAAGAATATTATCGCCCCTAGTTGGTGAAGTGACTAGTTGATTCAATGAGTACAACGTAAAATAATCCAATAGCGATTCGCACATATCTTTGTCTTTAACCCCCGTTTTAGAACTATATGTGTTCCAGCCAATAGATGGGACATTGAAATCTCCACCAATAATAACAACGCTATCATTGCGTTGGTATAAGAAACCTCTGATTTGCTGATCTAATTCTGGTATTGAATTGTCTCTGTTGACTGGGAGTCTGTAAAATGCGCATACATAATTTCTTTCGGATTGAGGACTTTTGAATACCAAACGCTTGCCAAACCATTACCCGGAATTACCTCAGCCCTCCTGACGCAAAAACTTTTAACTGCAGTAAAAACATCCCCCGATTCTATTTTTTCTATCATTTCCGTACATGGAAAAGGATTTTGGGACACTTTCATTTCTTTGCAATATCAGTGGATAACCAGCTTTCTGTCCCAATAATTATATCTGTTCCTGTTCTTTGAATAAGATGATGATATTCTGAGACATTGTTTATTTAAACTTCGGCAATTTACTACCAATACAGATAATGTTTCTTTGACATTACGGTTTTTTTTCGTTTGATGCTGATTGGTATTAAATGAGCTAATTCTAGCGCTGAACCTCACTTCATTTAAAACTACTTAATTTAGCAAAGAAAACTTCAGAGACCCACTAATTGACCTACACCCTGACGTACACTTTAATCTAAAAGAAGCCCTGCTGTGCTCAAACATCCTACCAGCTACACACCTGGCAGCCTTAGTCGTGTAGTGAACACCAGAACGGTTAAGGGGGTTCCTACACAATTCCATCGCTGGCTGAAGGTCGACGAAGAACGCCCCGGTTTCGCTGCATAAAGCACGCAACCTCTGTTTGATGTCTTCCACTCGGCTCCGAACCAGAGGTCCTCGGGATAAGGCCGCAGATCGAGAGCGACACATCAATCCCCTCGACACCACCCACCCGCTTCACTTCCGAGTTCAATTCCCTGAAGGAATTCAGAATCTCTTCAGTCAGGCGTTAGCTCGCACCCTCCTGGTCTACCCTCTCCCGCAATGGGACCATCGCACACGTCTTAAGTTCATGGTGCCTAAAAACTAGAATCCCCCCCTTCACACCCTGACGGTTTCTTCTGGTTGGTGCTCTCATATTTCAGAATTGAATCATTTCTTTAACCGTCGGCGTTCGTGGATTTTTGATAGGAAGGACTAAACGACAGCACTACTCGGGAATGAGTTCCTCTCGAGTTCAGAAGTACACCGTCCGTCGGACGGGCCGTTAAACAGTGTGAACCTTTGTTCATGTTTTTCGCCGAGTCTTGTTTCTCTTTTAATGTTTCTGTAAACCTTATCCCACTCCCAAATCACCCCTTCATCAACGGTGGTGTGGATGAACTCTGAAAGCAGGTCAGGTCACTCACTTTTCCCCTTACAGAAATATGAACATCCATGCACTGGCTGTTTCGGTTGGTCACGCAACACATGCGACAAGCCAATCAAAAGATTACGAAGTTCAGGCGGGAACTAATTTTCGAATATTAGCAGCGTCAGGTGCGTAAAAAAAAGTATTTTTTCAACTTAATCGCTCAGGAAAAAAGGACGAAAATTTTAGTTCGTATCCGACTGCACTTTCGTTCATTCGAACTGCACTCCTATGAAAACTTCCTGCCCTCGTGGTTTCCAAAACATGTCTATGTTGAAAAATAAAACAGTCTCTGGCGTAACTTGATGGAAAATCTTCATGTTGACTTTTGAAAATAAAACAACTTGGCTTTTCCATTTTAATTGTAAAGGCCAAGTTGTTTAATTTTCAAATGTCAATGTGTCTGTGTTGTTTCTTCCCTGATAGCCGCTGTCTTGGCTCGAACTTCCTGCACTCCAATGCCTCGCCGTGCCACGCAAATAATCACATAGTAATGAACCAGAAAATATGCTTTTTATTTGGGTGCGAATTCTTTTGTTTTTAACGCTGCCATGGTGGCGCTTATGAGGAATATGAAGACTCTTTGGGCCGAAAATGGAAGAATTCCTTCGCAAACAATTCCGCAAATCGTGGCAACACAACTAAACGAACTTTTACGTAAAATGAACGACGACTGCTGGGAGCGCGCGCTCGCTCCGTTGACGGGAGTTGACACGAGACGCTGGATATGGACTTGGGAGCCGTAATTGCTGATAACTTCACAAGAAACATCCGCCCCGACACGCAAGTGAAGCAGTTTTTTTGTGTTCGCAGAGCAGTGCAACCAACTTCCGAGATTTAATTGTCTGTGAATTCTACTGTACAAGACTTTGAACTGGGCAATTTCAATTAATGTTGTTAGAGCTAATGGGCACCACAACTGTCACAGTATGACTGCAACAACCAAAAACAATGAACCAAAATGAAACTAAGTACACCACGCTAAAATCAGAAAACTACGAAGTCCGCAGGAACTCGCTAAACACGTGTGGGACTACCGACAGCGTCTTAAACGAAAGTCTTTCACTCAGATGAATCATTATTATTTGGCATTCTACCGGTTGTGATTGAAAGTCTTGATGGACGCAGCCTATGAACTTGTACACACTATAACCTGATATCGAGAACTACAGCAAGTCCCTCTTCAATCCTGCATACTTCAGATGCAGTACTTTTTCGGAAATACGAACACAAAGTCCTCAGAAACACTCAGTATGCAAATTGCGACAGCGGACAGACAGCACGTTTCCGGTCGAAAAGTGTCCGTCAGATCTGTGTAATGTGTCCACCGGGATGTTTAACTTGGAATGATGCCGAAGATTTATAAAAGATGATGGGTAGCCACTTACATAGTTAATCAATTCAATGGAAAGCCTTGTGAACAACATCACCCAGCGATTACTTTTTGGCAGAAGCAGAGCAAGATTTACAACGACCAAAAGCAATACGGCTGCACGATGAAAACGATTGACATGACGAAAAAGATGGAACAATTAGCTACTGTTAGAGCTTAAAATGAAGGGATAATTAAGCATCAATGAAAGAGCTGTTTAAACGACCAGGTTAAAAGATGACAGAGCCGGCAATTTTTGGGTAGACAACTGCGTAATTTGAACACTATTACGTTTCCTTACATGACAAAACAAATGTCAATTATCACATGTGTATTGGTTTCAAAGTCACCTCAAGGAAAGATAAGCAGGCTAGACCATCCTTTTGAGATTGCAAAGGCCGCTATTAAGTTTTTGAAACAGGGAGATTGATCAGTGCGGGAAATTTAGGAGCGTTAGTGCGCCGTTTTTCATGCAACGTTCCACGAATAACATTATTAATATATACATACTATGTCTTTTCTCACAAAAGTTAATGAAACATTAAGTCATCGCCATAACATTCCTTGAGGCAGAGACAAAAACATTAAAGAGGACAGAGGCGACAAATGTTATGTTTTAAAATGTTACAGATTTAATTGACTGACCTCGGTAAACCATTGCGTTCCCGATGAGGTTTCTCTTCAAATTTGACTGTCAAGGCATTCTCTAAAAACTACGATTTTTGTACGTACTGAAGTGATATGTAAACAATCAGGTAGACATATTTATTTGGAGCAAATTTATTTTCCTTAGCAGGTCATTTGACTTAGTTCGCACCGAATCCTTAGACGTCGCTACTGTCCGGGATGTGAGGCTAATATTTTCGCTAGTTGCGTACATTTCACAAAATTCGCTACCACTAGCGCCAACAGCGCGGCCCTAACCTACCATGTACTAGGTGGTAAACTTCGAGTTAATGACATTTAAACTGAGAGAGGTGCATTGCAACGATTTTTTTAAAGGAAATATATTCGCCGACATCGATATTTTCAGTGCAGACCATTGGAATTTGGCAAAACACAGTGATTTCTCTCAACCACCATTTGCTCTATTAACCTTAGATTGTGTGATTTGAAATGGTTCTTGAATTTATCTATTTAGTTTCCATACACTACGCGTCTCCCCAATATTTGCCATCTCATGATAACTCGTTTCACGGAAAAAGGGCAGTCTGAATGTCGTTCAATGCATTATTATACTTTGAAAGTATGACTTATTGTAACAAAGGTGTTTTATTAAGAATTTAAAGTTAAGTTATCATGTTATGTAAAAATGTCATCTTAAAATTACGCATCGTTTGTCTCCCGAACTAAAATACCTAAAAAATGATGCCAATTCTCTAGCGGCCTTTCTAGACTCTCAAGACATATCTACGAAGTCTGTATATGCAATGGTGCGAAAGTTTGGGCAGTCATTATTCGGATGTCATGTTATGTCAACATTTATCTCTAATTAGACTTTTTTAATTGCATTTTTTCCAACAAACCCGCGGTAGAATATTTCAATTTTCTTCTAAATAAATTTTAGGTGAGATTTTGGGGTAAGGAAGCCATGGTTCCAGAGTAAAACATTAATTAGGTTAACTCAATAAGCTGGGGTTAGCATTTGGAGGATGTAGTTTAAGCAAATAGTTATGGCATCCATCCAGTAAGGAGTTAAGCAAGTAAACCGTTCTTTTACTGCTTCGCTTGGATATAATGTGCTTACGAAACCCTTTCACCGTTCACTGTATGAAAATGTCACTTCCATTTGGTCACCGAGAATAAACTTTCAGCTATTCAAGAGCATGCTTGTGGTTGGGGAATATCCAAAATATGGCTATTAATAGTACGTCACCGTTGTTGAAATATCAACCAAACAGAGCGTCTAGTTTTCAATTGAGCGGGAAATACTTGCTATTACAGCGTTTACTGGAGAGCCAGGCCAATTATTCAACTATTGTCCAATAATACATAAGCGAGGTGAGCGAACAGTTGATTTCAGAGTACACACTTTTTACATGAGGATGAAAGTCGAGTATCTGTTGCCAGATTCGAAAAAAATGAAGTAAGTAAATCCATCCATTCGAAGAAAATAATGGTTAATGATTAGAGAACACGTGATTTAAGAATTAAAATGAATACAAATGGCGATGGTGACTTCATATAATTATCCTTTACCAGATCATTGCAATTTTCGGAAAAGTTTTTTCGAAAATAAATTTTAATTGAAATTAGGAATATCGTCTTGGACAAAATAAACGAATGTCACCGACCAAAGTTATTGAACTGCCAGGGAAAGGAATCGAATTTACAGCGTAGAATATAGTTCAATTAACATTTGCAAGTGTAAGCTGAGAAAAATAAGCCTACCGCCAAAAATTGACATCTCTTAACCCACCAGAGCATAAATGAAGCAAGTTTTAGAAATTAGTTATTCTTTTACTCCACAATCTGTTAGTGTCACTCCGTATTACTAGTACAGGAGTACTATATTAAAGAATATGTTAAAAATTCCTCATGTTCATCAGTAGCGGATACCGGTTTTCGTTTGTTTTAAAGTCGATTCTGATTGGTCCCTGCATATATCGGTATCCATTTCGTCGCCATTTTCGCGACGAGGCCGTCGTTCTGTCAGGGAACAAAATCCTAATACGTCGTTTCGGGCGACAGGGAGTTGCTGCTCCCAGTAGCTTTACGTTTTAGTTACTTCAAATCCACTCTTTGCGATCATAATTGTTTAAATCTGAATTTCCAGTTTTTTCCTTTGAAGTTAATAATCATGGCTAACTAAAAAAATGTCTGGGCTGAACTTTGTTGTGAAATCTCCATGCGGAGAACGTTTCTCCTCAACCCTTGAATACTTAGATGTTAGAGGATTTTACTATGGAAAAGAAGCCTCCTGGGCGTTTAGTTCAAACTCCTGGCAAAGGAGTGGGAACTGATTCTAAAAAAGGTCAAGGTATGTTTTTGTGACAGCCATGTTGATTCTCGGCACTTCCTTTTGTTTTGTTGTAACTAATTGATAATATTATGATTGGCAGATGGAAGTAATGGCAAGCTATTCCCTAAGACATCACGACGGAGAGAATCCGCCGGTGCATCTTCATCGAAATATGATCCGAACAGGAAGCCCGTTCCACAGAAAAGCAAAACTATTGACAAGAGACCACGTCCCCGAGGACAGTACAATGCATGTGGAAAGGAGGATACCAAGGTATATTTTTGTACGAAAAAATATTTGGTCACATACGAGCATTTCGTATCTTGTAAGTTGTGGTGAATGTAAGTTGAATACAGAAGCATATAATCATCCTAAATACTTGTAGGTAATGGACGGACAAGACGCTGAAGTTGGATCAGTATTTATCCCTGGAAGCAAGAAGCAAAATTTAAATCACTTGCTAAACTTCCATTACGCACCTCGGGATGCTGCTACGCAGTGGCGGCCCAATGGAGGGCAACGATGGAATAGTGGCGGGCATAGAGCCATGAGTGCCATAATGGCACTGTCTTCGCACCGGCATAAGTACAACAAGGAGCAATACTTACAAGCTAAGTAAGGATATTGGTGGCTCGCTTAATTACTTTGTTGTACTGTTTGTACAGGGCGCGGCAACGGAACTTCCGCTTTTTCAAACTCTTTAAAAAAAAAGAAATTATGTTGTCACACCCTGTATATCATCAATTAGACTTCAATGCGACAGTTTGAGCAAGAAACCTTACTACAATTTTTTTTTACAGTTGCCAGTTTGTTGTAAAAGCCGATGGTGATTATTCCCCCTATGCCACCAATCCGGATACTTTGGTTGATTGGGACTTGGTGGAACAAATAGTAAGTGACAAGTTAACAGTAACCATATTGTAAGTAATTTTTAGTGCGTGTGTAATGTTAATTTTTTTAATTTTCATGAAAATTTAGTTTTTTTATTGTTAATTTGACATCTATTGTGCAAGCAGTGTTGACAAAAATCACAAAAGGGAAACAATTAGTGTTTCAATAAAATGCCCAGTATCTGCAAAGAAGCCATACGTTTGGATTGCATTTGTCCTTCATTTATGGTTTATTTTTGTAATTGCTCTTATCCTTTCGGTCATCTGTATAGTATAAAATCAAAAAAACTTTGCACTAACATGAACGAAAGGTATATTTCATTTTATTTCATTGGTTTATTTCCACATACCCTGACTTTTTTGCACAAATATTTTATGATAAGTTCTTTTGAGAATATACTGAATGAAGTGGAATCATTCTGGATCGGCCATGTAATTTGTGTTCTATTTTCCTACACTTATAAGAAAATCATGGATGTATTCTTAATTGCACAACACCTAGGGATGTTTCAGTTCCCAACCGTTTATTAATTTGAAGTTGGGATAAATTCTTTATCCTGGATTTTGGAGCTGGTTAATTTTTTATACCAAGTGAAAGTACCTAGGGGCATGTAAAGTGTAATAACTCTTCCATTTTCTCCACCATGTGCTTATTGGCATTGGTACATCTTTTGTTTCTTACTCAATCATTTATCCCTTACAAGTTCAGAGACCATTGGCAATGGTATTCCTGGCATTTGTTCACCATATAGATGGTGATGATAGTAGCTATGGATATTAAATCCTACCTCTTAATATTTGAGCCTACCCTAACCTCGTACAACTGTTGACATTTTAGCTGATCCCTTCAAATGGTTTTACAGTATGAAACTTGCAAATAACTGGGCTAGCTAATCATTCAAAAGCCTTATTCAAATAAAATGTGACTTGTAATTATTTCAAGATATTTATCACCACATGCAGTGCACCATTAGTGTGTTTATCATGTAGTGCTAATCAGTTCCATAATATTACATCAGTGCTTGATATAAATGATGCATATTTAATGGTAGAGAACTTTGAGGGCATTAAATTTGCATTTTTTGGTGTAGTACCTATCTCAGCCAGTAATGAAGGGTAGTTTTATTTGTAATTTTCATCTGGACAACATGAAGATGTGATCAGAGTTAATGGAACACGAAAACCTCTGATATTCTCACTCAAATTATAGCTGTTACCAATGCCTTAGAAGAGATCACTCTCTCATGGTGAAGGATCTCAGGTTTTCCCGGCATATGGTATTCAAGAAGTTTTCTCGGGTTTCCCACCGGGTCAGGTTGATGAAGTGCACCGACGTTTCGAAGGCGGACTCTGCCATCGTCTTCACCCTGAAGACAATGGCAGAGTCAGCCTTCGAAACGTCGGTGCACTACATCAACCTGACCTGGTGGGAAACCCGAGAAAACTTCTTGAATACTCTCTCATGGTATTTGTGGAATTTCTTAAAGAAAGATGAAGGGCCTCCTTATAAAACCTTATGTTCATGCATATGTGAGATAGGTGATATTTCAATCGACCAAAACAATGGTTATTTCTCGAGAATGGTTCGAAGTGGACTTTTAATGATTACAGTCCTCATTCAAGTTTGTTAAATTTGAATTCAAGTCATTGTGTTCCCTTAACTCTCACATAATTAAGCTTCTGTTCTGTTGAGGGGACAATAAAATGATTCTCACAATAACAGCCCCATTTCATGTCAACACTATTGGGGAAATATCATTTGAAGAGCTATCCTGAGCCAGAAGAAAGTTGAGTCTGGATTTTTTCGGCATCTAGCCTAAACCCTCGTAAATTTTTCCTGCTTTGCAGAGAGTCCAGGGTCCAGAAGTCCCCTCCTGCCCAATATGTCTCTCTCCTCCGGTGGCTGCAAAAATGACACGCTGTGGTCATGTCTACTGTTGGCCTTGCATCCTTCACTATTTGGCACTGTCAGATAAGACCTGGCGGAAATGCCCAATCTGCTTTGAAGCTGTTCACAAGCAGGACTTGAAGAGGTAAAAATGATGCACGCAAAAATTGTCGGACTTGTCCCCTGAAGATTGGTCTAGATTGAATGCAAATGATAAGTGAATTTCTCAAAAAATAAGTGGGACTGATGGTTTTCCTTGCTACCCATTTATAAACTGTTGTATACAAAGAAAAGGTCTCTCTCTTGTTGCAAGCCCATTCAAGCTTTTCAAGATTTTTTCAGCAGAACTTGGATTTATTTAGAAATTACTGAAGCATATTGAGAGAGAAGCAATTTATGCCTCTTCAATATAAGACAGGAAGATGGCATATATGATATCAGATCTGGTGTGGTCGAAATGTTCCATGTTAATGAAAGTTTTTGCCGATTTCCATTAATAACATTTTAATCCACTATCTAAGTCGCAAATTCTAGTAACTGGTAAGGAAGTATTAACTGTGGAAGAGGGAAAATCATATTGGTTCATAGAAACTATTGAAGAGTAGCAATTTGTGTACCTTTAACCGTGGAATTATGGGCATTTGCATCTCGTTGAGGCTAAATTTTCCATAAAATTCAGCAAAATGTGCAATGGACTAATTTTTACTTAATGAAAACTTATTTCAAACGTTTTTCTTTGTCAGTATTGGACTCTTATTAATGATAAAAATAATTGCAATTTTCCTCTGATTGATGTTTTATCTCAGTCAAAAGTACATGCAATTTTGATAAACTGAATTTACTGCCTGAAAATGGTGTGGTAATTTGAAACATACTCAGAAATTCATTCATTAATTAGTTGAAAATTGCTGTTGTGTGCAGATGGGTATTTTTACACAGCCTATTTAATCTCGCCATGTATTTACATTATTTGCTGCTGAGCAAGTGTGCAAGCTTTAATGTTGTTTAAAAATTTTTGGGACTTTCGTAAATCCTGTTCGTGCCTTGTCAAAAATATTCTTATCTTTGTCCTTTGTCAAATTATCTGGAACTCAAATTGATTTTATGAATTTCCCTCCCATTTCACACTTCCTGTTTCCAGTTCTTCCCATGTCTCGTATATCATTACCTCCACACTATGAATGGACACAAAGATGAACATTACAGTTTTACGAGGCGTGTTCATAAAGTAGGGCCCGTTTGGTCACAGGAAAAAATATACCTATATGAAACACATTTTATTGGCACTTTTAGTTAGCTACAAACCTACTTCACTTATCTGCATAATCGCCGGTCACTTCTAAGCATTTTTCGTACCGCTGCACCAGCTTCTTTAACCCCTCTGCATAGAAACTCGCCGCCTGAGGGTTGAACCAATCGACAACGCCATTCTTGAATTCCTCTTCGGTTTCGAACGTTGTCCACCGAACCACTGTTTCAAGTGCAAGAAGAGGAAGTAGTCGCTGGGTGTAAGGTCAGGACTGTATGGTGGGTGGTTTAAAGAGTTCCCAACGACCCAAAAACTCTCGTCCACTGGACATTCTTTGCTCTTTGTGGTGGTCGGTGAGCATTTTCAGTACCCACATTGCACGCAATGTGTGGGATCCGAGGTTTTCCGTAACAATATTGTAGACAGTAGTGCGTCCAAGTTGAGGAAATTGTTCAGCCAGGCCATTAATTGTCAATCGACGATCACATCGCAGTTTTTGTTCCACTTGCGAAACAATTTCATTGGTCAGAATACTGGGCTTACCACTTCGCTCTTCGTCATGGGCATTTGTTCGTCCATTTTTAAAATCACGGCACCATTGTCTAACCTTTCCTTCACTCATAACTGTAGGTTTATAAACTAGGCATAATTCCCGATGAATTTCAGCAGCCGACAATCCTTTTGCATACAAGAATAGTATGACAGAACGCACTTCACAGCTGGCGGGATCAACGATTGTCGCGGACATTGTTGTTTGCATGCACGGACAAGCAAACGCTTCTGAAACAAAACAAATGCTGCTATAGCTTCTCAATGAATCAGTGGATGGCACTGCAGGAGCAAAACTGTGTTCTGAAGCGCCAATATTTAAATATAAGCAAACGGAACTTACTTCAAGAATACGCCTCGTAATTGTATTTAATGTAATTCCATGTGGTCCTTCCTGAAGAATAATATTTACTGTTACATTCTAATGATAACCGTTCAATTACTGTTTTCGCCGCTGAGTCTGCGTCAACTCTTATTGATAAATTTTTACCACTTTCTTTTTTGTTTACTGAGCAGTGTGGTGGCGCTTCCTCGTGTAGCTTGCAACATAATGGAGGAGATAGAGATGCGTCTAATGTGTCGAGAGAAGGGTTCGCTGATTGTGACTCCCGTCAAAGACGTGGGCACCCCATCCTCCTCCAACATCAAGCCTCTCCTAATGGAGGACGAAACACCTGCATCTGCTTATTCAAAGCTCTTGCTTGCCACTCCACTGCAGGTAAAAACATCTCCACACATTCGTTTGATACTCTTCGCTACTTTTACCTATGAAATCATGTTCTATGACTGTACAATTAATACATGCTCATTCATGAGGATATTTATTCCAAAAGGGCCTCATGATATTACAATTCTTTAGAAGTGGTTGGTATTTTATTTGGGGGATATGTTAGTCCAGTGGGTGGAGCACTGGGCTCTTCTGACCATAGGAGTCTGGTTCTATTCCTGAGGAACTGGCCCCCCCTACCATTATATGTGCATTTTACGCACTCCATAGGATTTAGTATTGGGTGAGCTGTACCCTTGCCTACCAAAACGTCCTTTGGGTTCATTTCAGTGGTGGTTGTAGTATTTTGAACGTGGAACTGTAATAAGTGTCATATGAACTTTGTTATGGGTGAGATTAATTAGAATGCAGAACCAAATCTGAATTTCTTCCAAATCAGCCAGTACCGAATGTGTTTAGATTGTGTAGATGGAACACTGTATCTACTAGTTACCGGTTGATTTATTTATTTTCTCAGTATTCAATGAAGATTATAATACATACTTTATACAACTTTAAAAATATGCAATTATATTGTGCATACAATATCTTAAAAAGTTTTAAATTGACATATTTTTAGTTCTATAAGGGACATGGTTTCATGTTCTTTCAATGCTGTAACATTAAGTAAAATTACACCTAAGTATTATATGGATATTGAGAAATATATATTTTTATAATTTTTTTGGTAAGGATTTTGGAATGAAACCTTTGAAACAAATTTGACCTTTTTAACTTTTAATTTCGTGCATTTTTCATGAACTAGCTAAGTTGTGTGATGAAAGTAAATTTGATTAATTTAGAGCTAAGACTTTCTTCTCTCATGTCTATTCTCAGTTTAAATTTTTATCTCCTAATGTGGTGGTTTTATATGCAAGCCTAAGAAGCATACAAGTAACTAAACAAGATTCATTTTCCAGGCCTAAATTTCTCATTGTGATTAGTTACACTTGTGTCCTTTGTCTAAACTTTTTTAGTCTTTTACCTTTTTAGATTAAGGTTATTAAAAATATGAATAATATACTGACTGTTTAGATATGAATTTCTACTGTAATGTTGAAGCGTATTTGGATGATATGAGTCTGGTCTCAGTTCTTGTCATTAGTAAATGTTTCCAATGCCTTATGAAAAGCTTCAAAGAGTACTTAACAAATGGTTACCTTCAATGTATTTTCGTTAAGCAATGAAATATGTTTTTGCTCAGTCGCACGAAAAATTAAATTTGTTTTTTCAAAATCTGTGTAAATGAGGGACTTTAGAGTAGCACTATCAAACTTAAAAAATAAAGAACCTTTTAATGCTGAGTGGTGATCTCATTAATTAAGTGTCCATCGTAATTGCGCTGCAGGTGTTGTCAATACTGAACCGGGAAAAGGCTGAGTTGAGCATTCAGCTCTCTGAGGAGGTCGACACTCCAGAAGTTTGTTTCACTGAACAGGCAATTGAGCTGCTGACAGAGAGGGAGAATCAGCTCTTTAAGGTGAGTGTCAGCATTTCCTACCTAATTTAAAAAAAAATTCAGTTAGAGCATGTTATTGCTGTTACCTTAGAGAAATGTTAGATAACCTGTTAGATACAGATAACCTTTAAACGTGAAACATTTTATTGTGCTGAGGAAATGGCTAACTATAAACTATCTGGAGCTAATTGATGTGGGTTTTTAAAAAATCAATGCTTCGATCAGGTCTGTCTCAAGAATATGTAGAATAAATCCAGGAAAGAAATGAATTGTGGATGAAAGGACAAATTTCCCTCAAAATAGCAAACCCTTGTGCAATGACATACAGATGACAAATACTTCTGCTAGCCATGGTACATGCTTCCTTGAAACATCGTAGGAACCTCATTCCTCGCTCATCATGTCTGACGTTATCCAGCATTCCAAAATTCCTTTCAAGGTCCTTTTCATTGTTGAGAACAAAAAGAATTCTGTGAGATAGAATCATGGCTGTAGAGAGTGGATGGCACAGTCTTACCACCTAGTGCTTGCTCATGTACTCGATCCTGAAGAAGGCAGTAATTGTCTTGGTACAGTAAATTCTGTTTCCACAGGAAAGAGAATTTATTGCTGTTGAATAGTTTCACATCATCTGAACTGATATTACAAGAAATTCACATGCATATAGATACATATAAACACAGGCACACTTATATATTTAGAAAAAAATATATATATATATATACATTCAAATACGAAGTCCCGCCATACGGCGCACAAATATTCATTCAAACATAGAAATAGGTATAAGGAAAGGGGATAGGAAAACACATAAAAGGCGAACACAGGACATGTGGGGAAGGCGGTTTTTGAGCAGATCATGAAAGTAAAAATGTTTCCTTGACCAGGATTTGAACACTGGATCTTCCACTTGCCGGGCGGATGTGCTACCATTACACAAACCGCCTTCCCCACATGTCCTGTGTTCGCCTTTTATGTGTTTTCCTATTCCCTTTCCTTATACCTATTTCTATGTTTGAATGAATGTATATATATATTTTATATATAAATAAAACTTTTAACATAGTCATCCGCTAATATACATTTCAATTAAACAAGTCCTGAGTGTAAAAATCATTTGCCTTGACTATAAATACATTTCAATTGCTGAATTGGGTCCACACTCTTTCATTTAGGCATTGACTCACAGTGAAAAGTCTTTCAAACTCTTGTCCATGAGCCATTAAATATATCTATGTAATGTTCAATATTTCTGACCAATTACAAGTATGTTTACCAGTACAATAACCTTGAAGTTTACAAATTTCAAATATTGCTTATGGTCAACCTGGGTATTCAATGAAATTTCATGCGTTTAAAGAAGCATCACACACAATTTTGAATGTTGGTATCTCTCCTGGACAAGCGAGTGTTAGTTCCTTGGATACTAAATTTTTGGGAATAGTTTCTTAAAACTAAGGTGGCATTCTTCCAATGATTTCATCCATTGCCATTACGTGTCTATCTAATCCTTGGATGGGCCATATTGACTGCTGTGGTTTTGATATGAATTTTTGCTGATAGGCAATGTTTCCTGTGAAAGAAGTCTTGGGAGTCGTGACTTATTTATTGATCCTCGAATTGAATATTGACAATTTTGCAGTGCAAGTAAATTTACGTCCTTTGGAATTTTCCCTCTACAGTTAAAACTAATGTATTATAGTGTCCATGTTATGTAGATAATGAATGAATATCCATTCGCCTGGCATCCCGTTTGAATGTAGTTTACAAAACTTAGCAATGAAATATCGATAAAAGTAAATGTGAAAAATATATCTAATCATTTAATATCTATCATTTAATATATTAACTATCCAAATTCTAATTATTAATAAAATATGAGAAAACAAAATTGTTTATTCATAATATAAAGTGTATAATTGGAAAATTGATGCATAATTGAAGTTTTAAGAATTACTTTCAACTGGAGTAATAGAAACTTCCTGTACTTTTAGGTTAAGTACAGAAGTGTTCTGCTTTCATCTAATCTGAAATAAGTCACCCTTACCCGTCTTCATCCTGATTATGTCCATATTAGCTGGGTCCAGATTGGCTAGGGTTTATTTTGAACAAAAAAACCTTAAAAAAGTTTAAATCAAACTTCTAAACATTTTCGGTTTGCCTTTGACACACAAATCCATGTAAATCTGTATAGTTCAATTCCCTATAGCCGATTGCTTTTCCTACCATAATATTCCACACATTCCTTAAGACAAAGAAGTATTCAAATGTGTAGACAATTTATATCCATGCTGCATGGTAATGTATTTTTTTTTAATAACTTGATTCTTTTTTTAATTCAGGAATAATCTATTTTTTTTCTATTCCCCCTAAGAGTCTAGATGCAAAGCAGACAATTGCTGCCGAAGAAGTAGGCAACCCACAAATGCCATGTGACTCTGAGACCAGAGGAATGCAACCAAGACCAGAGGTGAGCTTCGTCCATTCATTGGCTAAATCACGTTATCCTCTGGAATGCTTTTTCCTTGACAAATTCTTAAGGGCATTTGATGGTTGCATTCCTCTACACCAGTATATTCAGCAATTTAACGTCAATCCTTGTCATTGACTCCCTCGTTGTTAGATGTTGACGTTCTCAAATCTTTGTCCATTAATTTCCACTGCAGCGCCCAAAATTATTTGTTAAGGTTATGAATTACAGATAGATTGTATCTCAAAAAGCTCACCATATGGGGCCCTATATGTTTTGTAATGACCACGCCGAGTTTTTTAATGACAAAAATCACAGTTTGAATTGAAAAAATTGCTGCTCGCCATGTAAAATTTGTCCGTTGGGTAAAATTCATGCTTAAGAAAAAATTCTATCAATTTTGTGGACTTTATCATAAAGAATTAAAGGTTGGCATTCTTTTTCACTGTTTTTCATGTATAGTTATAAATCATGGTTTCAATTTTACTGTCTAATTCCCAGGTTATATAATACTTTGGTATGTCAGTTAAACACATTTCAGTGCTTAAATGTTTGACTTCTAATAACCTAAGTATTGAGACTTGTTTTCTGCTAATTTGACCCACATTGCAAACTCTTGACTTATCGGGGAACAAGGAACTGTAATGCACTTTAAGATGTTTACAGTTTTCTGATGGGCAATTGCATTGTAATTAAAAGTTTCTTTTAAAAGAGCAGGGTGCTCAATTGTTTGAATTATGGATGTTATATATGTTCATAAAATGGGAGAAGTGGTAGCCCAGGGGGTAGAGTGAAAGGGTTACTGACCCATAGGGTCCAGGTTCGATTCTGTGTTATGCCATCTGGGCACCATCAGCTTGTGATTTTTTGTGGGTACCAGTCCTTATATGGAAAGTCAGAGATGGCTTATGGGAAAGAGCTGATCCCCCTCATTTGACTCTGTTAACTAGTAAATTTCACATGTAGCATAGGCCTGGGTTGATTTTTTTTAATGGACCTGATGTTATACTCATATTGCCTGCTGTGTCTCACCTTACCCATATTAAAATTCAATGCTTTAACTTATTCTGGGTTCCCTGTGCTTGCCCATAATACTTCACACAAAACTTTAAAAAAATACTTGTTCCCAAAGGGACATTAAGTTTTGGGGAGGGCTTTTACCTTATGTTCAGGCAGATGTATTATTATAGGTAATCTACTGGTTACGATAGGTTTTTGCATGGGCACAAGCAGGTTAATGGTAAAGCAACAATTCCCTAGTATCCCTCAACAAAATATAACCTGACATAAAATATTTAGATCAATCCCTCTTCAATACTTCCTTCCTGCATTCTATCCACTGTGCCTATCCTATTCCTTCTCTCTCCTCATTTGCCTATTATTCTCTCCTCTATGTCACATAGTCTCCAGCATTCCATTGCCAATCAAAATACCCTAAATCTATTTTTCTCTCGCCTCCTTTGGATTTCTCTCAACAATTCTCTGTCTTTCCATACCATACCTAGTACTTCCTCATTTATTTTCCTCTCTGTCCATTTCACCTTTTCCATCCTTAATCATGCCCAATTTTTAAAAGCCTTTAATTTATGCCTGTCATTATGCTTCAATTACGATGCTATCTTGGCAATATGACTATGCTCCCTATCAAGTTTTGATGAGCCTTTTCTTAACATCCGTACTTAATGTCCCTATCATAATTTCCCTCCTCCTTGTGAAAGTTACTTTGCCTAACACAATTCTCCACCTTATGTCCCTGTTAATTCGACTATTTTGGTCCAAAACACTTCAAAGATGGGTAAAAACTTTTCCATATGCTTAAGTTAATCAACTCATATTTTGAAATTTTTGGTACCTTTGGCCTTTAATATTTGTTCTCTGTAAGCACTGCAGCAGATAATTACTGTTAAATTAAATTAGATTTATCTTAAAAAGTTTTGCACAAAGCTATTTTTTGTTGTTTTTTTGTTTGGTGTAATATATTTTTGGAAGGTAATGTGTTAATTTTCCCCTTGACAATTAGGCTGTCGTGTATGAATCTGCATTTGACAATGTGGCACTTCCTATGGGCTCTAGTCCAAGCTCCCCATTGCCTCCTTGTGAAAGCTTTGCTGATCCCGGCAGTGATGTGGGAATTCATGGCTCAAATGAAGAAAACAGTCCTAGGTAATGTATTCCAAGTCTTGTTTTTTTTTTAATATCACACCCAACACAATCATGAGCTCATTGAATAAATGCGTTAGTTTAAGATGTAATCAACAGTCTCAGAAGTGCCCTTATTCTTATATGTGAATTTTTTAAAAATCTCTTAACCAATTACTCATAAAATAGAGACAGAGAAATATAATAATTAACTCTGTATTCCTTCAAATAAAGACATTTTTCATCTTCTGATACTTCACGCTCATCTTATGGAAACCCAGGATTTTTACAAGAATAAGTCTTTACCCATTATTACTTGCGTTGATACATATACTAAATAATAAAAATAAAAATGGATATTTTTTTTAATTATCGGAAATATTTTCAAAACATTTAGTGCTACAGTTGATCTCCAATAGAAAAATTAAATAAATGGCAATGCATATATATTTTTTCTCCCAACCAATTATACAGTAATCTCTCAATTATACATTCTAATAGATATGTGATGCGGCACAATTAATAGAAAGAAATGGATAACATAAAGATGAGGAAATTATGGTCTTGATATTAATGGATTCAATTCGCATGAATCAAATGTGTAAACAGAAAAGGAGTTACTATGATTAAGGAAACAAATAAACCCTTCTTTTTCATTCTTTGATTGATTTGAGTTTTTTTAGCAATGGATAGTACAGTTTTTTACTGTTTTTTAGCCATTTCAGAAGGGTGGAATTACAGTTTTATAAGAACATATAACATAGTTATGGGTTGCGGTAGTTCAGTCCAACTTTGAACTACTGACCAGAGGGTCCCGGGTTCGATTCCCGGGCAAGGCACTTTGGGCACCTGCAGCTCCACCCAAGCTATGTGACTTTTCGGGTACTAGATCTCCCTGGGAAACCATAACCGGCACAGGGAAAGGAACTGGCCCCCTACCCTGCTTATGTGTGAATTTCACATGCCGTATAGGGCTTAGTACTGGGTAAACTCTACCATCACCTACCAAACCGACATTCGGGTTGATTGTGTTTTTTTAAGGACATAATTATCATTAAGTGAATTGCAGATATTACTGTCAGAAAGCCAAATGTAACATGCAGCCTGAAACAAACAAATGATTGCTAAAGACGATTATTGATGTAAGATTACTGATATGGATTCAAATTCTTCATATGATATCGATTGAAATAATGCAGAGTAGCTATTTAGTAATTTATTTGTCCCCTAGTGTAAGTGTACATTTCCTTGTCTTAGAGGAGAATTTACTCATCCTGGTTATAAGGGGCTGGGGGATTGTCTGGATTAGTCAAAATTCTGACTATCCAGCAAAATGACAAAATCTAATTGTTTAAAAGATTTTCTTCTGCCAATTTTGTATGCCCATGATTGAAAATGACTTCTAACAACTTGATAGGAGCATTAATATCCCCTAAGTTTGAAAGATTCTCATTTCAATGTGAAAGAATGATAAAATAATTTGCTAATTTTCCCCATAGTATATTATTTCTGTTGAACAAAGATGGAACAAGACTTCCTAAGTTCTGCAGCTGTTTAAAAACAGTCATAACCAGTCTTTTGAATAAAAATTGTGGAAATTACAAAGGTTTGTCCCTCTTGTTAATGAAGTTGAATGTAATACTGTTAAATTTATTATTGTGGTAGTCAGCCACTTATAGCAGCTTTTGGATAGGCACATTACTCATATGTTTCTTAGGCAAGACACACTATCATCCGACACTGCGAAAAGCCCATCTTTAATTCTGCATACATTCTAGGTAGGCCAGCATACATAATAGTTTGTACCAGCATACGCAACAGGTATTTCGTAGGCTATGTCTATGAAGCACGTTTGAGGTGGAGATGGTATGGAGTGTGATGACTGAACTGTTTCATTTGTGTAGAATTTGAGCCCTTTAGGAGGGAATTAGTCACAAAGTTTTGCTGTTTCCTAAATGTTGACTTCTAAATTTGTCGTAGACATCGCAATGAGAGTATGAGCAGTGAAGGACTCGGTAGCGAGGAAGATGGCTGCTGGGAGTCGAACATCACGGCCGAGGATTTGGAGCTGACAAACCAGTCTCGCATTAATTGCCCTCTCACCCTTAATTCCGGCACTACTAATAAGTACTACTACTTCTACCAAGGTAAGACTTAATATTCACGAATGTTCATTAATTTATATCCCTGGAGACCTTTCATGGAAGGTGAGGGTAAAGATGGTAAATTAAAAAGACCTCAGTATAGAATTGACATTCACACAGGAACTGATAAAAGTTTAGATTTATATGACAGCAAATTTTCTATTTCCCTTAGTTTTCTAAGGTAATGGTTTCAATGGAATTTCACACCACCATAACAAGAGTTCCTAGCAAACATAGCAGTGTTATGAGATGTTATCCTAAAATCATTACACCCTCTTGTGATGTAGGAATAAGAAGTGCTTCTAATATTTGATTGTTTGTGAAACTGCTAATATAGATGTGCATATCTTGTTTACTTCCATTGCATGTTGCAAATATGAAAATGTTCCTTGGGCCTAAGTTGGTACCGTTCGTGTTGATGATCAAAATTCTGAAATTTGAGGTATATTATGTAGATATGTAAGCAGGTGTAAAACAGCTTGGCTACCCTTGGTTGAGTAGAGAATGTATATGAATGAATATGTCGAATGAATTTTCTTATGCCGTCGTAATACTAGAGTCAAACTTAAGAAGCTATTCATCCAGGGATGCACTCTGAATTTTTCTCACCATTGCTTGCAGCTGCTGATGGTCAGCACATATATTTGCACTCTCTAAATGTTCGCATGCTGGAGAGAGGGTTTGGCTCCCTGGAGAATTGCCCAAGGATCTTGAAAGGGAGGGTCCTGGAGAAGGAAGCAGGTTCAATGACCCTGAAGCTAAGGAAACGCTTGAGATGCTTCCAGCATCTCCCTCTTGCCTGTCAATTCGAAGTTGCTGAGATTCAGTTACAACCACCTATCGTCAGCAAGGAAACCCTCAACTTTTTCAAAGGTACGTGCTTCTAATGCATCTATTTGACTTATCATGACAGCCCCGGGTTTTGTAATAATGGATTTTTTCAAAAACTCGTTTCAACTCACAGAGTCATCATCAGGTACAAGACCTGATGATGACCACAAGATGATGACTCTCTGAGTTGAAACACGTCGTACGCTTTAATAAATCTGTGGAAAAGTGCAAACTCTCCTTACATTCATTATGAAGAACTTCCACGACCTTAAGCCTAAATCTGTTGATCTCATTATAAAGTGGTGGTTACAATCTGGGTGGTCACTCAAATTGTGATCAGAGCTTATTAGGAAAAAGGAAGTACCATATTTCTTAAAAAACTTTTATGTTTTTTATGTATGTAACATGGTGAAGTGCTACAATTTTTTTTATTAAGTCTGGCCTATAATTTTCAAATTGAAAATATCAAGTGGCTTTGTAATTTGGAAAAAACGTGGGGAGTAGACATTATTGAAATGCTTCATTTTTCATTGTAATGGCTTATCATCCTGAGAGCTTTGGTTCCAAGCCCAGGATTATTTGGAGGCATCTTGGGCAGTTGCGCTTGCTCTGTGAACAGGGCTTCAAGTGGAGTATACCGTCAATTGGATGATGGATGTTGAACTGGAGACCTTTTGGCACATGTCTTTAAACGCAGGCTAATGCCGACTCTTGGATTGCACCCAACCCTTTCCCACTGTTGTCCTACCATGCCAAATTTCTCACCATCCCCAGTGTTGCAAACAAACCTCAGTATTTGATCGCCTCCTCCCCGAGTACCTAATACTTGAAAAGTCACGGAATAATTGGAATTCTTTTTGCCCATTAAGTGATATCATTCCCTTTCCAATTTCTCTGTCTCTTCAGATCAGTTGGAGAGTAGAAGGCGCCAACGCCAGAAGCGTGCGAAAGAAGAACAGAAATGGGAGAAGAGAGCGGCACAGGTGGAGGCACAGAAGTGGGGGCGGTACCCTTCGGCCGGTATTCGTATAGACTCCCACCGGCAGTTCCCCGAGTGTGGCACTGGCTCCTCTCCCGAGACAACACACCACCCTAACTTGTGAGTGTCACAGATAATATGCCCACGCATACAATGAATAGTTCTTTAACTTTTTTCGTAACACTCTTACTTTCGTCGAATGTGCTGAAACTTGTGATGAGGCAGTATTCGAAATCCGCACACTATGGAAACTTACACGACATTAAAACTTTTGAATTCGGTGAGTCTAAATGTCTTTTCCGAAGTTGGGGAAAGTTGCCTGTGAGTGTCAGAGAACATGTCAATGTCATTGCTGCAAATGTTGGCGTCAACATCCAATGTCAAGTCAACATTCTGGTGTCTTGTTGACAGTGTTCAATTTCTGTCAATCGTCTTGTCATTTTGGTTTTATCTTTTAACTTGAATGAATCCAAGGGAACTTAATTCAAAGGGAAATTGTGAGAACGTTGTGCTGTTCTGATAAGAATGAATAAGAACCTTTTCCACTAATCATTCGAAAACCACTCAAGACTGCTGCCGTTTATTTTTAATGGGACCTCAATGCCATTGTCAAAATGGGGTGAATAGGAGCACTCTGGGATGTTTTGACTTACCAGCAATAGCTGTCAAAAAAATTCTTGTTCAATCTCAAAAATATGCCTTGATGACGAATTTTTTATGTAAAACAATTTGAATTGTGCAATACAGAGCAATATGTTGGCATGAAAACTCAGTCTAATGAGTAAAAATTGAATTGAAATATGTGTAGTGACTGAGATTTTATTTAAATTTTAGTTTCAGAAACAATTTTCTAGTGATTGTGGTGTTAACGATTTAGCTGGAAACCTGTGGAGACCAGAAAAGAAATTAAGTTCAAGTATAATGTAAATAGTGTGGGATTCCAGAAGCTTTTATATTGTCACTATGCATTATGGGCTACCCTATCAGTATGAAGATTAAGGATAGGAATTTTATTCAAAAAACTGTTAGAGGTGCAATTACTGTTATTTTAAAAGAGCGGTACACTGATTTGCATTGAAAAAGAAGGAATTCCACTGAGTAAAAAACACCTTGCTCCTTCAAGGTGAATGATTATCTGATGCTGTGAAATCCCTGCATTTTAGGAATTATCGTATACTCATTACCCTAAAGCAGCGAGTATGTTTGTTAAAAATTACTGATGCTAAATGCGCCTCTAAAATGTTTTGTGTCACAAACAATGCTTTCTAGTGGACCCAGCGAATCCCGGAACATTGAAGAGGAGGAAGCCAGCAGCTACAGTCAGAGTTGCTCTCCAATACTGACAGAAGCCTTTGATGGTCTTGCCATTTCCGGAGATTCACCCGTTGACTCCCGTAAACCGCTTCCATTGGCTGACGCAGGGAATGAAATAGAGAAGGAGTCATTGGGTTGCTGGGGTGCTTCAACTCAGAGCAACGATTCCGGAACCATGTCTTTTGCTCAGGTACTTACGGAGACTGAGCAGCAATGGCTGCATGACATTAGAGTGCCAGCTTATACCTCTGTTTTACTCCTATAGTTCCTCTCCGCTTTGTAATTTTCATTACTCTTTGACCCAGTTAAACCCTTGCTTTTAACTATCATTCAGAAGACAGTCTCTGGGATTCAATTCATATGATGCAGCCTGTCTGAAACGGAGCAATACAAGTTCAAAGAATGGAGTGCTGTTGGGGTACATTTTGCATTTTCAAGTGAGACAAGCGTGATATGAAAAGTGTAAAAATAAATTGAATCCACTCACAAGAGTCAAAGGTCTTCGGAATAGTTTTTTTTATAAGGTTATAATCATTATTACGAGGGTACTTTGAAAAGTTCTTGGCATGGAATAGAAATAAATGGCTTGCCTCGGTGAAACTTTTTTTATTTTTCTCTGTAGTCTCCCTGTACACTAATGCAATTCTCTAGCAATGTTCCAATGTGTTGATCTTGTCTAAAAAATTAGATACCTTCCGGCCTGCAAAATACCCATCTACTTCAGCTGTTAGTTCTTTGTTTGAAGAGAATCTCTGTCCACCGAGGAAAATTTTGAACTTGGGGAAGAGATTGAAATGTGATTGAGCCAAATAAGGCATGTGTGGAAACAATTCGTAACTTAGTTCACGTATTTTTGCCATGACAACGACACTGTGTGTCATTGTGTCAAGTGTGGGCATGCATTCTTCCGATGAAAGATGACTTTCTCCCTTGCCAAATCTTGCCTTTTTTTGTGTATCATTTGCTGTAGTTGTAGTAGCTTAGGAATTGTCCAATGATTGCTGGATCAGTGGGAAGATAATCTATCATCAGAATCCCTTTTGCATCCCAGAAAACTGAAGCCATCATCTTTCCAGCCGACTGAATTGCCTTTGCTTTCTTCGGTGGTGGGGAATCAACATGTTTACACTGTTTTGACTGCCGTTCTGTCTGTGGGGTACAGTAGTGAACCTGCGTTTCATCTGTGGTCAAAAAACTAGTGCAGAAAATCTTGTTGGTGGCTCTTAAAACTGGTCAAATATTGTTCGGCAACTTCCATTCTGATGTGTTTGTGATCCTGAGTCAAGGGTCATGGCACTTATCAGATAGTTTTCTCATTTCCAATTCTAATGTTAAAATGTGATATGCTCATTCAGATGACATCCCTACAGCTTCAGCGATTTCTCGCACTTTCAGTTGGCGATCCTCAATGACTATTTTAGGCACTTTTGCATTGATTTCTGGAGTAGTGGCACATTTTGGCGAACCACTATGCCGATCATCATCTAAGCTGTCCTGACCAAACTTGAACTAATTTTTCCATTTGGCAACAGTTGATTACAAAGGAGCAGAGTCCCCTGTCAGAGTGTTCTGAAATTTTGCATGAATTTCTTCTTGTTTCATACCTTTCTTTACAAAGTATTGAATCGCTGGTCGAATCGCAATATTTTCCATCTTCACAAATCACTACACAGGAACAATGATAGAGGAGGCATTTGTACCAAAGATTTATTTCTAGTGCACCGACACATTACATTTTTACTCATAAAGGATTACTTATCACTATGTAGAAAACTTTTTGCGCTAATGCTGACATCTAGTGGTGATTCCGAGAACCTTTCTAACTACCCTCGTATACAGAAAATATAGCAAAAGTCTCCTTTATTATTTGTACCAAAAAAAAAAGGAAAGAAATATTTGTACTTTTCCACAGATTTTATTAGATGGTACAACGCGTTACACCGACTTGCGGCATCATCAGGTACAAGTTTGCTACACAGACAGTGGCAGAATATATACCCTCAGGACCGAGTGGGGGCGGGGAGGGGCGGAGGGGCCTGAGAGGGGTGGGGGTCCTCAGGTTCGTTGAGGGGTTGTTTTGACCATTTCCGGGCTAGTTTCTTGGAGAGAAGTGGGGAGGGGTTTGGGAACAATTGCTCATTACAAAGGGTCGTGTTAGGGTTTGCTAAGTGCCTTCTTATCTCTAATTGCTCGAGAGCGTCCATTTTTAATCCTTTTGTGAGTATGTGTAATATCTCCGGGACAAAGTCACTGCTGTGGTCGAATTCCAGTAAATGCTTGGCAAAGAGAGAGTTGGTGTTCTGATTTTTGTGACACCTCGCGTGTTCCTTGACTCGTACAATAAAATCTGTGGAAAAGTACAAATATTTCTTTCCTTTTGGTATGGATATTAAATACTTCCACGAAGTGAAGCCTGAAACAATAGAATATATCCTTTATTATTATTCCTCGTGTTTAATGCGAAGTTGTTTCGCAATGGAAAGTAAATTTATATCTGTTATTCATCAGTTTTTATAAGGGTGGAATCAGAGTTTTAGGAGAACACACAACCATTATCTAGTGCATAGGTGGAAAACATTTTAAGCAGAAACCTAAATCAATCATGCAGAAGTAGTTCTCGGGCTGGACTGCGTGAGAGACATTTTTGGCTCAACGTTTCTCTCCCGTTGCAGGGAGCGTCTTCAGGAGCGAAGTAATTTTTGGCTAGCTGATCCTCCGTATATATACCCCCCGTTCGGTCCTATCACTATATATATGGAGTATATATACGGAGTATATATACGGGGGTATATATACGGAGGATCAGCTAGCCAAAAATTACTTCGCTCCTGAAGACGCTCCCTGCAACGGGAGAGAAACGTTGAGCCAAAAATGTCTCTCACGCAGTCCAGCCCGAGAACTACTTCTGCATCTCTCAACAGCTGCGAAAGCTTACGATCTACGACTAAATCAATCATGTAGTCCGAAGAACACAGATGAATGGATCGCTAATACAGATTCATGTTCATCATGTGATACCAATTAATATAATGCAGCGTAGATACACTTGATGGTGTCAGGGTTGACAGCGTGGATATTCAATTTTTGAGTGGCGTGTATTTTCTACAAACTTTTTCAATTGGTACAACTTGTTTGAACGGATAGGCGTCATCCTTGGGTACTATTCTAAGGTCTTACTCACAAAATAGTTTTGGGTAAAAAGTGTATAGTTTTATTTTTTTAAGTTGCTTTGTAGCTAATTTATCTAATTTTTTGCATAGGACAACTATGTATTTGCTTGCCTTAAAGGGAAATATGGAATTCTTGGTTGTGAGGGAAACGAGAATAGGGAAGTATGGATAGTACCAGAATGTATAAATTAAAACAACATTGACAACTTTGTGTTTTATTTATTTAACAAAGCAGCCAAAAACGGCACAAAGGCTTTAACATTGGCTGACATACACTAAGAAAAAGAACGAGTAAAAGCGACAAAAAACAATGAAAAGTTAACGAATAATGTTAAGAACAGATAAAAGATGGCAGGAGAGCACATATGCAACCAGAGAGAAGTAAGTTACTACGATCTGGCGTTTAAGGAAGGAGGTGAAAGTGTTGAGAGAGGAAGAGAGAGGTCCAGGGAAGGATACTGGATGCTTAGGGAATTAAATGTAGCGGAAAGTCGATGGAATAGGGAACGTTGAGAGACCAAGAGATGGAAATTTTGAATCTGCAGCAGACTCAAGTTACTTGTTAGCCGAGGGGGAACACACATTGAGAATAGAGGGAGAAGGTCGTTGGTACGGAGAGTCCTATTAAAGATGCTATGTAAGAATTTCATATCACATAGTAATGGATAGTGGTTGAGAGGGGAAATACCAAGGGATGAGAGAGTGAAGTCCCGGGTTGTATTTTTGAGGGAAGGGATGCGATAATGGGGAAATGGCAGTAAAGAAATTAAAGAGGTCTGTTGAGTAACTCTAAAAGTAGTTAGGGGGGGGGGTCGGTCGACCAGATGGGTGAACAGTATTCTAAAATTGGGAGGGCACAACCAAAAAACACAGTCCTAAGGGCAAGAGGATCATGAACGTCAGTGTGGTGGTAAAGTAGGCTGACTAGTGCCATCACTCTCCCGACAATCCTTTGAACATGCTTGCGAAAGGCGAGCTTCGTGTCAAAAATTACACCGTAATTGCAGTGAGAACTGACAGATGGGATAGGGTTATTCGGAGGAGTGTTTTAAAGGGAAAGTGGTTTGCGCTTTAAAGAGAAGGTCATAATAGATGATTTGGAGGGATTAATGCATGACTGCCAATCGAAGCACAGTGAAATTAAATACTTTTATGTGAGCCGAGGTATTTTAAACTGGTAACTTTTAGAAAGTACTTTTCGAATGTTTCGAAGCATTTAATTAATTTTAAGATTGAAATTTGATTAAAATTTTGAGGTATTAGGAATGGAATAGCCTAAGTAATCCCACGAATAATTGAGATATTACTGTTGAATATTCAATGCATACAGGTACCCCAATAAAATACTTTGTAATAAAAAGAAAATAAATTATGAAATGCAACGGTTTTGCAGTGCAAATACTGCAACAATTATTTCATACTGAAAAAAATTAAAGTCTGTTATTGAAACATTTCAGTGAATCAATAAAAATGTCTGTCAGTAATATGCTAAAAAAATGTAACTGATTTTGACTTCAAAACATTGAGTTACGTCTTGTTCTCTGCATATGGATGCTGATATCTGCAACACAAACAAGACCTTCTGTCTTTCATTAATGGAAGTTACATGAATAATATTGGCATACACTGGGGATAGTCAATATTAAGTTAAAAAAATGAGGCCATTATTTTGATAACATGACCAACCATTTGACAAAACTTGTTTGTTTGAATTTTTTTAATAGCCATATCATAGACTCCCATATAATAGCCGCCATATTCCAGAGATTCCCAATCACCGACTAATCTAACTGACCTAATCAAGAACTGACCAATCAATGGCACAATTGTGATCATATTCATTTATTTAGCATTAGTCCAAAAACAGCACATTTTTGGCCCTTATTTCATGCTACACATATAATGATAACAATGGACATTATCACTAACACCCAAGCCCTAGGTGGAGCAAAACCCACCCAGGTGGGAGTTGAACCCATGACCTTTACATTAGCTGACGAGGACGTTACCCTGCTGCCACCAGAGCCAACTAATCATATCATATGATAAATAATCATTCAAGAATTATTCCTTCTGTTTGAAAATCTTAAATTCAATAAATATTCTTTTGATTGCCAAGAATAGTGTCCCCAGAGAAGTTGCTTCATCTGCCATTCATATAGTGATGAAGTGACTTTGTAGATCGATGTTCTTAAGTTGAGTAATTGTTATGTTTTCCACTTCATTCATTGCTCCACAGATGCTAAGAGTGGGGAAGGGTCGATCGTCGTTGGCCGCGAGCAACTGTGAGCAGCAGTACGGCGGAAGGCAGACAGAAGGGAAGGATGCCCTGTTGTTGGAGGTGGCATCTAAGGCTGCGGCTGCTGCCAAGAGACGTCCAACGTCCAGGAGAGGCGTCGCTGTTTCAGATGAGAGTGACACAGAGGGCACTGACAGTCAAGCCCCCGCCTTCAATCAGAGCTTTGGAGACGCAATTGCGTTGGCACTCCAAAGGAAGGAAAACATCTCTGGTGGGTATCTCGGCTAGCTGATGATGCATGCCATCTTATGAATATGTACCTGAATGATACGTTTTTCCATTCTTGCAGCAAAGTTCTTTTGCTGGTCCATTGGATTGAATACATGACTGGTATTTTTTTCCACTTTTGAAGAAAAAGAAACAATTTTGGAAAGAAAAAGGGTACAATGCAACAAATTTCAGAGTATAAAAATCATTCGCTGGGATTGACTGGGATTTTTGAACTCAGATCCCTCGAGATGTCCAGTCGAGTGCTTTAGCCAGTTAAGCTACTTAGGCATCCTCTTTCACTCTTAAAGTTTTGGATACTTTAAAGGAACAACATAATGTAATGAATTACCATACATACACATATACACAGGCATTCATAGTTCTGTCTATGGATGACTCTGTAAAAATTACTGCTGCAACTCGTGAAGTTTCTTGGAATTTGTCAAAGGTAAAACTTCTCTAGTGTTTAAATTCAGCTTTAACCTCATGGACTAATCGTGCATGAATACAAATATTGTAGTCGTGCAATATCTGTAACATTGTACATATGGCATCTCATCACAACAACTTTGTCTTTTAAAGCCCCCAAAATTTTGAAGAGTGCAAGAAGAAGCCTCTGTAGCATATCTGGCTTAAGCACTGGGCCAAAAATTGAGGGATCCGGGTTCTAATCCTGCTCAAGGCAAATGATTTTGAGACTCCGAAATTGTTGTGTTGTACTGCACATATAGGAGACAAGTTACTCTCTTGGTATCTCCTGCAGTTTCTTAGAATTTGTCAAAGAAAAACAATCCCACAACATAAGCTATGGAGTGGACATTATGTTTGACTACTCCTTATACGCGCTTGTCCTTCTATTGAAATCTATTCCACAGTGATCATACTCAAAGTCATTATGAGCAACATAAAAATGAGGTGTGCCCAAGCTAGACTTTCTCTTAATTATTTTTTTTATAGTGAATGAGAGTAGATAAGAACAGTGACGTTGAGGGCATGAATAAGAGGGTCCAGGGCTCAGACAGCTGCTAGTTGAGTGAAATGTGTTTTCAGTACTTCAAATTGCTTCTTGTAATGGGCCAGAACAACATTTAATCAAAAATTCTTTCTACACCTGCATGGTTTAACGCACCCATTTAAAAGTCATAATCGGTTGAGAGAGAAACATGCAGTGATTCTGTCATTGTGGATTCGAAAAATGTGCATTGTGGACTGTGATAGTTCAAAGATGCCTGAACATCGTGAAACAGTGAACTTCAGAGAAGCCGTGGGCACTGACCATCATAAGTTTTCCGGTGAGCCAAAGGGACAGCTACAGTAAAGGTCTCTGTGGCCATGGATTAAGGGCATCAAAGGGTGTGAAAAACGTATTCGTCTTCTGGGAGATTGTGCCAATAAGTAACAGAGGTTTTAACTCTCTGGTGTAAGTAGATTGGTGGGAGAAATCAGAAAAACTTAAAACTTGAACACAGCTTGTTTTGAAGCAGCCATATCTCAAATCTTATCACTGTTAGCTTAGGATTACATGGGCTTGTGGAGTTTTTGAACTTGGATGCTTCATCACTGCTGATGAGATGATGCCTGTGATATAATCGTGACTTATCACCACAAATCGGAAAATTTTAAGAATAATTGAATTTTTGATGTTCCTTAAAAATTTGTTGTAAAATAAAGGGAATTAATCATGGCATACTAAAGTATTCACATGCTTAAAATGTCATCTCCTGAAATGATAGGCTCAAAAAACCCATAATGTGTCTTATTCAGGCCAATACAGTATCTCAGAAAGCATTCATATGGTGTATGCTATTACACAAAGCTTTTAAATTTTTATTCCTTAAGGAGAAAATGAAACGGCATTTAACAAACACAGTGGAAGAAGAGGTCTTTGAGGTTATAATAGGAAGGATAGCTGAAAGAAAGAAACATCATTGAGGGAGACATTGTGAGGATGGTCAATGCTCAAGACCCTTTCAAAACAATTTTCAATCTTTGTTTAGAACGAGGGCTGTCGAGAAAGTAACTTGACGTTTCGGCCTAGCCTGCCGGTGGGTGGAGCTAGAGACACCATCTTGGTGTCTAAATGTCCCTGCACTCAGTACGCATTCTGTGTGTGCACACTGTGGTTCTGCTACTTGGCGCACTGTGAACTGTTAAAATGTGCTCGGCAATAGAAAATTCCACGAGTTGTGAAGTGCAATCTGCCATCATTTTGCGGTGAACGTGGCATAACTTAAATTAACTCGAATAGATATTATATATAGTGTCGGGAAAAACTTGAGCACATTAGTTTTATTTTTTCACGACAATGAGCGTTCACACGCCTAATCGTACCTGAGGGCTCTTGGATGGGGAGAGGTGTTTGATCCCCTGCCGTACAATCCAGATCTGGCATCGAGCAATTACCGCCTTTCACCAGCGATGAAAATGTGGCTTGCAGCGCAGTGCTTTGACAGTGAATCAGAATTGCATTCCAGTGGAAACAAAGGAGTTAAAATATATGCTGGCAGATTTCTTCAGAGATGGAATTGAAAAGCTTTTACATCATAATAATAAACACCTCTATTTGAATGGCGACCATTCAGAAAAATAGTTTAAGGATGTGCCTTTCAATTGTATATAATTAGACTTTGCTTAAATACTAAGTTCATGTTTTTCTTCAAAACTTAAGAACCTGAGTTACTTTCTGGATGGCCTTTATGATTCCTATTGATTTAGACTAAGCAACTTAATGCCAAGTGTATATCATTTACCTAATTCAGATTTTCACTCCATGCCTCTTATATACTTTTCAATTTTTAATGATGTCTTGGGGAATCATTCTGCTTTGATGATCCATGCACTCTTCTGATTTCCATCCTCTCCCTCTCTCTTCATTTTTTTACAGCCGAGGGAGCCTCGACCCAAGGAAAGAAAAAGAAGAAGCAGAAACAGAAGCTGTTGTTCAATACCAACATGGCATTCATTGGAAAATAGTCCATTGCCACTGTCTCCGCAGGTATTTTCCCCCCTCTACACTTTGAAAGCTTGTCTGTAAGTTCATAACTGTGTGGTGTTTAAAACAAAAAAGTATGAAAAAATTAGATCAGTTGAGCTGTTACAGGTACGAAGCATAATGACAAAAAGGAAGAAAAATACACGTAATAATGGGTAATCCAGCTTGTAATGGTTGACATGTCCTCATTTTCTCCCAATCAGTTTTGACAGTTCATCTTAGCTTTTCAGCCGCATATTAAATGGTTTGGGTGGGATGTTTCCCTGGCATGGAAGAGAGGGAACTTGTATCTTGTCATTGGGCTTTTGCACATTGTTTAGCAAATCTGTAATACTTTTTCTTGGGTCTTCTCTGTTATTTAGTTTTTTTCACAATGTTTCATTTACGAAAGTTTTTAAAAATGTCAGTTGAATTTGTTAAGTATGGATTGTACAAAGAAAAGTTCCTTTATTTTAAAAGTGTATATTTTTTTCACATTACAGAGAGACAGATAATGTATCTTAATTTTTATCATACACAAGTGTTCATAACATAAAAAAATTATTGCAGTGATAGCGTGCCAATATTAAAAATCCTTGGAAAATAAACTGAGGTGATGTTTCCCCAAAACATAACTTGTCTTGGCATACTGTGGCTACTTTCCGATTCTGAATGTTGAATCTACAATAAAGTTGCTCATGCACAGTCCTGAGATTCTTATCCTTCGGCTTATAGCATTGGACTCTACCCCATCGTGGAAATGTGATGTGAGAATGTATCAGCATATAATAGTTACTCTTCAATCCTTTTAAAGTAACGCTTAGCCTGAACTCCAGTATGATGTGTCAAAGTCTGCAAATGAAGGCAAAAGAAAAAAAAATATTATATGTTACAATAAAAAAAGTTTATTTTACGATTAAATGTCGGCTATTTTTATTTCACAGGGTAACATTAATAAAATTGTTTGCAGAAATTGTTTCATAAGTATTTTGATACAGGATGCGGAATAGGGCTTTTTATGGTAGTCTTGCGTGATCCTTTCTCACATGCAATAAAGTCCACTTTAAGAAAGTGATGCGTGATATGCAAGAACCTTGATTGCCTGTTTAAGATGCACAAGAGCATACAATTAATTGTCATTATTTTAATTGTCAAGATTTGTTTATTGTAGCCCTCTCCTTTCAGTATTAATTCCCTCCCAATCCCTGATAGCTTTTGTAGCATATGATTAGTGTGTTAATTAACATATGATTGATAATTGATAGCATATAGTTAGTGAAATGAATATGTTTCATCATTCTGTTCACACAATGGAAAGTACCAGCAGTTCCCAATATTTCCAATAACAATAGACTAAATTCGTTTTAACAATTTGGAAACTAGTACTTTTTCGGCACGTAAACTAATCTGTATGATACTAGTGGTTTGCTAGAACTAGCACCACAGTAGCTCAGTAGTGCTGTACTCTATGTTTATACCAAAACATATGGCCGTCTCGGTTTGCAAGGTTACCAGTTGCTGTTTTACTCACAATGCCGAAGTTTAATATTAAAAGAGGCAAGTCAAAAACTTGGGAACGGGTAAGTACTCTATTTCAGAATTAGAAGTTCTTGTACCTTGTTTATTGTAAAAGAAAAACTGTAATCATGTAAATAGTCTCGGAGAATCTTGATGTATTGAGGACAGTGAAGTGGAAGAAATGCGTTAATAGAAAATCTGAAGTAGACTCATTGCTCAATGCTTCTCAAACATCAATTTTAGTCATTCAATTTCCACTAAGTAGTGATGAAATGGGCTTGTTAAGTTTCTGATGTAATTCACTATGTACAATTAATATTTAATTAAAATGGACTATATTTTAAGCATCCTTGAGAGAAAAATATGCACCTAGACAAATGCTGCTCAATATAGCCTAGTCTTGGCTGTCTTCTCTCATAAGTTCACTTTTAAAATCACCATATTTCCAGCCGAATAGTCTCAGAAATCTCTGATCATCAAAAAGGAGACTTTATGTCAGTCTATTTTCAACAAATATGTATTACCCCATTCACAGTTTGTTCTTTTATGCAGATTGACTTGGACTCACTTCAAATTCCATCACTGAGAAGTCATTTCTTTGCCCACCGTGTTGAAAATACATTACCTATCTTGAAATATGACGTTTCAGTGAAAAAAATCACAGGTTCACCTGTACATGACGGAAGTATTAAAAGTGGGTTAACAAAGAATGCTGTTTGAGGTATGAGTTAAACTTCTACAAGTTTACATTCTGAAAATCACTGCCATTATCGCCATGTAATAGTTATATCACAGTTCTGCCTTTTCTTGCATCGAAGAATTCTGCTGATACTGCTGCCTACTTGCTCCAGTACATCAGTAAAAGCATGAGCAATTGTAGCAATGCCACTTGGGTAATGACTACTCATGCCACCGGTGGTGAATATCAGAAAGCACTCATAATCTCGCCATCGATCACTTACAATTTTACAATGACAGTTGAAAATGTTAAATATCTTAGATCTATATTACTTGAGGATATGCATTTAACAAAAGTTCACAAGTTATAATCAACATTAATTCATTGAAATTAACTTAATAGCAATTTAATAAGTACAAAGGAAACTAGCCGTGACTTAAACACAAGATATGTAAAAATAAAAACGGAAATTAGAAGTAATAATATGGGGGTCCATCGTTACACAAGTATATATGATAATTGATTACATGCGTTCCTGTTCAGGGTGGCAGTATTCTTGTGGTCCCAATAAGAAAGGCGTTTTAAAGCCTATGCGCCAAGAAACTTGCTGTCTTCTTCTTTGCTATCCTTACTTTCATCTCTCTCATCACCAAACTATTTTCATCCTTTTTGCTGGGTATAAAAATGGATTACCACGTCGTATTTAAAATTCTATTGATTTAATAAATATCTGTATATTGAACTGGTATTATTATTATTGGTGTTAAGGTAGGTTTTTGAGAAACACAGTCCATGCAATGATACATTTCCTTGTCTCCTAGCAAAACCCAACTTGACACCTGATGCTACAATAAACCTTTCTTCAGCTCTGTGTACTTCCTTCCTCTCTCCATTCTGTCCAGCATCCCTATCCTCTTTTTGCCCCTTCCTCGTTTATCTAATATTCTCTCCCCTCTATCACAGTCTTCAATGTACAATCACTAATCAAAATGCTCTGCATTCATCTTTCGTGCCTCTTCTGGATTTCTCCCAACAATTGTCTCTCTACCCATTTCACTAAGATTCACTTCCTTGTTTGTTTTCCTTTCTGTTCATTTCACCTTTCCCATCTTTCTCCACATGAACATCTCCCAAAAGTATTTAATCACCTTGCTTCAAAGACCATTTCATGTCATGCAAATTTATGTTCCACATTAAATTTTAATCAGCCTCTGCTTAACTTCATTACTTAATGTCCCCGTTATCATTTGTGACAGATCCTTTGCTTAATGCCATTCTTTATGTTCTCACTACTTGAACCATCTTGATCAAAATTACTTCCGGGATAGGTCATCTGTTACACTCACTCTTGTTAATCAACTCTTATTTTAATAATTAACTTAGCTTTCTTCTTTCTTGAAAACCAGATGGTATTAATTATTTAAAGTAATTTTAAACTGATATTAATTGCTTAAATTCATTTACTAAGGTGTATAACTAATGCAAGAAAGAGGTATTTTGATGAATCCTCAGCATAACTGACAAGAAATGAGGGATTATCATAATCCCTGATTGCCGAAGATATTGTAATGTGGAAAGTTAATGTAGAATGAACTCTGAGAACTTTGGTTTTCCTCCAGACTTGATTCCATATACTTAAATGCATCACAAATCCCCATCTCATTCACGGCATTCCTCCGCGGCCAATAATTTATAATTGCTACCCTACCTAAATTACATGCCATGAAACACTATGCTAGCATTATTGGAATCGAAGTTTTCCTGTAATTTACAATGTTATCAACCCCATACAATTTTTTATTTTTCATGTGTATGTGAAACCCTACATTTTCACGATTCCATTTTCCCATAATTGGCATCACAAGATGCTGGATTTAAAAAAATCATTTACTAAAACAGTTATTCATGTACATCAGACTTGATAAAAAATTTTTGTTGATTTTTTTAGTACAATACACCTAAAAAAGACTGAAGAGAGCAGTTATGTGAATGGTTTTGAGTAAGAATTTCAATATGGTGGGCACTAATGGTGGAAATGTAAACTACTTGAACTCTTATCTCGGTCTTCCAGGAAAAGATTCGTGCAATGAAACGAATGCAGTGGACGACTATGGAGTTAGCTATGGAATTTATACATTGTCAGAGCACCCGAGGGAGACTTATTCATATCGCACATAAGCTGACATTAATAGGAATAAAAATGACTTTGACCCAAATGTGTCGAAGCATGAAAAGTGCAATATTATCAAAACTACAATGAATCAAAAATTATTTTATTTTTTCTTCGAAAAATTTTGAAGTTGGGCCAATGTTTGTGCTAGTCAAACAAGAGTCGAATCTAAGCTACCATCTAGGCAGCTTAGATTCTCATGAGTTCAGCTTTTCATTAGTACTCAGGAATGTAAGTGGTATCCTACTTGAAAGTGGAAAGACTAAGCGACAAAAGAACCTTTTCGAAGAGATTCTCCTTTTCGCACCATTTGCACATTCTGTCATTTAACACTTTTTTCCTGGGGTCCTTAAAAAAGTGCAAGTAAGGAATTTCACCACTTTTCACTATGAAGAAATGAGCAAGTATATTAATGAATCATTTATTGCACATTCTTAAGTATAAAATAAATACGTATAAGTATTAATGATTATTTTCTTCATGCACCCCACTTGATTATGCCATGCACAGCCCATCTCACTGCTTTGGACCACTTTTGGTGATCATCTCCATGCACTACTCAGTAGGTGAGAGGTAAAGAAAACTGACTTACACACATGCTTGTGGTTAAAAAAATAACCTCAACTCTGTACTTCCAATGCAAATGTGAATAATGGCTGATTTTCCAAGTCGTGAAGGGTAACTCACTTTCTTATCCAGTGATTGAGGCAAGCAGTTTCCCCAAGGCTAAGAGCGCTTAACATGCATTTTTTTAACATAGTGTAAATATAAATATTTGAATAAGTAAACGTATACAATACCATGACCATTTCCTTATCTGAGAACTTCAAAACTTTGGTGGCCTCCTGACCATCATTTGATGTTGACTTTGTTATCATTTCATCGTCTTTGATCTCTGTGATATTCTGGAAAGAGATGCTGCCTTAGAATGATTGAATTATAGTTTTGCTTTTACCACATTTGGATGACCCTATAGGATTAGGTAAAAAAAACCACCACTAAAAGATTCAAGTCTCACCAGGATCCAATGAAATACTGTTTTTATCAGTACTATGTGAGAGAAAAAAATCATCCACATCACTATTTCATTTTTTATTGCACTTAAAGGTAATTCTTGAAGAGGAGTATTAGCTTTTTTATTAATCAAATCTTAAGGCATGCACGTTTGTTGTTGTCCGCTAAATAAACGATTCATCACCCTACTGTTCATTGAAATAATATTTTACGTAACATTATAGCAAAATGAAGGAAGCTATAATTTGTGTTGTACTACTGTGCTTCTTCTGAAATGGTTAATATCTTAAAACATAAATTTATCTTTCAATTTAAAATTGCAATTTTTCCCAGTTAATTTTGTGTGCTCTAATATCTAGCATTACAAATAAATGTGGCTTTAATGCCACATCACAATCAATTAAATTAAAGAAACATTCTTAAAAATGATAACAAATCCATCAAGTCAGGTTTGAACCATGGCTTTCAGGTTACCCATCACCGCCTCTTCATCCTTCGAGACTAGCAGAATCAGCTTCAGGAAAGCAATAATTAATGTCTCAAGTGTGTTAGTTTTTATCAAGGTTTAGCTCATTAATTGTACTTAATATTGATACAAATGATGATAATAATGCAACCATTTCAGAGAGTAAAAATCATTCGCCTAGACCGGGATTCGAACCCGGATCCCTCGATATCCGAAAATTTCAGTGTGTAAGAGGACGTCTTGGTAGCTTAAGTGGTTAAAGCACTCGGCCGGATATTGAGGGATCCGGGTTAGAATCCCGGTCAAGGTAAATGATTTTCACTCTCTGAAATGGTTGTATTATAATGCACACATAGCGGGTGACTCCGTTAAAGTTACTGTTACAGTTTCTTGAAATGATGATAAATAAAACTGCACTCAAAAATTAATTACAAATGTAGTAAGTGGAAGTGTATTCATAATTTTAATGGCTTTCAAGTGATTGCCAGTTAATTCTGGATTTAATGATCCTTGGTCATCCATATTGAAACCAGAAAGCACAAATATAATGAGAATTGTATTGAATTCCGTTTCGTTACTCCACCTAAAAGAGGACAAATAACAGTGGAAGATATACGTTATTTCCCTTCTCCTTTTGTGATTCACTTAATGATAACACTAAAAGTTATTAGAGATAATATGAGTGTTTCACAGGATTATGCTTTAAACGTGAAGTACGAATTTTCAGTGACAATGAAATACTTCCAGTACGTTTAGGATTCCAGAAACATGGATTCTTGACAAATTCAGACCTTGAGGCATCCACTTCTGACAAGTGAAATGTCTTGCATTCACAATTAGCTCACATTTGGGACACAGCTATAGTCATGCCATGCGTTGAAAAATTGTTAATTGTGGGTTCAATTTCATACAAACTTCACACAACAGACAAACCAGAAAAGTGACCAGGCCAAACAGAATGGATGAAGAAACATGCTTGCCAATCACCTGAATTTTATGAATTAGCTGAAGTGATTCATTTCCTGACGAACCAAACTCCCTGACCAACCCAAATATTCAATCTGCTATCAGGCCCTGAAAACACAATTGGGTTCTGAATCATCACCGACTGGGTCTTAGTAAAGCTGGTAGCAAGAAATGAAAGCAAAACATCTCTTAAGACTACTCAAGCTACATAAAAATAATCATTAATTATTTCTCATTCCGATTTCATGAGGTCATGGTGACAAATTATTTCTCAAAATTATTGGTCACTCGCGACATTCCCTTTTTAACATTCCCACCTAATTTAGACACCCCAAAACTATTCTGTTTTTGGCAAATGAGATAATAATCTAGACTGATTTGTGACAACCGCGGCAGTGGTACCAGAAGATGGCATTGGTTGAGCCACACTTTTGCTGCTTGGATTCCTTAATACCTGCTTGCACATCAAGATTCGTTATCAATCTGTCTCAATTTCATTTTTCATAATTCTTTCTTATTTCCCTTCCACTTTTTCTCTTTGCAACTTCTACAAGAACGTCAAAATGAGTTGATCACATCCCTGCGCGATGATGGCAAGGATTTGATTTGTTGCCATGCTTATTTTGCTATTGCTTGTTCAGAGACCTTATCCTTACATTCCTACTACTTTAACCATTTTGGTCCAACACACTTCTGAGACAAGTAAACTATTCCATCTGCTCTAGTTTTTGCCCTCTGATTTTAATATTTATCTTAACCTTCAGAGAAATCAGGAGGAGGCAGGAAAGATGGATTCATAGCAGTCTGATAGGCAATGAGTTGCTGAAGACTGATAAGAGGGGAGAATGTTAGGCAGCCAAGGAAGGGGAAGGAATTGGATAGTGATCATGTTGGATGGAATGAAAGGAGGGAGTAAGTATATGTAATAGAAGAAGGGTTCATTCTAGTATTGGATTCCAAGTTGAATTTTGTTTGAAGTAAAGAAATGTACCGCCGTACAGTTGCATTTTTTGTTTCCATCGAAATCCTACCTAAAACAGTAGACTATCAATAATAATGAAAATGTCACGGCAAATGTTTGAACGAATGGGACTTTTAACAGTGATTTTGAATATAACACAATACAAAACGTGAATGAATAAAGGTCACCAAGGTGTTGCATTTAAGTTAGAATATGAGATAGTTGTACGCATAGATTAAGCAGGTGCAGTGATTGGAAATTTAAATGTCCATCAAATTCTTTTCACGAGCCCTGAATGCAGTTTTGCTGACTGAAACGGCAAGAGGATAACACAAGAAGTACTGGACATTTTGTGTGAAGAAACAAGAAGAAAACTGATTTTCAATATATTTAACACAAAAGTGCTAGTTTGGTAAGGAGAATGGTTAGGGTAATTACATAGTGAGTGTATACTGATGGTATTTGAATAGGTTGGGCATATGCCAGTAGAATGCGAGGAAAAGATGTTAAGACATAGGTGAAGCGGACTGAAGGTCAAGGAAATGTTGGCAAAATGATTTCGGTGGCACATGATTCAATTCAAACAATGGCATTTGGAAAACTAGACTCCTCCACACATTATTCTTAGTTGAAACCAGTTATCCATAATTAACTATCGACTAAAAGTGGTGTGTATTTGAGGTACTTAAAACGTTCTCAAAGTAAAGAAAAATATAGGATATTGCAAGGAATTTGGTAGGCCATGAAAGAATTTGGATTGTATATTACATGACAGAAATAATTGAGATTAGACTTTAGCTGGGGCAATTAATTGAGTAGTGAGAATAACTGATAGAGATAGTTCTGAAGTGTTCAATCCAGTACCTTTACAAATAACGTGTAATAGCATGAAAATACCATTACGTTAGCCTTTCACCTTTAGCTCAACTCCTGAGGACATTTTTTCGGTGTATTCTTCGCCCACGGCGAAAGACAACTCCGAAGTTCGCACGAGAGTAAATGTTTTAGTGGTCCACTTATCTCCAACCTTTGTTATTTCCATTGACGGTTTACTTGCGCATACCATTAACCTGACGAGATACGGCATTCCTGCAAGAGACACGAAGTACATGAGATTAGCAAGGACTTCATTTGAAGTGACGATTGATTGATCGCGTCGGATTAACAAGAGTGACAATGTCTTACCGACGGCACTGAAGAATCCATCAAGGTTTTCAGAACGTTCCTGTTGAAATTTCCCACACATTAAATCCATTTTATGACAACGACTGTTTAATGACGTGTTGAAGTGTGCGTCCAGAACTGCTCGACTGACTGGTGCCCACGTACGTCAGCCGTCTTATTTAAGCCACGATAAATTTGGTCAAAGTTAGAAGCAGATAAATAATCCAAGGCGAACGATTACGTGATTAATTATGTAAATGCACGAAATTCGATTGTCATTTTCTGAGCCGGGCCACTTTAGCGTTGCGCTCGTCCATGCGTTTATTGTTAACTCTGAGGCAGAGGGTCGAAGGTGGTAGCGAAGCTTATTGGGAAAATAATTTCAATGAGTATTAAGGTTTAAAACAAGGCTGCAGAGTTCTAACATTACATCATGAGTGAAGTTGCCGAGGAAAAATCAAGTGAGGAAGTCCCTTTTAGCTGGCTGGTAAGAGCACCGAATGATGAAAAAAAGATCCTGATCGTTGTGTATTTTCATGATATTTCGAATGATTCATCAAATTCCTACTTTAAATCAATAGGTGAGGCCTTGCATTACATATAAGGAGGAATACAGTGACTGCACTAGTATCAAAGGTAGATTTCATCAATATTTTATACATGGTTCAACTGTGGATTGTAACCAGTGGGGAAAAGATTTGGACAACTGCACACGATGGGAAGATAGTCAAGATATGAAAGCCCTAGTGAGTATTATCAACTGAAGAAATATTATGTGGGAATAATGTCGCGTGTGTATGTTAGAATGGACTAATGAATAAGAGTAGTAAGCACCTTTTTACTGTTTCAATTCTTTACCCATAGCAAGCGTTAATTGAAAGTGAAAAAAAACGGCGCACAGAGCGACTTCAAACTTATATAAATAATGACGTGATGAGCTTAAGGGAGAAACCCCCTGATGACTGGAATAAGCCTCTGCCTGAATGGATGGAGAAGGAATACAGCTCTTCATATCTTGCTCTTAAATCTATAGAAATGAAGAATAATAAAAAAGAAGATACAGGGAAACTGTGCACAATTTTATGACACAAGTTCTTATTGATAGTTTGATTGTTGTAGACATTTGTAATCGTATTATTTATTAATAAAATGAGAATGTTTAAGACTTTTAAGAAAATATTGACTTTTATTCATTTTTTGAAATTTCCTTTATATGAAGACGAGAATAAGTCTGGAGGAATATGTCGCTTTTTCGTTTTAAGCATTTCAAATCAAGATTTCATGAGATGAAGTTTGTTGTTATTAAAAAGCTGAGCAGCGTTTCATCAATGCGATGGAGCGAAATTCGCCTTTCAGTTGTTTGTGATTCGCTCCCGAAAGCTCACTTCGTACAATAGCTCAGTATTAGTAAGGTGGTGCAGTGCATCTTTGGTGTGACGGTAGCGAGCGGAATCGAGGTTTCGCTTTTAGGTATTTTCTAAACTTGTTTAGCTGTTTTGTAAGGAGTAAACAACTCTATTAGTGATTCTTTGCGTTGAAATAAAGGAAAAGCAACGATATGGCCGCGCCCGAGACGGAAAATTATCTTTCCGTTTACAAGGAGTTTTTAAAAGAATTTACTTCAACAGTGTACTTCAACGATCCTCTTCCCGTAAAAGTGACAGGATACATTCTAGATGGGGGTGATCTTGAAGGAGAAATCATCGACTGGACTCGTCAATATTTGAATCAAAGGTAAGGATCTTCAGTAGTAATACTTAAAAAGACTTTCTGGTACACTACTGTTTTACGTGTTCGGAAAGCACTTTGTTTTTGTTATTGTCCGTGCCTAGTGCGTTAATTGTAAAGCGTTTGTTCTTTCCGTTTAGTTGTCAAATGTATTAGGTAGTATTCAGGTGTTTTCTTTCTCGGGAATTGTCTTTAATTGCTGTTTATTCAAAGCGCTAAGTACCTTAACTATTGATGGTTATTTTTATTTTTCTAGCCTATGAATGAATTGGTTTGTTTTGAGATGCCTCCGTGGGAAGATTTACTTTGTGGAAAGAATCACTCTGTGGAAAGTTCTTATAGTTTGGCGGTGTTTTTGTACCTCTTGGGTAATCGTCTGTGTTTTCTATGAAATGATTAGTTTCCGCGAGAGCGTTTCAATCTATTTTTAAAATAGTTTTTCCTTGCCGTTCCCCGCTAATTAGACGCCGAGAGATCTGATTTTCCTGGGTTCTATAATGTGTCCTATGTTAGCTAAAGTTGTTTGCTCACTAGTTTTCAGGTCTTCCATTGGGATTTTATGAAGACATTTTGCGCACGACTATGTTGTTCTAGCGAAACCTAGTGTGGGGCCACGTTCAAGTCGATCCCTGCATGTGATTTTGTAGTTGTGTTTTGTATATTGTGTTGCTGATACTCCGACACCCATCAATTTTGTGTTACATGACTGCTCGTGTACTTCGAAACCGATTTGGCCGCGCAAATGTTCGTCGTCCAATCAACAGCTCGCGTTTTCACTTGTGTTGTGAAGGCGCCAGGAAAGAATAAATAATTTGTTAGATTCTTCTCCGGGCTGAGACGAAAGTTTAACACACATTGTATTGCATTTCTATCAGTTTTTTTAATTTGTTCGGTTTATTGGCTCGAGATCCAACGATATTTGAGAATTCTTTCAAGTTTTTCAGTTGGCATTTCGATTTTCAGTTTGGGCATGAGTCATGCATTTGTGTTCTAACCAGATCACCTCAGGGCGGCTATCCCCACCTCCGCATTCCGGCCATTTGTTTATCGTTGCTCCGCAACCCTCTGTCTTACGATGACTTTTCACCCGGCGTCACTCGGTCGCCGAAAGCGTACAATTGGTTCAAATTTATTTTAATTACGCTGTTTCATTACGTATTCATTCGAGTTTGTATTTCCATCAAGAATTGCATCACGTTGGGAAATGTTTGAATGTAGATGATTATAAAGGCTAAATGGTCTTACAGCGGCAGACCCCAGTACCAATTTTGGTAACGTCTTGAAGCTCAGGATGCTTCGTGATTGCAAGTTACCTGACTACTTCAGTCCGTTGTGTTTACGTAGTGTGTTGCATTTTCTTATTTAATTTAGCAATTATTTATGAGAGATTTTAGTATTCATTTTATTTTTACGTGGAAACAGATTTAAAAACGAAATTCAGCATTCGGTTTCCATTCCGTCGCATTACCCTCGATTTGCTTCAATTACTTACGTCAACAAACGACGACAGGACTATCACATTCCCGTTTCGTCTTGGAAGGTAAAATGATTATTACTTGAGAATTCTATTTGCAGTCCACTGTGCGTATCTACTCTGCATTTCGCCTTGTACGAGTTGTGCTTCGACGCGTTTTTGCGCTAAGGGATCACATAATCTAAATCTCCGTATGTTTCGACGGTGCTTATTTTCACCTCCTAGTTGAGAATTAAATAAAAAGACTTTTTCAACTTCGCCCGAGGAAATAGCTTTGAGCTAAGTTTTGGGGCAACATTTCCCACTCTCCTATGCTTGTGATGATCGTAGCAGTGGATGATGACTTACCTCAGCTGTTCTCCCGTTTCCCCATCTCGGAAATCAAACCGCCAGACCCGGCCTTTGAGGAAGGGGGCGTGGTGACCGTGAGGCTGGCTGTCTCACGCTGCTCTCGCCTCATCTCCTTAGGCCACCGAGAAAAATCAATGCCGCGTGGGTCAGGCGCTTAATCCAACTGCTTCACGAACTGGGCTCGGCTTCAAATCACAACAAATCAACAAATAAAATTTGAGTTCCCCAATTGTTTCGCCGTAGACTCACTATGGGTATTGGTTGAATTCCGCCAATCTGGGGCTGATTCCTCAAATTAGAGCCAATAATTCGCCAGGAATAGGTGATTGTTGACAACTCGCGGTGGTTAATTATTGAAGTTGATTAATTTGCAAAAAGGAACGCCATTGATCAAATGAAGTGATTTGTGAGGCTATTCCTGCAGTTACCTAAATGTGATTTAGCGGGACTTGGGCCGAGAATATTCGTTCTCTTGATATTTTTCTTGGCGAGAAGATCGTCCAGCGATGCACTAGTAGTAGTAGCCTGCAGTATTCTCCCTTATTCGTTTCCTCTGCTGTGGGGTGGCCCGGGCAGCGATGTCTTATCTCGTGGCCCCGCAAAGATTGCGGAACTCGAGGAGCACGGCGCTTTTGAAGGGTTCACAAACTTCCTGTTTGAGTCTCAGGCGGCCTTTATTTTTCGCGTTTTATGGCGCGGGATCTAAGAAGGCAGGCAATCGTCGTTTCCACACGCTCCGGATGCTTACGTCGGTTCAGTTGTTCTTGAGGACATTTTGTATGGTTGCTTTCCATGAGTGAATTCATTTTCTTATGAGGTGGCACGTGTTGGCAGACTGCGAGGGAATTGACAGGTCACTGTCAACAGCATAGAGAAGTCACAGTGGATGATGATGTGTTTTGGGGATTGTCGATTTTCTTTCAGTATCGATAGAAATAACTGAACTTTTGGAGTACTATCTACAACTTTCAAATAAGTTGCTAAAACAGTTCACCCTCTGTGTTTTGTTCACCGGAATAAATAGGGTGTATTTAGCCAATCAAGGCAGCTGTTTTGTACTTTACTCTCAGATTTTCCCAAAAATAAATAATTTCTTAGCATATTACTCTCGAGGCAATTCGCCGTTTTCTGTGTGTGGATATTTGTTGCATTGAAAATTGGCGTATTTCATGGTATTGTTCTGCTTATTTTACTTTCAAACTCTGGATCAAATAAATGCGTTATCATAGATGTAACAGTTTTTTCCCCCATAATGTGGCCAACTTCGAATGTTCTAAGGCGATGATAGATGTCGCCGTTAGAATTACATACCGTGAAAGTCACCGCCAAGATATGTGGCAGGGGGTGTTTAGATACCAGACTACTTTTTACCCTGAATATTTTTCCCTCATAGCGCGGTTGGGCAACGTTCTTCTAATCCATTATCGTTTGTGGCAAAAATATCTCCTAGATCGTAAATGAGGTACGTTTATTGTCTATGAGATTATTAGGCAGTACTAATTAGAATAAGGATTAGTAGTAGTAGTCTTCATTCTGAAAATTAAAAAAAAAAGATGTTTGACTAGAAGTTGCGGGTAAGGGAAAAAAACGGTTCGTCCGTGTGTTAAATGCCCATTTTAGTTGTTAATCGTAATTTACGAAAGTGTGCTGAAGACATGTTGCATGTGAACACGTAAAATGACCAATATCTCATCGGAATCCGAAAACGTTTTACTTGGTAAGTAGAATTTTTCATTGACCACCGACTGGGTTTTGGACATCAGTAAGTGGTTTCATTTTAGTTTTTCATCGTTTTTCCTCACAAATTAATACAATTAAAACCATATACGTATATGCATATTTTTTTAAAGTATTCTCGTTATTTTACTTAGGGTAGGTATGTCGTTTTTGTTTTTACAACCTTTTCCTCACTTAATTAATTCGTGCAGATTTCCGTATCTGTGCAATTGACTTTAGCTCGACGTGGCAAACCGCATGAGCCACGATTACTAATTCGGACAAGTTGCGTGCTCGATTCACGCTTCGATAGCGGGAGCTCGTGTTGTCGCGTAATTAACAGTATTGTCTCGGAACTGAGAGCCGAGATATATGACCCCGTGACATCTCAGTCACTCTTCGTTTTATCCCAAATGCATCCGCTGCCGTCGCCATATTTTGTCTGTTCCCCTTTAAGGTTGTGTCCGCTTTATAGATTATTGTTGTGGTTAATACCCACGTTTGGGGAGTGTGACCCGAATCCTTTGAATTAAGTGATCTCGGTTGGAAGTTGACTTTGGCCTGCGTTAAGTCAGCTTCAGCCGAAAAAGTCTGCCTGGCCCAAAAAAAACTCTGTGGAAACGAATCAGTTGTTTGTTTGTGCGTGTGACGTCAGTGAAAGGGACCATTATTGTCGTCATTTGAATAGGCCTGACACGATTGGTTTATTAAGATGACATTGCCCGATTGGGTGAATAGAATAATGACGTATAAATTTGGAGTGTGAAATCTTATGGTGATGTTTCAGTGAACGTGAAAGCTGGACGTGTTGTTAAGTGTGTGCACGAAGGTGTTGCTAGTCGGGATTGATTGCTTACATACATACTTGTATGATGCTCAACAATTCACCGCTAGGGTGCGTGGCAGGGGGTGATTACACACGAAAATACTTATGACCCAAAATACCCCCCCATCCCCGAGCGTAGTAGGACAACGTTATTCTGATCCCCTGTCGTTCGTGGAAAACATTTTAAATCTATCTGTTCTACATTTAATCACTCCAGTTGTATTTACGTGATCTCTCCTTCCGTAGTACGATTGGGATAATTTTACATTACTAATTACACCGCCGAAGAGGCATCCTTCCAATTTATGCAAGAGATTTCAATTAATTGTATGGAGTTTCTTTCGGCGGGGAGATGAAGGGAGAGTAGGATCGAAGAATTACATACTACATACATGGTAACCTGCAAACCATCTTTAGGGTGTGATTACACGCCAGATTACTTTTGATAGAAATAACTTTGACTAAATCAGAAACGCAGAAAATTCCTCGCAGAAAAAATGACTCCATTCTGTGGAAATGTTGGACGGTAAAAAACTCGTTTTAATTTTTTTAACTATAATATCATTCGCGGTATCTCCGATTACACGTCGAGGAAATAATGAGTATTTAGGCTCATCGTGGTCGTTTGAGGACATCCGGATCTATTGTGGGGTTTATCCTCTCCGTAATTGGGTTTTTTCTCATTCGTGCATCAAATAAATCCATTTCCTGTTGCACTCTCTCCTCTCATCTTGCTCATTTCCTCCATTGGTGGGCGTGACGTTTCAACTGAGCACGATTTAAAAAAAAAGTGATTCGACGTGATGAAAATCTCCGTTACTCATCAAATATGTGTTTAGTCGTCAATATTTTATTTATTTTTTTTAAAGTTTATTTATGCACCCTGCAAACCACCGCTAGGGTGCGTGGCAGGGGTTGAATACATGTATGCCACTATCACCCCACCGTGATCTGCTCTCACATTACGAGTTTTAAAGGTTAACTAAATGGTGCAATGGGCTTCCGATCGTATAATTGCTTGATTAGTGATGCATTATATGTCACATAACAATTATTTTTATGAGTAATTTACCGGTTAAGGTAAGTTGTTGCATGGACACAAACTGTCAGACGATAGAAGCGACAATTCTCTTGTCTCTCTTAAAAAAATATAACCTGACATCTAACATTACAATAAGCCCATTGATATTACAGATTGAAGTCTTGCATTAATTGAAAGGAGTTCTCTTTAGCAGTGATGTTGAAAATGTATTATTACCCCCATCGTAATACGGTAGGAGAGATCTTGTCAATAGAATTAGAGAGACTAGAAGTGTAGAACAGATAGATTTAAGATGTCATAATTTCCACGAACGATCATGGATTAGAATAACATTGTCCGACCTCGGTAGGGTCAAATTCGGGTCACAAGGAGTATGTTAGCCGTGAATGAGCCTATATATTTTTTTTGAGAATACTGTTGGTAAGGATCAATGGAGTTGACTTATTGCCTTGGAAACACTTTATTCGTCGTCTTCACGGTCCAAACCGCCGAGTCTTTTTTCCACTTGTATTTGTGCAACATTGTACTTCAACGTTCTTCAAGGAGTCTGCGCAGCGACGACCAGGCGACTAAAGGTGGTTACGGACTTAACCATGTGACGTGCCGAGGGATACTGAAACTCCTAGTGCGGTCGAACAATGTTACTCTCATCCCTTCTAGTTCGTGGAGAAATTACATCTTAAAAAATATCTGCTCCACACTTAATCTCTCTAATTTTATTATGACATGATCTCTCCTACCGTATTACGATCAGTGTTGTGGGTCGTTCAAGAGTGAATTTAAGAGTTAATCTGTGATTTAATCTTCGCTCCATTGAGTGATTCCCAGCCTAGCTGCTCTAATATTTTGAATACACGCCACTAAGTTAATCATAATAGCGTTTTATAAATCTAGCTCCTCTACTACGCTGCACGCGGTCCAATTCGGCTATCAATCCAACTTCGTGAGGATCCCACATACTAATTGCAGCATATTCTATAGACGAGGTCTAACCAATGACAGCATTAACATAACATGTATTTATCATTAATATTATTTATAACTGTTGCAAAATATATGTTTAAATAGACACATGTTTTAAAATAATCTTTTACGTGTATTTCAAGGAATGTACATTGTTTCTTGGACATATAATAGTAAATACCTAAATTACACTAATCTGAAAAATGGCAGTGTATCAACAATTCGCAATCGTATTTGGTTGTCAAGGCGCCATTTTCATGTTCAAGTCAATGTATTCTTAATGATTAAGTTTTAAATGCATTAATAGCAAAAGGAAGCGTGGGAAAGCGTGTATATTTTTTTCGCAATAACAAAATTAATTCGGTCATAATAATAGATTTAAAATACCTACAACATTCACTTAAAAAAGCTTCCCTTTTAAATTTAATCGTCCCTTGAATCGCCATTTTAAATTTGTCAGATCATTAGGTGAATTATTACTCAGGTGAATTACACAGTCATTATGATGAAAGGGTTTCGTGAGGAGATAAGGGTAAGGATATGGGTGAGATAAATCTACACTTACATGGTACCCTGAAAACCATTTAAAAATATTTTCGAATTCCCCAAAGGCGTCGTTACAATTATCTGTAAAAAAGGTATGCCTTCATGGTTTAAATATTTTTTTTTACTTTACGATACTTCCTATCGCACACCCTACCTCCCGGGCAACCACGTAGATGTAGATGAAAAATGAAGCGTTAAAAAACGATGAAACTGAACATTTTGTTTTAGAGATCCCTTCGCTAGAGAGGTGGGGAAGGTGGAATCGAGCAGATCCAATGTTTCCTTGGCCGTGACTTGAACCACGGATGCTTCAATTTCCAGGGCATGTTTGAATATGCTTAAAAAATGGCTTGTTTCTATAAAGAGTCCATATTAGTTACACAGTGTTTGATAATATTTTGTTTTTAGAAATACAATCACATGGTTAAAAACAGGCCTTTTTTTATGGGCCCTCCCATTTAATGTTTAAACTTATTTTAAATCTCCAGTCGTTTATTATTTTTCTGATTTTGATTGGCATTTGTTTTCTACACTCCGTGAATTGCAGAGTAATGCTTGCGAATATTCAGTCGGGTGGCGTGAAATGAAATGTTTTTCTTGATGATCTAATGATCTCGTAAGTAAAATAATATCTTGAGAAAGTAATTGTTGTAAATATTTTCCTAAATCATTTCGTCTTTCCTCCTTGATAAAATAACAACGTCCGGTTTTATACTGAAGAATTACCCCTAATTTTCCCTTCATGTCCATTTAATTTTGCCCTGCATCCGACTCAGCCTATTTGCTGACTCTCCTTGCGCCCAGTGATCGGCATTTTTCCTCGTTTCTCGGCAAACAACTAACAGGCAACGAGTCGCGTGTCATCGCTCACGTGGCGATCAAAGGACGAGGCTACGTCATAGCGCATCTATGTTTACGCGATCGTTGACTGTCACTCTCAGGCTGTGCGGGGCGCACAATTAAAGATGGCATGTCGTCCTTCAAGCTGTTTCGGTTATGTTTGGGCACATTTATAAAAAATATGTTTAAAGCTTTCGTTATGCCGGCAAATAAAATACTTACGACCGAAAACTCTCAAGGCGACGTGAAACTATCTCAGTGCGTGTATCAGCCATCCAGCCGAGCGCTAAGATGACCTTTCAGACTTACTACGACATTCTTGGTGCGCCAGATGGCTAGCTGCATGAATTATAACTACGAAAACGATTGGACCACTTCCCTTTTGCCCATGAAAACTCTTCAATGATCTGCTGCCTTTTGACTCATGTCTTCGAAGGATTTCTGTCCGTTTTTGTTGCTTATATATACTCGTATGTTTGTGTGGGTATATATATTGCTTTCGATTCCCGGGCAAGTCACTTTGGGCACCTGCAGCTCCACCCAAGCTAGCTGATTTTTCGGGTACCAGATCTTCCTGGGAAACCATAACCGGCACAGGGAAAGGAACTGGCCCCCCTACCCTGATGTGTGAATATTCACACGCCGTCGGGCTTGGTACATGGGTGAGCTCTACCATCACCTACTAAACCGACCTTCGGGTTGATTACTGTGTTTATGGTTTTTATATATTGCTTAACATTCTCCCCTCTATTACCTTGTTCAACATTCCACTATTGCCGATCAATACATTGATGCCTTTCATCCATTTTTCCTACCTCCATAAGATTTCTGTCAACAAACCCCTCTCCTCCCCCACCATCTCTAGTGCTTCCTCATTTGTTTTCCTTTCGGTCCATTTCACCTTCTCCATTCTTCTCCACACCCACATTTCAAAAGGCTCCAATCTACGTCTATCCTCCTGCTTCAGTGACCACGTTTCCGCACCATACAAAGCTAAGCTCCATATCAGAGTTTTTACGAGTCTTTTCTTAACCTCCATGCTCAATGTCCCCGTCATCAACTCCCTCCTCCTTGAGAAAGCCTCCTTGCCCAGCGCAATTCTTCTCCTTACGTCCCTTCCACTTTGACCATATTGGTCCAAAACACTTCCGAGATACGTAAACTGTTCTACCTTCTCTATTCTATCCCCTCCTATTTTAATATTTAGCTTAGCCTTTTTCTTTCTGGAAAATCGCATAACCTTTGTTTTATTAATATTGATTCTCATTCCATATTTATCGCACTGAACCTCCAATTCACTCAGCAATGCTTGCAACCCCTTGGCTGACTGAGCAACTAATGCTTGGTCATCAGCAAACCTGACCAATTTTACGAATTCCCCTCCGACTTTCATTCCTACCTCCAGTTCTTCCCATGCCTCTTTAATCATTTCCTCTACATATACGTTGAACAGAACCGGTGACAATGGGCAACCCTGCCTTACACCTCTTCCTAACACTGCCCATCCGGACTCTCCGTTCCCCACTCGCACCTGAGCAATCTGAGACATGTACAGGTTGCGGATCAGTCTCCTGTCCCTCTAATCCATTCCTATTTTCTGCAATGCACGCATTAATATTTCCCAATTCACTCTATCAAACGCTTTTTCGAAATCTACAAAACAGGGAAATACGTCCTGATTGTATTCTATATTCCTCTCGACTAGTGATCTCATTACTGCAATGGCATCACGCGTACCTCTTCCTTTCCTTAAACCCAAACTGATCATCCCCTAAGTAATTATTTGCCTTACTCTCTATCCTTTTGTTGATGATCCTGAGAATAACTTTAGCTGCGTGGGATATAAAACTTATTGTTCTGTAATCCTCACATGACGAAGCCTTTGCCTTTTTTGGAATAGGAACTAACACCGATCTCTCAATATCTTCCGGCCAGATTCCTTCCTTATAGATACTACGAATCAGTCCACATATGGCCTTCTTCCCACCTTTCCCTAACCATTTCAACATTTCTACAGGAATATTGTCCACCCCCACAGCCTTATTTGCTTTCATCTCCTTTAATGCCCTCTCTATTTCATCGTCGAGTATGCCTGGACCTAAGCTATCTTCTTCTACGTCATGTTCCTTTTCTATGTCTAACCTTGTCGGCCTAAGTGCTTTACCATACAGTGTTTCTATATATTCCTTCCATCTCTCTTGGATTTTTCCTGGTTCAACTATTATCTTACCCCATTTATCTTTAACTGTTAGCACAGATCTTGCCTTCTTACTTCCCGAAAATAACTTAACCTTGCTGTATAGAGCACCAATTTCACCCTTCTTCTGTAAACTTTCCATATCCTCGCATTGCGTTTTCCACCATTCTTATTTTGCTTTATTTGTGGCCCTTCTCAATTTATTGTTTAACTCTTTGTGCTTCATTTTGCCTAACTCTGTGTTTACATTTTTCCATCTTCTTCTCTCATCCATCTTTGCAATCATCTCATCCGTTACCCATGGTTTCCTTATCCTTTTCCCGCTAACGGTGCCTATGGTGTCTTTTGCGGTTTTCGATATCACTTTCTTGACACATTCCCATTTTTCTTCGATAGTACTCAGCTCTTTAGTGTTTGTTTATATCGAGGTATATATGTACAATGTGTGTACATATAATTACACACACAGACGAGGTCTGCCCAAACAGTATCGCGACTTTTGTGTTTTTTCAAAAATTATTTATTTATCCATGAATATCTATTTTGTACCCTTCAACCCTATTTTGTACCCTTTAAAGTAATTCCAATTGGATATTTTACACTCGTATCAACGTGTTCTCCAATCCCCGAATCATTTCAGAAAATCAGTTTTTGTTATCTTGTTCAGCTGCTCTATCTCGTCAGTCGTTGCGTAGCGTCGTCCTTTCATGGGCCTCTTCAGTTTCGGGAACAAGAAAAAGTCACCACCATAAGCCAACGCAGCTTCTCCATATGCCACGGTCAACATTCGGAATGCGTCCGCGCATTTCGTTTGTCGCACAAAGTTTTATACAGATTCTTTGATCCAATTTTTGGAACAGGGAAAAATGGAAGACAAGCCAACACACGTACAGCTGTCAACAATTAATTAAACATTCAAAATGGTCGAAATTTTCGGAAGAAGAGAGGTACATAAACACCAACATATCGCCACAAAAAATGGAAATTCGCGATATTTTTTGAACGTCTGTAACTATAAAAAAATGGTATTCCACCCTAAGGTCGGTTTAGTAGGTGATGGTAGAGCTCACCCATGTACTAAGCCCGACGGCGTGTGAAATTCACTCATCAGGGTAGGGGGCCAGTTCCTTTCCCTGTGCCGGTTATTGTTTCCCAGTAAGATCTAGTTCCTGGAAAAAAATCACGTAATTTAGGTGGAGGAGCAGGTGCCCAGAGTGCCTTGCCCGTGAATCGAACCCGGGACCCTCCGGTCACTAGTCCAAACGCTCTATCTCCTGGGCTACCGCGGCCCACGTATGTGGATATATGTTTACAGATATTCTTAAACACAAAATACCTATGCACGAAATTTAGGGAAAATTTGACTTTAAATAATTTCGATTTCGGAAGAGATGTAATGTGTCGCATTTGCTGTTGTAGATAGCTACGCTCGGAAACTTTTACGTACAACGGTCACCTTATGTTCTCCGAATCGTACGCACGCATCCTAGCAACGGAAGACGCCTCCCGCCGACGATTTTACGGTCCGATTCCAGCCTCCGCTTCTGTCAACCAGTCAGGAAGAGTGGGGGGGGGGCAGCATACTGACATAAATAAAAAACCCGAAATACGTCGACCCCACGCAGTCAGAGCAAACTAAGAATAAACCGCGCAAATAAAAAAACGACAATGATGGCGCGCGTCTTTTTTTTTAGGGCGCGCGTTCTGCTGTGTTTTGTTTTTGCTTTCGTACGAGATAAAAAAGAATCGTTGTCCGCCATAAGTTAATTGTTTTTATATTTTATTTTGAAAACAGATATGTAAATGTTGCTATCACGCCCTGTTTCGGTGCAGAATTCAGGCTTTAGATGTAATTTTTTTATCTTTAAAAACAGTCTAGGGTGCGTAGCAACTGCGTTTTCTTTCCTCTTTCTTGTACGTATTCAGTTACGATAAAATTTGGCCCAACATTGGAATCCCAACCCAATGACGAGAGTAAAAAAAGAAACTCTGCGCTTTCACATGAAGATTTGTTACTTCAGACGACCATGGCAAAGTTTCTTTTTCTCCACTCACGTCTTGAAGGAATTCCACAAAGTTAGGCCAAAAAGCGTTGTGTTCCTAACCAAATGGTTTTTTAATCGTGTTTATTTCACCGTAACATTTAGATTGGATGAATACTTTCAAGGTGGATAATGAATCGCAATTGGGTTTTATTTAAGTGCCATGGCAGCTTTCTCATATCGCCAACACTTACTCAATCTCCGCAATATTATCCTGAAGCTGATATTTTAGTAATTAAAATGCAATCCATATCGTGATAACTCGAGGGTGTTGTTTAGTAATAGGTTTTTTATCTCATCGTCCAGTTTTTTTTTTAAATTTCCATCTCTCTTTACTCTGTATCACATTCATCATTGTCTTTGTATCCCGCTCGGCATTTGCTGCGTCGGTAAATGTATAAACCCTTACGGATATTTCGTCTCACTGAAGTGAAATCACAAGCTTTGCGTTTGAGGGAAGCATTTTTTAAGCTTGGGACGCTAGCCGCTCGCAGGAAAAAACGAATGTGCAACATTGTGAAAAAACGTTACAAATTCGTTCAGTCTCTGTTAGATTAAGTTTTATGTTATCTGCCAAAGGTTTGTGTTTGATGAATCGCGTGAATAAGTCTTAATTTTTACGCCCATCGTACTACGGTAGGAGAGATCATGTCAATAAAATTAGAGAGATCGAGGGTAGAACGGATAGATTTAAGATAGAAATTAGGCTGGGGTGCGTATTCACCCCCTGCCACGCACCATAGCGGTGGCTTACATGGTACATGGATAAATACAGCATACCTTACAAGAGAATATTCCTCAACACTGCTTATTTTCTGCTTCCTCCTATTCCGCCCTCCGTTCATCTTGCTCATCCAGTAATCTACGGTGTTATATCTCAGGTCTGCAACATTCCTATATTTATGTTAATGTACCCAGCATCCATATTTACCTGCTATTTTTTAATGTTTTCCAGGAATAATATACGTCTCTCCTCCACTTCTACCATGCATAGATCTCCATGCTTATGTTTTTCCTTTCCCTTCATTTTCAACCTTTTCCATTCTCGAAGGTCACCTTGTATTCACTTTTATCTTCCTCCCTCAATGACCAAGTTTCTGAGCCATATAAAATTATACTCCGTATTCAAGCGTCTGCTGATTTCTTATTTCCTCGCTTATTTACTCCCGTTCACGTCCTTCTATGCAGCCAATGTCAGGGAATCAAACGTGGCGTGGGTGCGCTATTCACGAGGCGGCGTCAGGAGCCTTTCGCCGCGAAATGCGCACTGGCCGACCGTGAATTATTTAACATGTGCTCGTAAAACTGCGAGGCGAACTTTTCTCGTCTTGCTCGCACATTCGGTCAGCTGCCGTACTTGCGCGCGGAGGCAGGGTCAAATCGAATGTAACGCATTATTTGATTCAATTGTTCTATTTCAATTGTTGTTCTAGTTCAATTGTTAGCATCAACTCGATTTCGGTCAAGGTTACGTGTGTCTTCCATTTTAAACCAATCAGTGACCTTTGCACGCCTCTCTCGTCGACCAGTTGGATCGTCGTCGATAACTTTCATGGTTGTCATAGTCGTGCATCATGTAGCAAACCAATTTGCTAGTTTTAAGAAAGATAGTAATCACCGAGATGCTGAGGATACGCGGAATCACTTCCTTGAGGTCACACGCTCAGCAGTCAATAGGTTCATTCCTAGTGAATTCATAAGAGGTAACACGAAACATAGATGGTACAACGCGGATGTTAGGAAAAGTATTGCGACGTCAAGGCTACTTATGTCGATCCAACATGTTAATTATTAGGTATGGTATCTCTAGCGACAAATAGAATGAGATCAATGAAACAGTCTCTGGCGTAACTTGGTGGAAAATCTTCATACTGACTTTTAATAATAAAACCACTTTACTTTTCCACATAAACTTTTTACAACCCAGGTTTCGTTATAGCATAACATCATCAGGTCTTCAGATCATTCATCATCAGATTTAGACCTAATGATGTTATGCTATAACGAAACCTGGGTTGTAAAAATTAAAAAGTTTATGTGGAAAAGTTAAGTGGTTTGATTATTAAAAGTCAGTAGAATGAGATCACTTATGATTATAATATATATATCTAGGGTGAATGCCATGAATGAATTTCGGGAAGCGTTAGGTGAATTTAAGAGGAATAGGGTAGCGGGATATTTGAAAGAGAATCCAAAAGCACTTTGGTCGTGTGTCAGAGAAGTTCATGGAAATAAGTCAATGTCAATGCACTCAAAAGTGACAAAGGTGAAAGAGTGAACAGCAGTTTGGAAAAGGCAAACTTATCGAATACCTTCTTTCAAAGCGTCTTCACTAATATCTCACTGAATACCTCCGATTGCTTACCAAATCGTGCCGGTCAACCGATGCCCTAATTTAAAATCTCATTTTTTTTTCATAGGCGGTGGAACAATGTTCCACTGCCTATGGTTCGTGGAAAAAATTACATCTTCAATCTATCTGTTCCACACTTAATCTCTCTAATTTCATTGGCATGATGTCTCCTATCGTAGTACGATGGGGGTAATGATACATTTTCAACGTCACTACTAAAGAGACCTCCTTCCAATTCATATGCAAGAGCTTCAATCTTTAATATCAATGAGCTTATTGTAATGTTAGATGTCAGGTCGAGCACTGCACTCGAGATCCAATTCAGCAATTAATCCAATTTCATAAGGATCCCGTAATACTTGCAGCATATGTATTGACCTTTTCATCACATTTTACAAGTGTAAATCCTAATTTTTTGTTAGCTTGTCCTCGTATTCCCCCCTAGTATGTATTTCACTCAGGTGAGATCGTGATTGAGGGTAACGCTTAAGTATTAAACTGAGTCTACACATTCCATTTCGGTGTTCCCAATGCAGCTGGCGTTCGGGAGGGAACTGCTCTTTTTCCGAAAGGTCATCACTACGCACTTTTTAAGTTTCCTTCTAATCGCCAAGTGTCGCATCAGCATTGTATAGCATTAAGGTCATCTGACAAAGCTGATGTTTCCTCAGTATCACGTATATCACGGTAAACCAGGAATAAAAGAGGCCCGATGACAATTTCTTGGTCCATAACGACGTAAATATTTAGAAAAGCAATTTTGTTGTCGTATGCCTGGTTTGTTGAATCAACCCCTGCCACTCATCCTGGCGTGGGCTTGTAATATTCCATGTGAAATAGGAAATATTTAAAAGAACGTGGGCATGTAGGCATGTCTTTCAAGATGCCAAGCAGTAGTTCAGGGTGTCAACTGCCCATTTGTCTAGTTTATGGAAATTGACTTGCATGCGTGGAAGTGGAATCGAACCCTTTTTGAGGCAGTTTTTGAGAAGACTTATGAAAAAAATGTTATTTTTGTTCCTGAGGACTGGTAAAAAAAGTCAGCGAATAATGGATTATCTCAAATTGGTGGCAAATCGGTCTAGTTTTCGTGGCAGATTATTTCATATTACACTTGTAATTTATTCAGAAATACTTTTTTACTATTTTCTATTAGGTGCATGCCGTTTTTATGATCGGTAATCGAATACAAATCGATTTTTTTAAACCGATCGCCTGTGGTTCAGATATACTATAATCGGCGAATGATTAATCGTACCTGATTGATGCCAAAATCTACCCTGCTAAGTTTTTCAGATACGAGGGTGGTTCCAGTACCAGCACCCGACCCAAAAAAAGAAAACACAAAAATTTTGGAAAAAAATGGATTTTTTTTTCAACGTGATCAACTTTTTTGCAGTTTATTATCACTTCGCCCGGAGGGGCAAAATGGCGGGCGCTCTTATGTAATACCAACTAAGAACGTATGAGTGCCAACATAGCAGACTCTCTTAATCCTTTCCCTAATTCCTTGCTCCGCTAAACTCCTCTCAAAGGCCCCTCACGAACCAGCAATCCAACAACAATGAAACCAACAATCAAGCCAACTCTATGTACTACCAAAGATCCAACAATGAAACGAACAATCAAAACATAAAGACAGTTAACGAGCCGGTCAACAATCAAAATAATCCAGCCAGTAACAATGGAACTAAAATTCTACAGTTTCAGGCGACATGTGGGGAAGTTAGTCATTCTGAGAACAGATTTGCACTTTTCCACAGATTTATTTGTGCCGTACAACGCGTTTCAGTTCATCTGTTTGATAAACTGAAACGCGTGGTACGGTACAAATAAACCTGTGAAAAAGTGCAAATCTGCTCTCACAATGAAACTAATAATCATCCCAAGAACACATGCAACAATCTAGCCATCTAACTCTCCAACCAACAATCTGCTAAAAAAAATTAAACAATCAAACCATCAACACGGCTAACAATCCAACCAGCAATTAACCCAACAATCCAAAAATGAAACCAACAATTTAGCCAACAATTCAACGACTACTTCGGCCAACACTCTGTCCAACAGTCCTTTCCTCGCAATTCTCGGGGCGCCGGTGAAAGCTTACTGGCTGCCTTTCGGAAGCGCCAGTGCAGCTGCTCGCGAGGACCTTGATGATGAATGGCCTTTCGAGAGGGAGGCGCAGACTTAATTAGAGATTCGAATGTTAATTGGAAAGGGTGAGAGGCGGGCATTGTGGGTCTACGGCCGGAACAAAACAGCTACCGGGAACACCATTTTTCTTAAAAAAATCACAAAAACTCTCTCTCTCTCTCTCCCTTTCCGATTACGGACTCGAGGGGTTTTAAACTTTTTACGTAATTAAGAACTTTAGCCACCGGTTCCCCTGGGGGGGGGGGGAATTGCAATTACGAAAACATTAAAAAAAAAGAGAATAATTTCATCGCAGGTGAATTTTTTTTGCTCGCGCTTAATACTTACAAGAGGCGTATGGCACCCAACAATCCCTTTATGCCGCCATTTAAAACGGGGCAACTTTACCTGCCCACCCTCCCCCAGCCATTCGAATCTCGGGATAATAAATAAAAAAGAGATACGCCGTCACGTGACAGAGTCAAGTGCTCGTTCTTCCCTCGCACGATAGTTGCAATCTTATAGAAAGTTGTGTGTGGATATATATGTTTTTATATAATATATATACATATATATACATTTTCAAACACGAAAATCCCGTCATACGGCGAACAAATATCATTTTCACACATAGAAATAGATATATAAGGAAAGAGGATAGGAAAACACATAAAAGAGAAACACAGGAAAGGTGGGGAAGGCGGATTTGAGCAGATCACAAATGTAAAAATATTTCCTTATCCGGGATTTGAACCACGGGCCTTCCACTTGCCGGGCGGATGCTCTACCACCTAAGCTAATAAGGAAACCTGATTTACCTTGAGATCTGCGATCTTATAAAGCGCCAAAGTGCTCCGAAAGTTGTTGCCCGAGAGATGGCGTTATGGAGCTGTTTCACCCACCGAAGGAGAAATAGACGGGACACAAGAAGGGGAATGGATAGTAGAAAAGCATTCATACGATATTATAAAGGATAGGAACGGTGCGTTTCATGGCACGCATAGCCAGAAGAAGAGACGAGCCATTGGTACTTTCCTCTTCCTGATACTCCCTCCTTCCTCTCTCTTTGTCTATCCATTTAATCTTCATCGTTCTCCTCTTCAGCATCGTGTAGGTTCAAGGACTCATTCATTCTCTTCTTCGCTTGTCCACTTTTCCAATGTTCCATTTGGCATTCAAGGTGCGTTTATTTCGAAATGCCTCTTCTTTCATTCTTGGTTATATTTCTGCTTTAATTCCCGTGACATTTTTTTTCCTGCTGGACCAAAGAAGCTTCAATTAGGTTACTGGATGAAAACATTGTTTTCGCTCTTTGTTGCGCGTTTGTTTGTTTTTATTTGTTGCCGCGACGACCGATGGTGATTGTTAGCAATTGTTTCTGTGCGCATCGCGATAATCGTGCGTGCGTGTATGAAGATGTTTGAAGAGGTGAAAAGGGGGTTTGAGAGAAGGGTGAGTATTATTAACAATCCCATCGTTGTAATGTGGGCGGGGAGTGGTCATTGCCCTTCAGTGGTCATACTCCCACTGCAGATCGCGCGTATTCGTCCACCGGTCCATTCCTTCGTCTTTCACCCCCTCATCGAGGGGGTGAGTACAAGGGGAATGAGGGGTGGGTGGGGTATTGACCCCTGATAGACTAAAATCCAGAGGGTCGCCTTAACTGAATGCGCCACCGCATAACCCTTGCCGAGACGAACAAATGAGCGGCGGGTCGCGCTGTTCGGACCTCACGCGTCACACCAGTAGTAGTCCCTTCCCGTCATGGCACCCGGTCGGTCCCTGGTTTGTTTGTGTGTTGCGTTCGAGCATTCCACTGGTCCTCCTCAACTCCCCCATCCTCCCAAACCCTTAATACCCCTCCCCGAAACAATAATCCCCTCTGCCAACCACCCCCCCCCCTGCCTGTATTCGCTCCTGGGTTTGTCGCATCGCTTCGCCCTTTCCACTCGACCAATCCCATCTCCCCCTCTCCCAAACTCACCCCGTCCCCCCTTTTACCCCTGTTTTCCCCTCTCCCCTACTTTCACTTTCCACGCACCCTGTCCCGTTCTCACTACCTCCCTCGGTGTTCTGTTCGCCCGATACCAATTTGGCGATATTCTTGCCGTATTTTACATATGTCCCCGATTATTTTTTGGGGTGTGAGCGAGGATTTCGTCTACGTTTTTAACGCTCTCGAATCGCGACCTTAAATGGGGCACTCCTCTCCTGGTTTCATCGGCCACAAATCCGAGCCTCATGATGACGGACGCCAGGGTCTAATTTTGGACTGGATACATGGCGAAAAATGACCGCGGTTTGACCCTCACGGGACTCGAACCGGCGGACTGAATAATATCCGGTAATATTCACTACCCTAGTCGTCCATTCTCTTTTCCGCTGATATGAAGACACAATGTCTAGGATATATTTGAGCAATGCGTCTATGTAATTAGCACGATCACGTGGATTTGTGGCCTTCGAAGGTTTGGGGTTAAAGGTAAGGATGGAGAACGCTGAGACAAAAGCTCCAGATATGGCGTTGGGGGAAGATGGTCGTCTGATGTGAGATGTTAGAATGTGGGACAAGTGAATGGTTGGGGGAGATTTGAAATTAGGACAACATGCCAAGAGGAAAATGGGAGTCCGAAGACGGTAATAGAAAGAAGAATAAACGGGGCGCATTGTTGAGAGAAAGGGTTGAAAAGAAAATGAATTTCGGATGGAATTAGAGACGGTAGGAAGCAGGCAGAGCTAAGAGGTTGGAGTTATGGTATGTAATAGGCAATAGCATGGGGCTTACGGATATTTTGTGCCCTATTTGTCAGGGTTTAGGTGCAGTGTGTAATCCTAGGGTTTATCAGAAACCTACCTTCACGCTATTACTAATACGGCTGATAATAATCAGTATAATTTATGAATTTTTACAATAAAATTGAAGGACTAGGATTCTTCTATTTATAAAACATCGACTATAGGCTTCCGTTGGGCTCCTTTGTTTACAAATTACCACGAAATGGGGTCAAATTCCAAGCCTTGACCTAGGACGGGATTCGAAATTGGTATCTTTGGGTTATGAGGGTATCGCGCAACCATGACTGTTCAAACTTCAACAAACGCAGCCAAACAAACGAGCAATGTGAAATAACAATTGTTGCACCAGTACAGTCTGGAGATATTGTTACGCTGTTTTCTTATTGTTGCATATCAAGTGAAACGCATTTGAGTTAACTTCCATTTTTGTTTATTTTCCGAAGCCCTGCCAGCCACAGCCAGGGTGATTACACACCAGAGTAATTATGACTCGAAGAATGACCCTTACCGCGGTCGGACAACGTTATTTTCACCCTTAATCATTCGTGGAAAAATGACATCTTAAATCCATCTGTTCTACACCTAATTTCTCTAATTTTATTGCCATTATCTCTCCTACCGTAGTCTACGATGGTAGCAACATCAAATTCCATGGGGGCGAATTTTAAATTCTCTCTAGTTCTCTCTATTTTTCATCTATCTAATTTTTCCTTCGTGGTTAGCGATAATTATTTGGTCCTGATTGACCACGTGTACCGTTGCACGTGACCTATTGTGGCATTTACTTCAGTCAATTTTCTCTTCGGCTGTCGGATTGCCTTCGCACTCGTTTCAACATCCTTTCGGTGTTCCCTAGGGTTTCTTAAAAATACGACCTCGTATATATACATACATATATATACATATATATATGTATAAAACCATAAACACAGTATTCAACCCGAAGATCGGTTTGGTAGGTCATGGTAGAGTTCACCCAATACTAAGCCCTATACGGTAGGGCGGGCAGTTCCTTTCCCTGTGCCGGTTATGGTTTCCCAGGAATATCCCCGGGTCAGTAGTCCAACGTTCTACCCCTGGACTACCGCGACCAATTTATATATATATATATATATATATATATAAATATATATATATATTTCTTCGTACCCCCACCCCAAACATGGGGATGTTGAACGGGATGAAGGGAGGAAAAAAAGTATATATATATATATATAGACACAGTAATCAACCCGAAGGTCGGTTTAGTAGGTGATGGTAGAGCTCACCCATGTACCAAGCTCTATACGGCGTGTGAATATTCACACATCAGGGTAGGAGGGCCAGTTCCTTTCCCTGTGCCGGTTATGGTTTCCCAGGAAGATCTGGTACCCGAAAAATCAACTAGCTCTGGTGGAGCTGCAGGTGCCCAGAGTGCCTTGCCCGGGAATCAAACCGGGGACCCTCTGGTCAGTAGTCCAACGCTCTACCCACTAGACCACTGCGATCCGCCATATATATATATATATATATATATATATATACACATACATATATACATACATATATATATACTATATATATATATATATATATATATATTTCTTCGTGCCCCCACCCCAAACATGACCTGGTGCAGCTCCGTGTGACGTAAACTGGTACCTTGTCTTAACTCTTGCGATTAGAGCTCACTCTTGTGCAGAAATAAAGAAACCGTTTATGTTTCCAGCCGTGAAGGGAAACGTGCGGTTCGTTCTTCTTTTTTTTTAATCGCTTGAAGGGCTCGCGAATGTATAAAGCGCGCCCATTCTCTCCCGCGCGTCGATATTTACGCAGCGCTTCTTTCTTTTTTTTCACTCTCTTCCTCCGCGACGCAGTCTGAAAAAACATAACGCTATTCTTTTTTTTCCCCGCGTCTCTTTCTCTTTTGTTTTTTTCCGACAGCTCAGCCCTCCGTCGCCGTCCGTCCGCCATTTCTCTTATTTTCCTCGTTCCCCCTTCGCTTAGCGCCCTCTCCCTCACCCCCCTACCCCCCCTTACGCACACTTCGAACAAAAAAAAATGGAAATCCTTTCGGACAAGACCTTTCCATCCCTTTTGTCTCCCTCCCCTCCGATCACCATCGGTGTCACCTTTTCCATTCAGGGCACCCCTTCCAAACCTTTTATACTGGCTTACTTCCCCTATTACTATCACCTCTTTATTACTATCACTCCAGATACCTCAGTTACCACTCTTTCGCGTCTAAACATTCATTTGTTGTTCTTGCGCGCCATTTTCATTGTAGGAATTATCGCAGTAGCTGCTATTGTTATTAGGTGGAGGCGACATATATCCAAGGTCATTTGCATAATTAGGAACAGGTGGGTAATTTTTCGTGCAAGTTTGAAAATTCAAGAATTGTATTAAGGTTGTGAACTCAGCGTCGGAATAAGCACACTGCATTAACTGAAGGGGCAAAGGTCTTGCCTAATATAACCTCACCATACGACGACAGACTGCCTACTCCACTGCATGTACGTAGAGGTAAGTACCCTCTGCACATGGCACCCTGGTTAGGGGACCGTGGTGCCCGTGGAAAACCCTGCTGACGCTGGGATTCGAGCGAGGTCACTGGTGACTTAATCCATCCAATTGCCCTGGTACTTATCGATTTATTTATTTATATACCTTGCAAGACACCGCTACGGAGTGTGGCAGGGGGTGAATACACACACCAGACTAATTTTTACCCGAACATGACCCTACTGTAGTCGGAAAATGTTATTATGATTCCTTATTGCTCGTGGAAATAAGACGTTGCCACATGTCCTTCTATTAATAATTTCCAATTCCATGTGGCATACTACAAGCCAACGCTAGGGTGAGTGGCAGGGGTTGATACAACACACTAGGCTAGCGACAAAAAAATATTTATCTTAATATTTAATTCGTTATAGATAGAAGATTATTGTATTTTTCTACGACTCACGTTGTGATGAACGGAAGTAAACGCACGGAAGAAACCCAAAATTCACTGCTTCCAAATGTTTAGCGTGTATGCACTCACATTGTACCACATTTATTTTTTCTATTATATGATATATGTATACCCTACAAGCCACCGCTAGGGTGTGTGGCAGGGGGTGAATAACACTCCAGAATAAGTTCTACCCGAACATCACCCTACCGCGGTCGGACAATGTTATTCTGATCCACTATCGTTCGTGGAAAAAAATGACATCTTAAATCCATCTGTTCTACACTTAATCTCTCTAATTTTATTAGCATGATCTCTCCTACCGTAGTACGATAGGGGGTAATAATACATTTACAATATCACTGCTAAAGAGACCTCCTTCCAATTCATATGCAAGAGCTTCAATCAGTAATTTAACCTTCGCTCCATTGAGTGATTCCCATCCTAGCTGCTCTAATATTTTAGATGCTTTGATTAAGTTTAACATGACAACGTTTTACAAGTATATCTCCTCTCTAGAATATATGGAAGGATCACTATTGATAAATCGAACTTCTTAATTTAAAATGACCTACAGAACGTTATCTGCACGCAGAGGATTATTCTCTGTTTTAAGGAGACGTTATAGGCCTAAATACTATACGTTTATACGTTTATTACAAATAGTACGTTTATTAGAAATCTGAATACGAACATAACTACTTTATAATTGAAACAATCGTGATACAATTAGAGAATTCCAGGATAAACAAGAACAATCTTCTCTCCTCACCCACCATCTCTAGTACTTCCTCATTTGTTTCCCTTTCGGTCCATTTCACCTTCTCCATTCTTCTCCACACCCACATTTCAAAAGCCTCCAATCTACGTCTATCCTCCTGCTTCAGTGACCACGTTTCCGCGCCGTACATAGCTACGCTCCATATCAGAGTTTTTACGAGTCTTTTCTTAACCTCCCTACTCAATGTCCCCGTCATCAACTCCCTCCTCCTTGAGAAAGCCTCCTTGCCTAGCGCAATTCTGCTCCTTACGTCCCTACTACTTTGACCGTATTGGTCCAAAACACTTCCGAGATATGTAAACTGCTCTACCTGCTCTATTCTTTCCCCGCCTATTTCGATATTTAGTTTAGTGTTTTTCTTTCTGGAAAATCGCATAACCTTTGTTTTATTAATATTGATTCTCATCCCATATTTATCGCACTGAACCTCCAATTCACTCAGCAGTGTTTTCGCAACCTCTTGGCCGACTGACAAACCAAAGCCTGGTCATCAGCAAACCTAGTTGATTTTACGAATTCCCAACCAACTTACTAACTACCTACCTCTGAGGGTTTCCTACCTCCCAGTTCTTCCCACATTTCTTTAAATATTTTTTTCACGTATGCGTTGAATAATGTTTGTCACTTACACTGAGAACTCCTTTTAATATTCTTCCCCAATTGGCGTCCAACCCCCCCCCCTCTCCCTTCATTCTCCTCCCTCTATCACCGTCTGTGCCCCATTCCCAACCCTTCCTCACACTCTCAGGCACTTCACCCTTCCTCTATATTCCCCGTATTCAACACCAAATGTAAAAACTGACAAAATTGACTTAAGGCTTTATCGTTACCTAAGAATACCAGGCGAACTTTCGAAATGACTTAATACTTTCCCATGATAAGTACAACCAATCAGAAAACGTTTCTCATTTCTTACGTCTACCAATAGGGGCACCCACTTTCTTTTGCCTTTTCATGTGTTGTTTGGAAATTACTATGGGAACGTTGACTTTCCTAAATTCTCTGTTGCTGATTTTTCTAAATCCAGTTCATAGCCTAAAACTATTGGTTGGATGATGATTGAATCGTAAGGATGATGATTGAATTTTGATTTTGAGATCGGGTCTTAAGGGTGGTAATTGAATTCTTTGGCAGGACCTAGCGAACAATCATTGCTGAATGTGCACGAATTTTGCACACGTTTTTTTTCAAAAAGGGTCGGTTAAAATGGTGTGCGCTGTTGATTTTCCTAAATTCAGTTCATAGCCTATGACTATTGGTGCTCACATATGGGTTAAGAATATTTGTTGAATGTCGCTCTTGATTGTTGCTCTGTCTGATGATCTGTTAACTGTTGTTCGCTGTTGTTCCTGTTGCTTTGTTTACATTGTTGAATGGGTATCGCGCGCGATTGGACTCGCAGTTGAGAACACGCACTCGCCTGTGATTGGGCAGCGTGGCGACGTGGACGTGTAAGAGGTGATAAAACCGGGATGATTCCTCGTTTAACGCTTAAATTATCAGTGAGGGTAAACGGTGGGGAAAACTAAAACGATTCCTTTGCCCCACGATTTGCGCTAAGCTCTAAATCAGTCCGCGTCTCTCTTTTTAAGTCCTGGTGGGAACATGGTCTCGGAGAGCACTTCCTTCTCTCTTCAATGCCCCTTCTGTCGAACTCTCTCTCCCTCATTCACCGCAACCCCTGGCATCGTGATGAGGTGGGGTCGTGCCGCTCGTACGCTTCCTCTCGACCACGATGTCATTAAAGCCTCCGAAAAGTCAACGGCCCTTCCCCCCTTTGGGCCTGCATCATTCGCTCACGGAGCATTGAGTGAGTGAGATGGAATGCTCACTCTCATCCCCCCCCTCCTCCTCCTTCTCCTCCCTTTTTTGTTTCCTCATTACCGTGGACGCCGAGCGACCGACCGACGGCCCGGGCAAGTGGCTCCTTTCAGAGGAGATGGACGGCTGGAATGAGTCGGGGAAGAAAAAAAATAAGAACAACGAGACGCGAACCGCTCCGAGAGATCACGCGATGCCCTGCGTACTCTCCTCCGGGCGGAGACCTAAGTGGAATAGGTCGCAGCGACGCGAAGATGACGTATCGACGCAATCGCGATGCATCCAGTTCACATACGACTACATATCTGAATAATTACTCTTCAAGCCACCCCCGAGGGCGTTTGGCAGGGGGTGATTCAACCCCAAAGACATGCCACGTCATAAAAAGTTAACATTTTCTCAATAATTAGTATAATTAGTTGCATATAAATGCGTGGTTTAATTGACATGATGTAGATGGCGACAAAATACGGGAATATTCACTACGGTATCGAAGTGTTAGCTACTTCTCTATTGCTAAGAGACGATATTCTAGCGACAGGAAGGACAGTAAACCAAGGGTTAAATGAAACTATGACAACATGCTACGCTACTTAGTGTTATACGTAGAAGGGAAATGCGCTTATCCCGTTTATGCGTAGCGTGGATTTTTACAGCTATTCCGTACTTCTTATCGTTCGCGAGATAAATCACATCTCAAATCAGTCTGTTCTGCACTTGATCTCTGTAATCTTATCGTCGTGATCTCTCCTAGCGTAGTCGTGGTGGGGCTAATAATGCATTTTCAACATCATCGCCAAGTAGAAATGCTTCCGATTCCTTCGTCTTTGTCTCTGTGGAAACGTATTAAGAATCGATATATCGTTAGTCAATTATTATCGCTGATATGATGAGAATTGTCGTCACTGACGTAATTGGTAGAGCGTGGTGGCATTGAATATATACCCTAACCTTGACTACGGCTAAAGGAGACTCTACCCAACAAGATGGGATTTTGATGGTTGGGGAAAAATCATTGTTACACTTCTAAGTCTGTAAAATGTTACGCTGTAGTAAAATGTAACCATGTACTCGTAAATAAACCGTATCTCTATTATGCTGCTGAACTCTGTCCTCCCTTGTTACCATCAAACGTCGATTCCTCCTCCTGCCTCTTTCACCCAACTGTCTCCCGTCAGTGTCACAATCTTCAAGCATTCCATTGACGCTCAATATGTCCGGCGTTCAATTTTCAGCCCTAATTTGAAGTTCAGACACCCTTCTCTCTCTTCCCATATCACGACTCCCCTTTCAATTCGTTTGACTGACCCACTCGACGAAGAGTGACGGAATAGGCCTGCTTGGGTGACGAGGGATATGAAATTCGGTGTCCCGTGGAATATGTCGGAATTTTGCATGCATCTCTGGAAGGGGAAATAATGGTGGGGTTCGCCAGGGTATGAAATTTCATTTTCTATAGATCGATCTCCGGAAATTTTTTCATTTATATATTTATTGATGAAATGTATATATATATATATATATATATATATATGTACAGTTATGTTGCATGTATATATATATATATATATATATATATATATATATATATTAGTACTATCGTTTCTTCCGAGGAAGACAGAGTTAACTTCCGTCGAAAATATCAAGAAATAACGGTTGAGTGTTCTGTTTATGTATACCTTTATTGTTTGTTGCTGTCCGAGTTTTTTATTCAACACTTTCATGTTACTTCGACGATTTTTATGTATAAATATGCTTATATATATAATATAATATTATTATTATTAGGTAATCTACCGGTTAAGGTAGGTTTTTGGATGGACACAACTATCAAATACATATTTTGTAACTCCAAACAAAACCCAATCCAGCAACCTACTCTACATCAGGTCCCTCTTCATCTCTGTGTACTTCCTTCATCCCTTCAGCCCATACAACATCCCTATCCTGTTCCTACCCTTTCCTCGCTTGCCCAACATTCCCTCTATTACCTTCTTCAACATTCCACTACCGCTCAATACGCCTTTCATCCATTTTTCCTGCCTCCATAGGATTTCTCTCAACAAACCCCTCTCCTCACCCACCATCTCCAGTACTTCCTCATTTGTTTTCCTTTCAGTCCATTTCACCTTCTCCATTCTTCTCCACCCCCACGTTTCAAAAGCCTCCAATCTACGTCTATCCTCCTGCTTCAGTGACCACGTTTCCGCACCATACATAGCTACGCTCCATATCAGAGTTTTTACGAGTCTTGTCTTAACATCCCTACTCAGCGTCCCCGTCATCAACTCCCTCCTCCTTGAGAAAGCCTCCTTGCCTAGCGCAATTCTTCTCCTTACGTCCCTACCACTTTGACCGTATTGGTCCAAAACACTTCCGAGATATGTAAACTGTTCTACCTGCTCTATTTTTTCCCCGCCTATTTTAACATTTAGCTAAGCCTTCTTCTTTCTGGAAAATCGCATAACCTTTGTTTTATTAATATTGATTCTCATCCCATATTTATCGCACTGAACCTCCAATTCACTCAGCAATGCTTGCAACCCCTTGGCTGACTGAGCAACTAATGCTTGGTCATCAGCAAACCTAACCGATTTTACCAATTCCCCTCCGACTTTCATTCCTACCTCCAGTTCTTCCCATGCCTCTTTAATCATTTCCTCTACATATACGTTGAACAGTACCGGTGACAATGGGCAACCCTGCCTTACCCCTCTTCCTAACACTGCCCATCCGGACTCTCCGTTCCCCACTCGCACCTGAGCAGTCTGAGACATGCACAGGTTGCGGATCAGTCTCCTGTCCCTCCAATCCATTCCTATTTTCTGCAATACACGCATTAATTTTTCCCAATTCACTCTATCAAACGCTTTTTCGAAATCTACAAAACAGGCAAAAACGTCCTGATTGTATTCTATATTCCTCTCTACTAGTGATCTCATTACTGCAATGGCGTCACGCCTACCTCTTCCTTTCCTAAACCCAAACTTATCCTCCCCTAAGTAATCTTTTTCCTTACTCTCTATCCTTTTGTTGATGATCCTGAGAATAACTTTAGCTGCGTGGGATATCAAACTTATTGTTCTGTAATCCTCACATGACGAAGCCTTTGGCATTTTTGGAATAGGAACTAACACCGATTTCACAAAATCTTCCGGCCAGATTCCTTCCTCATAGATACTACGAATCAGTCCATATATGGCCTTCTTCCCACCTTTTCTTAACCATTTCAACATTTCTACAGGAATGTTGTCCACCCCCACAGCCTTATTTGCTTTCATCTCCTTTAATACCCTTTCTATTTCATCGCCGAGTATGCCTGGACCTAAGCTATCTTCTTCTGCGTCGTGTTCCTTTTTTATGTCTAACCCTGTCGGCCTAAGTTCTTTACCATAGAGTGTTTCTATATACTCCTTCCATCTCTCTTGGATTTTTCCTGGTTCAACTATTATCTTACCCCACTTATCTTTAACTGTTAGCACAGATCTTGCCTTCTTACTTCCCGATAATAACTTAACCTTGCTCTATAGAGCACCAATTTCACCCTTCTTCTGTAAATTTTCCATATCCTCGCATTGCGTTTTCCACCATTCTTCTTTTGCTTTATTTTTGGCCCTTCTCAATTTATTGTTTAACTCTTTGTACTTCATTTTGCCTAACTCTGTGTTTACATTTTTCCATCTTCTCCTCTCATCCATCTTTGCAATCATCTCATCCGTTACCCATGGTTTCCTTATCCTTTTCCCGTTAACGGTTCCTATATTGTCTTTAGCGGCTTCCAATATCCCTTTCTTGATACATTCCCATTTTTCCTATGGAAATGATGGGCACTATAGATAATATAATATATAAAAATATTAAATAAAATATATATTATACATTTTATATGAACATGATTTCTTCGAAGTAACACGGAAGTGTTAAATAAAAAACTTATACAGCAACACACAATATGAGAACACATAAAAGGAACACTCGCACGTTATTGCTTGATAATTTCGACGGAGCACAATTCCGTCGAAATTATCTAGAAATAACGTATGAGTGTTCCTGTTATGTGTTCTCATATTGTGTGTTGCTGTCAAAATTTTGTTTATGTATGTATGTATTTATATATATATATATATATATATATATATACACACACACACACACACATATACATGTCATCTCCCCACTCCTCCCCTTTCACCAAGTCTAGCTCTTCCTCGTTTGTTTTTTCCTCTGTCCACTATCACCTTCTACAGATCTACGTCTATCACCCTGCTTCTGTGACCATGTTTCCGAGCCGTAGAAAACCACATCCCGTATTCAACTTTTCACGATACTTTTCCTGACAATCTCACTCAACTTACTCAACGTTGATGACGGCATCAACTCCCTCCTCCTTGTGAAATAGTGTTTCCCCGGAGCCATTTTTTTCTTATGTCTTAATTACTTTGACCCGCTTGTTTCTAAACATTTCCGAGATAGGTAAACTGGTCCACCTGCTCTAGTTTTTGCCCTCCTATTTCAAAGTTTAACTTTTCTTTCCTCTCTCTCTCTCTCGATAACCTTTGTGAAATCTACATTTAATCTCATCCCATGCCCATCTTACTGCCTTTCCAATGCACTCAGCAATTCACGCCACCCCTTGGATGATTGACAAACTAAACCATTTTAATCAGCAAACCTTACTGATTTTATGGATTCCTAAACAACTACTATTCCTGCATCCAGTTCTTCCCATGGCTCTTCTATCATTTCCTCCGCACATACGTTGTTAAAGCACGGATGGTAATGTTCACCCCTGTTTTCATCCGTCTTCCTAACCCCGTCCGTTTATGGTTGAATCAATATGCGTTTGTAGAGAAACTATTTCTCGTAATTTACATTCCCCGAATGAAACTCTGTAATTGTCATCCACTTCTATGCTTTCACTCTCTCGTTGTCTCTCCAATGTTGATGTTGGCCATGTTCTTTCTGCCGCGGTGGGGCAAAAAAAGTCAGGCGATGAGAAAAAAGGACGATCTCAGTACTCCGAGCGACGTTCAACTGTTTCATCGCGTCCCTTCGCTTTGTAAACATGGCTTTCTTTCAAATCCATTCCCCCGCCACAGTTGTGCGATGGTCGGTTTTAAAAATACTATAAAAAAGTGCAAAAAGTCCTCGGGGGCATTCAAGATCGACGGAGGAACGATACGGCTCCGTGATGAATAACGGTGGGGGACGGAGAGCGTTTGTTTTGTCATTGGCTTCGTCCTGTTGCGATTTTTTTGTTTGAGACTTTTTTAATGTCTCGGTGAAAAAATTATGCGCTTTGCGTATGCGATACAGGTATTCCTAGTTTGTCGACTGTGGTCCTCGCTTCCTCAGAATACAACAGAAAGCGATAGATTTTAGCTTCGATAACATATCGTTTTGATATCTTTCGATGATTAAGGAATGTACCTGCACTCGAATGGGATATACCCGCAAAGAATTCGGAAAACTCGCAAAATCGAGACAAGGTCCTAACGCCCTACGATTTTCAGACTATCACTGTTTATACATATGTCCTTCCCTTTCTGTTTCCGTTCCTATCCCCTTTCCTTATATCTATTTCCCTGTGAATGAATATTTGTCCGCCGTATGGCAGGATTTCGTGTTTGCATGTGTATTTGGCCAATGTGGCTCGTCTCTTCTGGCTATGCGTGCCATGAAACGCACCGTTCCTATCCTTTATTATGTCGTATGATTGCACACCTACTGTCCTTTCCTCTTGTGTGTGTCTGCGTTGGTCCGTGGAACCCGTTGGTGGCTGGAAGAGATCCCTAACGCCATCTCTTGGCCAAAGAATCGTGACACTTGGTTGATTAAACCCCCTTAGATTTCTGTGTAAATAACATTTCCTCGATAGCTCAAGTGGTTAGAGCCTCAGTCCGGCAAGCTGGAAGATCCGGTGTTCAAGTCCCGGTCAAGGAAATATTTTTGCGCTTGTGATCTGCTCGAATCAGCCTTCCTCACCATTCTTGTGTTCGTCCTTTATATGTGTTCCTATCCCTTATCCTTATGGGCTATTTCAACGTGAATGAATATTTGTTCGCCATATGGCGGGATTTCGTGTTTGAAGGTGTGTATGTATATATATATATATATATATATTATTTATTTTTATTTATTTATTATTAATGCGTGTATTGCAGAAAGTAGGAATGGATTGGAGGGACAGGAGACTGATCCGCAACCTGTATATGACTCAGACTGCTCAGGTGCGAGTGGGGAACGGAGAGTCCGGATGGGCAGTGTTAGGAAGAGGTGTAAGGCAGGGTTGCCCATTGTCACCGGTACTGTTCAACGTATATGTAGAGGAGATGATTAAAGAGGCATGGGAAGAACTGGAGGTAGGAATGAAAGTCGGAGGGGAATTCGTAAAATCGGTTAGGTTTGTTGATGACCAAGCATTAGTTGCTCAGTCAGCCAAGGGGTTGCAAGCATTGTTGAGTGAATTGGAGGTTCAGTGCGATAAATATGGGATGAGAATAAATATTAATAAAACAAAGGTTATGCGATTTTCCAGAAAGAAAAAGACTAAGCTAAATATTAAAATAGGCGGGGAAAGAATAGAGCAGGTAGAACAGTTTACATATCTCGGAAGTGTTTTGGACCAACACGGTCAAAGTGGTAGGGACGTAAGGAGAAGAATTGCGCTAGGCAAGGAGGCTTTCTCAAGGAGGAGGGAGTTGATGACGGGGACGTTGAGTAGGGATGTTAAGACAAGACTCGTAAAAACTCTGATATGGAGCGTAGCTATGTACGGCGCGGAAACGTGGTCGCTGAAGCAGGAGGATAGACGTAGATTGGAGGCTTTTGAAATGTGGGTGTGGAGAAGAATGGAGAAGGTGAAATGGACCGAAAGGAAAACAAATGAGGAAGTACTAGAAATGGTGGGTGAGGAGAGGGGTTTGTTGAGAGAAATCCTATGGAGGCAAGAAAAATGGATGAAAGGCGTATTGAGCGGTAGTGGAATGTTGAAGAGGGTAATAGAGGGGAGAATGTTGGGCAAGCGAGGTAAGGGTAGGAACAGGATAGGGATGTTGGACGGGATGAAGGGAGGAAAGAAGTACGCAGAGATGAAGAGGGACCTGATGTAGATTAGTTTGCTAGATGGGGAGTCACAAAATGTTTATTTGATAGTTGTGTCCATCCAAAAACCTACCTTAACCGGTAGATTACCTAATAATAATAATAATATTATTTATTATTATTATATATTATATATATATATATTTTGGTCATCAGCAAACCTAACCGATTTTACGAATTCCCCTCCGACTTTCATTCCTACCTCCAGTTCTTCCCATGCCTCTTTAATCATTTCCTCTACATATACGTTGAACAGTACCGGTGACAATGGGCAACCCTGCCTTACACCTCTTCCTATTATATATATATATATATATATATATATATATATATATATATATATATATATATATATATATATATATATATAATGTAAATTCACTAACTAGTCGACAAACACAGAAACTAAAACATATAAAAGAGGGACTCACTCTTTCTCGAATTTTCGGTGGTGCAACCACCTTTCTCAAGAGGAATTAGGAACAGAACTGATGTAGATTAAATACCAATTGAGGATAGATAAATTTATAAGAATTGCGAACATTCAATTGAAGCTTTCGAGAATTTCTCCTCCGGCTCAGGGATTCTGCCTCCGTCACTTCGAGGGCAATACGCATCTCCGCGATCTTCTTCGTGGCTTTGATACCAGTTCATCATTGTTACCCTTACATCTCGTCTTGAGTGAAGAATAATCCTGGACCCAAAGAATACCCCGGGGTTTTACCGTATCTCATGTTAGAGTGAAGAAGCATGCACTCGAGCACTGAAGTTGTATCAGACTTTCGATATCCCGGGACATCAGCCACAGCGGGACTCATTCTCACCTTGGATCATCTTCGACCACTCTAAACTAATCAAAAAAAGAAACGGAATACTGGTATCTTGTGACGAAAGAGACGTGAGAAATCCATCTTGAAGGAATATACATCGATCGAGTCACAGGATACTACACCCTCATTAAATCGTCGGAAATGTGACTGGAGAAAAGAAAGATAGTGAAGAGAATGATTATGACACTTACCATCATCATTTTCAACATTTCAATCCTTAATATTGATTTACGGCAGCCATCCATTTTACTCTATTCAGTGTTATTTGGCACACTTCTTGCTAGATCCTTGTTTCTTTTGTACTTGTCTCTCTTGATCCTTCTTAAAAGGGATTGTCTCTTTGATTTTACCTTCTATTGCGTTCCTAACCTATCCATAGTGCCTAAACACGTTGTGCCCTATATATCTGGTTATTCTTTTAACATAGAGTTCTCTCTATATGGTCCATATTCCTTTTCTCCTCTTCCTAATATCTCCTCCTCCTCGTTCCTCACTACATCCGTCCATTTAATATTCAAAATCTCTTCTTTAATCTTCAGCGCCATGTTTCAGAGGCTTTCGTTCCTCACCGATCCACTTTTCCATCGTTCCACGTTTCTGATCCGTAGAGTGCAATGCTCCATACGATAACTTTTTGACGAACCGTTTCCTTTGTTTTCAATCCAAGACATTTTTTTTTGAAAAACGTAGTTGCTTTCTTCTTCATGAACGCTTTCTTCTTAACTTTGAGATATTCTACGCATTATGTCGATCGAACTTCTTCCATCCCAAGTAATACTGCTGCTCAGGTAGATGATGGATTGGAGGATATGCAAGGGTGGTCAAAATGCTGACCAGGGTGTCACCGCCCTGATGTGAACATCGGCGGCTGAAACCATTACCCGGAGGAAAAGCCGTAAACAATTTGCTAGAACTATGCGCCGGAAAAAAAACAAAATATTAATTATGAATATATTATATAATTGACCAATTTGAATTCTAAATAGTGCTATAATTAGCGCATAATGCTCTAATCAGCGCTATACTAGATAATAATCCACAAGATTACGGTAGGATAAAAGCCTATTAATCAATTCTTCAATTCTGCATACATGTCGTTGGCATTTAAAAAAAATCAGTGAAAGAATATATATACCCACAAACCCACAAACGTGTAATGTAAATTCACTGATAGTCATAACAAACACAGAAACCAAAACACAAAAGAGGAAAAACTCACTGGTTCTCGAATTTTCGGTGGTCCAACCACCTTTCTCAAGAGGAATTAGGAACAGAACTGAGGCAGAGGAGGGCCCGAAAACAAAACGAGGGCAGTTTTCGGGCCCTCCTCTGCCTCAGTTCTGTTCCTAATTCCTCTTGAGAAAGGTGGTTGGACCACCGAAAATTCGAGAACCAGTGAGTTTTTCCTCTTTTGTGTTTTGGTTTCTGTGTTTGTTATGACTATCAGTGAATT